>JANCMC010044904.1:0-25270 GCA_024363005.1 Charaxes varanes | reverse complement strand
GGTAACGCATCCGCTCGTCTCCTGGTCGTGCAGATGTCCATGGGCGTCAGTAGGTACTTAGCTGCCTGCTCGTTTGCCCCTTGTAACATAAAAAAACTACGGAAGCCTAAAAACGAAGAAGTGGAACGGTGCTAATAAAAAAAATGCTGTCAGGCGCATTTATTAATGGTTTTACCTTAATATAGGAATTTATTAATAGTTTTGTCATAATATAGGAATTTTCCTTCTTTGGTTCTGAGTCATTTCTTATAAACACAGTGGGTTTAATAATAAGACCGTCGCCATCTATTAACTAGCCATGAGACAGGGGGGGGGCAAAATAGAAGATGGAAAGAATGAATTTAATTACAAATTAGAGCTACAATGCTGGGAATAGAACGATTAAAACATTCTTTACAATTTCTACCTGTGACATTTGCTTTACGGTCTTGGTTATAGATTTTTATTCCTGATTGGAGGCAGAGCAAAGAAAGCGTGGTTATCGTTGAAAAAACAAAATAATAAGAACAACGAAGAGCTGTTGCTCTTCATTGTGGGTGTTTGTAAATTAATTAGTTTTTATTAAAAGCTACAATTAATGTCTACGCAATGGAGTGGAGGTTTTACGCAATCATAGTTGTGATTGTTGTTGTGTTTTGCTGAATCCGAAATTAATTAATAAATATGTATTTAAAATTGATAGCTGGGGAATAAAACAGATATAATCAATATAATTTGTTCGGGACTTTTTAACTTCAGGTTAACTGCCGTTGCACTAATAAAAGAAGTAATAAAAAAAAGTATTGGTTTTTCTTTGGCCATATGTATATGTACCCACATATTAATTACATGTATATAATAAATTTTGGCGGCAAAAGTAACTAATGTTAATAACTCTTTTGGGTTAGTAATATATTAAAATAATACATACGGTTGGAATTTATTACATTTCCTAGATTTTTTTTTATTGGTCTGCTAGCGATTTTACACAAAATTCACAAAAGTTATACAATTTACAAATATTTTCTTAATATCTATGTAAAAATCATTTAAAAGCAAACACGACATGCATAATATTACTGTAAACAAAGACAAAATTGAATAGATTGTGTAGAAATAGTTGCTATTCGGATTTTTTTACGGATATCCGTGCTGTTTCTTTTTTTATCTGCAGAAGGTGACATAAATATTTAAAGAAATAAAACATGTAAGTGTTGATGTAATATATTCATTTACTTTATTTTTTTTAATGTGAAAAACATTTAAGCGGATTTCAGCCTCGCCTATTAAGAGTTCAGTACTATCACCTAATAGCAGGTTATTTTAATGTTTATACTATTCAAAATATATTTTTTAATTTAACAAAGTCATGGCAAGTTTTTTTTTTGTTGTCACTACAAATTATACGGTCTTCTGAAGTTATCCTATAGTTGTACTTTAACATATAAAAGATACTTGTTTCCAAATATGATTTTAGGTCAACAGGAAGTAGCCTGGTCTTACCTCGCTTTTCTAATGTACTGTATAAATGTAACGTAATATGGGGAAACATATATTATTCCTTCGAAGGTACGGAACCCTAAAGATATTTAAAGTATTAATAGACACATATTGATTTGTATTCTAAAACCCGCTTTATCACCAGAAAGTACCATATTGTGTAAGGTTAATCATTTATATATAGATGAGTGAAGATTGGGTACAAGTGCATGTCATTGTCATAATTGACAGTTTTCATCAATGTGTCAAGGAATGTGTGGTTTTTGTGTGGACGGCCGTTATTTGTTTTTATATTTATAATTATGAGTAGAGAACAATAGCAAAAGAACATGTTATGATATATATAGTTATTTTGAGTTACCGAACTGGAATAAAGTCTTTGTAAATTAAATCAATAAGTTTTACTTTTTCGAGATAAAAGATGTTGTTTTACCGATTATATATAAAATGTCACACCGAGGGGAAGGGGTTTTCGAACCCGTGACAAGGATGGCGGTAGGAGTTAAAATTTCGTAAACTTCGGTGTGACGTAATTTACGGATACCACTTATTACGTATTGTGAAATCATCTATTTATTACTCTATTAATGGTCTTAGATCTCTATTGGGGGCCTAGCGCGAACTTTTCGAAACGGAATAAGTCGACGAGTCGACTTTACATCTTAGCAAGTTGCATTAGCATTGAATAAAGCGTAACACGATTAAGACTGGACTCCTATCGATCTAGCACGAACGTTATCAACCTAAGTAAAGTCTACTCTTCGAGTTACTTCGATTTGAAAAGCCCCGCTAGGCCTTCCGAAGAAAGTTCGGTAGATTAACAACGTTGGAAACATTAAAAAGAAAATATTTTTTTGAAAAAAAGATCAAAATTGACGACGGCTCTGCTGGCACATGTTCAACAATCTGATTTATTTTATTAAAAACATCCTTATCGAATAAAAGGTCGTCTGAAATAACTGTACAGCGATTACACTATTTAAATGTAAATCTCGTATGTATATCTAATTATACAAATCAAATATTCTGGTTGGAAAGGTAAGATATCTATACATCTATACATTCAAAAAGTGTCAAAACTTTAAAATTAGTTTCAGTACAAAGGCCATAGATCGATACGATAAGTGAATCGACCCTAGAAGCATATTGAGTTCATCTTTTTAGGATATACTGGTACCAGGAAGATACTTTGATTCTTGTATTACCGTTTTTAACAAATTAGTAGATCGCCTGTTTGTACTTTCTTATTCCTTAATCTGTAATAATGTTTAATTTGCTGTATATAACAAAAGTTAATTCTATTCTGTTATATAACAGTATCACACTCGCCAGCTTATTATTAACATAAGTATGTTTATTCTAACAATAAACAAATATAACGATTTTGAGTATCGATTGCTTACAAAATATTTTCAAATAGGTACAAATAGTTAATACATTCCATAAAATTCTTTTAACGATTGATTATATAAAAAAGGGCTTCAAATTCTCTCAAACCAAATACTACCTTTTCATCATAATCAATCTATATATACAAAAATGAATCCCTATTTCCTTTGGTCAGGGCATCACGCGTGAACGGCTGGACCGATTTTACTAATTCCTTTTTTGTTGTATCTGTTATTATCAGGAAAAAGTTCTTATGAAAGAAAAAAATAATAAAATGCGCGGATGATTAAAACATTTAAAAATACATTTTTTCTAATGCAACCTTAGCACTTTTAACAATTTAAACTTTTTAATTGTTACCTTATGGCGTTTGACATAACATTGACAGAATGTGTGATACAGATATCTTCAATTATTGGAAACGGGAAGAGTAAAGGGAACGAAACAGAACGATAAATGAAACGGAAATAATATTATATATTATGATAATAAAATGTAATAAGTAGTAAGTAACCCAACGTTCGAACAGGACAAGGTCTGCCGAATCCGCTACTATAGTATTTAAAGGTATAGTTTTGCAACAAATTAATCAACAGGAATAAACTTAGGCTGTACATTCGAATTTTTATGAAATTAATTCGCGTGTTGACATTTTTTCAAAATGGTGTTACAGTTATAAATTATTTGTTTCTACTAAGAATACTTTTTAACATAACAGTATTACATTCTGGTAAGCAATTCAGTTAAGTTTTAACAACGCTTGGAGTGGTCATGACTGCAGCCCAGCATATTTTCAACCAACTAAGTTCAGTCCGAACTTTTATCGTTCATTTAACCCCAACAACACGTCTGCCAGCCTTTATAAAGTTCAGAAGTCAATTTACATCAGTTATCACTCAGCCGTTTGCTCCTTGCTATACAAAAAAAATCTTACAAAAACTGATCGCTCTTATCAACTAAATACGGTGTAATTTACCATCGCTCGTTTTGATCAAAGTCTCCGGCACATGG
The DNA here is from genome assembly GCA_024363005.1 of Charaxes varanes. Lineage (NCBI taxonomy): Eukaryota > Metazoa > Arthropoda > Insecta > Lepidoptera > Nymphalidae > Charaxes > Charaxes varanes. Next base: position 21,391 of record JANCMC010044904.1, on the reverse strand, counting down.
TTGTGTTCCCCCTTTAAATTTGAAATGCTTCCATCGACAAATCTAGTCAGTTTTGATTTGCATTTTGGATATTTCGAGCATATCCACAGCCGCTGCGTGTACTGAGAGAAGGTAAATCCGTCCAGCAATATTAAATCCTTGCCGCGTCTTGACGTAACGATTTCGTAGTATTTCTTCTCTAAAAATATAATTCATTAATCATGTAACGTCATTTAATTTAAATCAATTCGATATCGATCCGCTTTGTATAACTAGATCTAGCAATGGTATAAATAATGAGGCTGTTCTCTCGATTATTTTTAATACTATTTTTCTAATCAACACTTCAGCACTCGTCTTCAGGAAATAATTGTTTCATATGGGCAAACTTACACACTGACTGCACTAAAACACAATTTGGAATATTTGTATGGGATTTATTATTTATGTTATTTTCACAGTTTACTTTTATATTTTGATGTACCTACCACCCGATGTCACCATGTACTTCGGTGGAGAGTGTGTATGCTCTGGTAAGGTTCCCATAAGCTTTCCATCGAAACTCACCTTCACTCTAGCTCTACACCCTGCGTTCTTCTTGGAGCAATAGTAGTTATGCGTGTTCCTCATTTGAGAGTATGTATACCCGTTTATCATAATCAGGAATTTACCACGTTGAGTGGGTATTCTATGAACGTATTGATCGTCGCCAAAAAATTCTAAAAAAAATAAATAACCACATATACAAAAATATACAATACAATATAACATTGTCGCAGGAATAGGTTGTTTTTTAATGAAACCAGTTTTACAGCAGTGTCGAGATCTTTAATTTAAAAACGTTCATTTGTAATTAAAACTAAGTTACTAATTAATTTAAATAATACTTATGTTACTGACTTAAACCATCTTCATATTGTTGCAATGTCATATTGTTTCATAGATTTATCAGAGATAATACAGATTTGCACTCAAGTATACTACATATATAACTACTGTAGTAGTTTAATATTCGCACGCCATTAAAGGTAATGAGAATTAATTACAAACCTAAGGTTATTTAACGTAGCAGACACGGAAAAAATGTCAAAATAATACGAAAAACCACTCCTGTCATCTAGTTCTGGGACACACACAGTAATAGGAGTTCTTGAGACGAAAAACTTAAGTTAAAAAATTAAGTTTTTTTTTTAAGCTTCGTTTTGGCACTTGAAAGAGCGCTATGGATATGAGTAGCGCACTTTTGGATTTTCGAAAATATTAACCGTGAACTTTGACGTAGTGCCCGTCGGCCGTTTTTACATACTTTGGCGGGGGGTGCGCGTGGATGGTGAGCGACTGGGGGGAGATTTTGCCATCAGCGAGCAGTTTCACTCGCGCCTTACAACCAGAGTCTTTCTTGGAACAGTAATAGTTGTTGCTCCGTTTCATTTGAGAATACGTGAATCCGTCGACCATGAGGAGATATTTACCGCTTCGGGTGGGTATAAATTTAAACTCGCTAACTGAAAAAATAAGTTTTTTTTTAAAAAAAAAAACCGACATTCTACTCCGTTCTTTTATTCACCAGAAGGCACATAGCAGGCAAATATCAGAGTGTATGTTATTAATAGTGGGCGTTTCGTTTGAAGAATTTGTGTTTTATTTTTCATAAAGTTCCACAGATGCTCGAAATAGGAATTACAGTTTTTATTTCTTAAAGTTCTCTAGAGACTCGAAATATTTTTTTCAGAAAGGAAATATTAAGTTTCATTTTCTGTTACATGCTACAGGATATGAAGCGCGTGGTTCCCCAGGCTGCATTGCAGGGGCGCCCAGGTGCGTTGCCACTTTGAAGAAATGATACCCAGTGTCCTTTTTTCTTAAATCTCACTCCACGTGATTTAATTCATAATTAGTATGTAAGTAATATAAATATACTTGATAATAGCTTTACAGGAATGGTAACCGCGAAGAGGACGGAGAAACATCGGCAGATCACCAGCACGATGGCGCGTTGATATATTTTTGCAAACATCACGAGCATATGGCGGGCACATGAAGAGACCCTAGTGCTACAGCCTGATGATGATGATGGTGGTGGTGGCGATGATGATGAACATACTTATTTAATTCGGGCGATTCACCAGGTTATAAGGGATTATCGATGGCCACATACATGGGTATTACCAAAAGGTGATACCGTTCTTTGAGAAATAATTGTGCTTTTTCTTAAAGCCTTATAAGTTATGTAACACCGACACTGAGATTTCTCTTCTAACGTATAAAGGGCAAGCGGTTCATCTAATTGTCTGTACCAATTTTCATAGATACCGTGGCCGATCCTTGAGAAATGCGAGTACTTTTTTGATATAACAACTTATATTTGTTTAACATCGCCAAGTTTTAGCTGGTATTTTTTTTATCTGCTTTTATTTAGGGACTTTTATGTCCATGACATAAAAGTCCCTGAATAAAAACAGATAAAAAAAAGGCTGGTATTTGGTAGTAAAAAGTAATTTTGACCAAGTGATACACCATATGACCGTTGGCGCTCTGGGCAGTAACCCTGCCTTTCGCTCCGAGGGTCGTGAGTTCGATTCCCGCCTCGAGTCTGGGTGTATTATCTATATGTATACGTTTATATATTTGTACAAAAAACATATATTGTGGAATAAATCTACCGTGTTATAGGGGGATTACAGTATTACGAATTTATTTCTACTTTTTAATCGCAGATTCAGGCGGTGTAATATCTTTTTTTGTTTTTTTGGGATGAAATTAACACTTAAACCAATTCCGAAATAACGGAGAGTCAAATATCAACCGACACCAAGATTTTTGACGGAAGCAATTAAGTTGTAACAATAATTATTTCAGCCATTATCAACCATTCCACATAACCTTGCTAATATTAAGTTTATGGCCAAAGGAAATTTTAATTTTTCTCTGTGATAACTCTGTTCCATTTTGTCGAATAACGTATGTGATATTAAATATGAAAGGGTCCTTAAAGGATTTTTCTTTTCGTTTTTGCCTTATCGTATTCAAAGAATCATCAAAATCTGTTCACACACTCACTGTTCAAAGTATTTTAATCTCATGAAATCTTAAACAATTATAAAACATATTTTTTTTAAGTAACCGAGTTAATTTGGCTCTGTAATGGACCAAAATTTATTTTAAACCACTCTGCAATTCTAGTCTTATTTAATAAGATGAGAATTATCAAAATCTGTTTACGCTCAAATCAGTGAAAGCACATCGTGATTTAAAATCTTTTTGTCACAATCAGCGTTTTATTTATTAACGAACACTACTTTATATCGTAGTGTCCAAAAATGTTAAACATTTATACAATAAATTTTCTTTTCACTGCAAGTTATTTTTTTTTTTTCATCCAAATTTTTTAACATCCTAAACGTTTTGATAATATGGTTTTATTAAAAAGTTATATAATAATAATCTATGGTCAGCTGATTTGTAAACACAAATTTTAAAGTGACCATAAATTTATCATTTGCATAGAAACAAGACCAACAAGTAAATTTAATTTATTAGCACAAACTCTAAGAAAAACATTAAATATTAAAAATAATAACAATTTTATATTCTTACCCCCTTATAGTGGGTACAGTACCGCAGCGCAGGAGGGAATAGAACCGGGTATTTTTCTTATTTAGGCTGCCCTCCCACCACTGAGCCATCGGGGCTGCATTAATCTTCACCCTCTTTGTTCTCCAACTCCAACCTTTGCCTCTCCTTTTCCTTGAGGTTTTGTTCTATCAGGTTATCCAATTCTGGACTGAGAAGCACAGAGAGACCGGCCGTTATGGGTACCTAGTTAGAGAAACATTATTATGCGATGAAATTTGGCAAAATTCTAATTTATATGCATATTTAATATATTACAATATTTAATATAAAACCACGCGCACACAAGTACCAAATGATTTACACACACATGTATACATTCTACTATAGAATTGTGTTTAGAGCCAAGTCACGACAACCGTATACAGGGTGTAAAAGACGTACCGGATACGGAACCCATGGGTTCAGTACATGATTCCGGACTCCACAGAGGTGAAATTTTTCGTCGGCCTTTTCTTGAAATGTACAATTTTTTTACCATTTTTGAAACTGAATACTGTACAATATTATTATTTATATCGGTCCCAATGCGATTTTAAATAAGAAACAAATTTCTTTAATATTTTTATATCAAACCGCAATGTAAATAAAACTTAAAAGTACGTAAACGAAGGTAGCGCGGCGCGGGTCGTTGACTTGTTTTGCGCGTCAAACTGCTACGGTTTGCGTGCAAAGTTCTAGGGTCAAATTCTTGGCCCCGAGTGACTCAACTTGGTTAACTTACAAAGTGTGCGCATACTTGGTAATAAATTTTCAGTTCTATTTGTGTTTTACCGATGCCAGTGTGTTGTGGGATTTGTTTGAAAGGTGTACTAGTTTATAGAGAATATTCCAATAGAAATTGAACAACAAGGTACAAGGATGAATTGCCACCCCGGCAATAATGAGGCCGTGTTGATGAACTCCATTTCCAACTATAAACATGCCACTACAAACGTCTGATGTATTACCCTGTGATAAAACACTTGTTTATTCTCTTACAATAGATATTTTCTTAATAAATATAACGATTTTTATTGAATGATTGTTTGTATATACTAGCGGACCCGGTAGATGTCTTGCTCGACTCACGGTCACACTAAAGGTCCAGTACTATGTAACTGACTCGATCATACTGGGTTTAATATTCGTATATATACTCTTTTATGTCCCTTAGATGGATTAAATCAATTTCCTTAACAAGCATGCGTGAATCGTCTATAGGACCCGTAATACGTTGTAAATGTTCTATCCCAAGATCTTTTAGAGCGTTGGAGATAATGAGTTCTTTCAAATAAATAATTTTTAATTCCCTAGTAACATTTTATACAGGCAGTTTAATAATATATTTGATCAATTTGCACTTTTACATAAGAGCGTTAATAGGGCCCTAGTAATTCGGTACATCTCTCTGGCTCCGAGTTGCGAATACTTCCTATACGATAAACTTGCTCTCATCAACTTTTAACTCTTATGCCTGATATATTATTATGTTAAAACTTATAATGCTTCCGAACCCAATTTCTCTGCAAACCATCTAGGATTCCCTTGGTATATACACACAAAATTTTACCCAAATCGATCCAGCGTTGTGCCTTTGTCGCGACCACGGACGTGTCACGGACGATTTTTTTATATAAAGATAACAAGAGGCAAAAAGGCAGGTATTTTATTTGGGTACTTCCGACTCACTTGGTCAACTGCATTACCAGAATGCTCACAGATGCGTAGCTGGCCTTTGATATGTGTTCTTTTATTGTATGCAATACAAGAACCGAAACCGAACCACCAGCCAAAAATAAAAGGCTTGGTTTCATTGGCTCAAAAATATCGTAGGAATTCTTTTGTGATCATTGTATGATCCAGGAAATTACTTGCTAATCGCAAAAATATTCATCTCAGTTACCAACTAACTTTACTAGTATCTAAATATTTCAAGTAAAACTTTTGTGACTAAATTTTCATCCGCTTTGCACAATTTTTTTGCGTAAAAGCGCCTTTGAAAAGTTTTATGATTATGTTCAAAATTAACTCACACTGACTGCGATACGAAGTTTTTTAGGGTTCCGTAGTACTACAAGGAACCCTTATAATTTTGCTCTGTCCGTCCGTTTGTCCATCTCTCTGCCCGTAAGGTGGTCCCCCCCCTAGCATTTTCAAACTATTAGACGCAGAGACTTGAAATTTTCCATGTTGATAGAACATTGTAAAAACTCATTAGGAAAATTATTTTGAACGAAATCGGATAACAACTTTTGAAGTCATTTAATAAACACGTTTATAGGGTATCAGATACGGAATCCATCTATATAAGCGTGTCTTGACACCCTCTTAGCCATTTTTTAACGAAGAAACTTAGCTTAATTTGTTTTTTTTTTGCAGCAAATCTGTACATCCTAGCAACGAATCTTTTCTCGATAAATCAATCTATCCGAATCAGTAAATATGTAATCAGGTTTAAATCTTCACCAATCAAACGCAGTCGATTTTCGTTCTTGCACACGTAGAACATTAAAACAACTTTTAATATGGTTTTCATCAATAAATAGAGCGATTCAAGAGAAAGGTTTATCGAGAAACCATATGAAATAATATCACAACCTAATATATAACTAATATTATTAAAATTTTCAATATTTAAAGTTAAATTTACGTCGCGAGATTGTATCGCGGCCCCGAGGGAACGGCGACAGTCACGCGACTATCACTCTCGCAGGTGGAACCGAAGGCGTAATTTATTGGATGCAGAACTTAGTTCTATCGATAATCGATTCTTTTTTTATTTTTCTAGGAAATTAATTTTGTTGCGCTTTATACTGTAACGCGTTCCTATTAAAAAGTAATGTCGACGTTAAAGTCAGAGCCTTCAATATTATTTTTATGTATAGATATGTTGTTTGTCTTTTAAAGCTTCTGATTGCAAGAGACCCGCGGGAGTTGTAATTGAATATACTAAAGTAAGTCCGCACTTCTACTATAGATATGTTGGGGGTCAAATTTTGAAATGGTTTTAATAAAACCAAAACATACCATCAATACACCTGTTTTAAAGCAAGAGTCAAACGAGCGGGGTTATCTTATGTTCAGTAACGACGACGGGCTTGCAAAAGCGTTGCCTGCCTGTGAGAAACGAGTTTGCTCTTTTTTAGTCTTTCAAGTTAATAAGTCATTGTCTCTTTTTTTTCATATATAACAAGGAGCAAACGAGCAGGCGGCAATGACGTAAGTGACTACCGACGCCCATGGACATCAGCAACACCAGATGTTTCTCTCTTCTTTTCTAGTATTAAAATAAAAATTATCGGGATTAAAAATATCGATATTTTCACTTCAGTTCTGGTTTTGTTAACACTGGATTATCGATACCGCATATTTCCTTCTTGAGTCGTGGCGTTTGTTTACACTGGACTATCGATATGGGTCACATCACTAGCACCAGCAAGCGGATATTTGCCCGCGCGCAGCTGAGAGGCACGTCGCGACCTCCCGTGAGAGCGACACCTAAGCCCCCATTGTGATGAAAAATAGGAGGGGGGGGGGGGTGTTTGGTGAAACTGTATTCGATTTACTTTAACTGTACTTTACATACATATACGGGCAATGACCAATTTGTTTAATGTCTATTTCACCTGGTTCATGCTGGTCAATGTAATGTTTGAAGGAAATAGGAGTAAAACTCCTTAAGAATCTTCTTCTTCTTCTTCTCTTTCCTTCATTATCCTGGTCCAGTACCGAGGTCCGCTTGGATTGCAGAGGATGTGGCTGTGGGGTGAGTTAAGAAGATCGACCGACGCCTGACGTCATCCAAGGAACCCCACATTCGAGGTCGGATATTTGAATACTAGTGTTAGTATTGGTCACCCATCTATCAACCGGCCGCGGGTAGAACTGCTTAACCTAGCGATCGACTCAAATGCCGACTATTGGTTAGGCTACGATCTCCTATTACTTAATTACCTTAATCGTAGTCTTATTCTAAAATAATATTTTCAATGTGAATGCAGATTACTTTTTTACTTGCTATCTATTGGGCAAAAGAGCTTGTAAAAGTCTACTTGAATAAAATATCATTTGAATTTGAATAGCGTGTCTACGTCTGTATATCCTCATATTATTATTATTATTTTTTAATCATAGTATTACTATTTTTTACAACGCATGAGGGCGGACATTTGAAAACCAGCGTTACAATGGGTCACCCATCCATCACCCGGCCGCGGGCAGAATTGCTTAACCTAGCGATCGACTCAAACGCCACGATACCGATTAAACTACGTCTGCCGCAAAATAATTTTAAACAATTATTTTCTGATTCAAAACATTGCAAGTGAGCTCAACCCGGATGTTTTGTTTCATAATGAGCGTCGATAGCAACAGGTTGTATTGCGCAACGAGTATATTTTATAACGAAAACTTTACCGTCTCGGGGGTCGGGACTTTCGTCTTCGTTTTTTTTTTATATGTTACAAGGGGGCAGACACGGAACCCTAAAAAGTACATATTTTACTGAAATAAAAAACTGTGTTCTGAAATTGTATTTGAACGCAAGTCGGGGGTACAAAAATTATCTGAAGTTGTGGCAATCTGAAGTTGAAGTCGAAGGTCTGTAGACATAGCACACGTTTTTTGTGGGGCTTCACAGGATTCAGCAAAAACTTGACATTTTACTGACGGCAACTTTTGGGCGGACGCTTGCTTGGTACGTCTCAAGGACAGCGCCTTATTCAATATTTTCCGACTTCTTGTGGAAGAATCAATGTAAAACGTTGGGAACTTTCAAGGCAGCTTATTACTTAAAAGAAATATATATAACTAACTATGACCGCGACTTCGTCCGCGTAATATTTGATTAAAAATATATACTTAATTTTAGCATGATGATATGTAGCCCTCCTTGATGGGCTATCTAACACTGGAAGAATTTTATAAATCGGACCAGTAGCTCCTGAAATTAGCGCGTTCAAGCAAACAAACAAACAAATTCTTCAGCCTACTTAGTATAGATGATGTATTTTATGTATGTGTTATTTACTTGTAAATACCAATATATGTGTCATATTTATAAAGTCTTTCTTGCTACTACTTCCGATATAATTTCTTAAAAAATTTCGAAAATCGAACTAATTTGTTCGATTTTCAGAATTTTATTCAATACTAGCGGACTTGGCAGACGCTGTCCTACCGGAACTTTGGGTTACTTACTGTTTACTACCATCTATTATCCTATAATATTATTATCCCCGTTCCCTTTTCCTTTTCCCGTACCCGGTCCTTAAGGGTTCACTATTTTGGCGTAGATGGCTCAAACATGAAAAATAGATATATGCTGTCGCTGGTTTTTTTTGTAACACTACTTAAGATAAACAATGCCTTCATACACTATATACGTGAAACTCTAACGAGTTGCAGCGCACACCAGAATAACTCGCAGATGGCAGAATTGAATTAGTCTGTTAAATTTACTTACTCACTATTGTAGTTTGTTACCAGAACATTCAATTCCACAAACAATTGTGTAAGTAAATATCTGTATTTTCCAATGATCGATATTGTAAAATACAGACAGTTACTAACAATAGCGAAATTTTACGTTTAAGGTTTTTGACTCACTTAAACTTTTATATCATTTTTATAAAGTAAACAGCTTTTTTCAATCACAAATCCAGTGCTGAAAAGAGGTGATTCCAATTATGTACTCCACCCTCTTCACCGTGGACTTATTGAGGCATGTTTTAATTATATTGTCAACTAATATTTTAATGTACAGGACGGGATCTTTCTAGAACTAATGCAAAACACCTTATAGAAACACGATGTAAAAGTTTATAAATTTAGACTATTTATCAATGTGAACGTCAGACGCGCGCCCCGCCGCAAGTCACAATGATAAGTGTGTTGCGGCCCTAACAACCTTGGAGCCGTTTTTATACCTAAATACTAGACAGAATATTATCGCACAAAATAAGGCCTTGAAAGCTCGACGTAGGCGTCTAGCCTAGCGACACACATCCAGAATATCTATCTATACTACATAATTATTATCAGCTATTCTCTAGTGGTGTATAGCGTCATTCTAAATGCGATTGCGCGATGCGAGCGAACTTATTTCGTGCGATCAAACATAGTGATGTCTAAGAAGTGTACTAATTGAAGGTTGCGCGTTCGCATCATCTTCAATTAAGATCAGGGGCGTTTTAGGCCCCAGGACCAAAGGGGCCATGGCCCAGGGTGGCAGGCAGCGAGTGGCGGTGCAAGCCAACATTTTTTTGCTTTTTTGATTTGATATGCGTAAAAAAACTTTTATAAAAAAGGTCTACCTTATTAATGCCGGAGTCAAACATGGACTCATTTTAATGATCATGTAGTGTGGCCGTGCGCAAAGTATAAGCAGGAATTGCATTAACGTTCCCCTTAGAATAATCTGTATGTATAAATGTTTTGAAAAATATGAACCAAATACCTTGTATAACGAACCTCAATATAACGAATTTCTCGATTTAACGATTTTTCAAAATCCCCTAGTATTGTCCATAAGAGCTAATACAGAATATACCTTTACATTTCGAACATATTCATCAAATCCTTTTAACGAATCCAGAGTACAGGTAGAAATCATTAACCTACCTATATTTTACGAATCATCAATCATCTTTACATAAAGGTTTCATCAATAATTCCCACTTAATTCTACAATAGTCATTCACAATTTGAGGGATTTAGAAACGTTTATCTTATTAAAAGGAATCGTAGTCCAATATAACCTCTTTACAACAAACCTCATTGTTACGAATTTTTCGTTATAACCAATATTTTTTAAGTTTCGTAAGTTTCGTTATGACGAACTTGCACTATTAATATTTCCTCCGTAATATTAATGTAACTGTTATTTCTCTAATTCGTACGGATAAATAGGGCTTTAAGTGTATTTGCATTTCAATAAACATTCGTGCTCTACTTGCGCACACACGTGCGTACACACACACACACACACAGACACACACACACGCACGCACACACACGCACACACACAGAGACACACGCACGCAATTATGTACTTTCTACGGAACACAGGTATCTGCATACTTAAAAGATGGTATCGTACCCAAGAGATGTGAAATAGGTTAAGTTTAATGGAAATAAATTATTTGTAGTGTGTTGTATAGGTATGGCAAACAGACAAGTGTTTCGCACTATTGCACTTGTTTCAATTTGTTCCTTCTATAAAGCGGACTTCGATAAAATCAATGAACTGAATGACATTTGTTGGCATGTCATATTAACTAAAGTTTTACTGTTGAAAGTTAAGTTTTACCACAGCCGTGTACATCTATAATTGAGGTGACACTTGAACATGATTGATATTGCTAGGTTTTCAGATAATGTATAAATTTTCTCTTTGTTGGTGTCACGTATTAAATAAATAAACGACTTTCAAGACACTATTTCAATCAGACCGTTAACATTGTTCTAAAAAATCAATGTCCTTACAATATACGTGTCTGTGTGATATTGTGTAAAGATAATAACGTGTTAAATATTGAAAAGCACGCCTCTTGAAAGGCGTTTCAAGGTTGACTCTGAATAATTTCCAATTTTACGATACGATAACCCTGAAATGTACTGTTATATTGTCGATATAACCAATATAAATGCACCCTTTGTGTTTTTTTTATGTAACAATGGGGAAACGATCAGACGATAAGTGACTGCCGACGCCCATGGATATCTGCACCACAAGATGGCTCGCAGACGCGCTGCCGGCCTTTAAATAGAGGTTTAGGCCACCGGGAACCCTCACAAACCCAACAATACCATCCCTTAATGTGACAGCATTGATACCAATTCACCCTGATGTGAGAAGTTTTCAACGAGAGATGTAATTTTTATTACTTCTATTATACCAATAGGAGTAATCACAGAAATAAAACCTTATAAATATTATCCCGTCTGTTAATATTATTTATATAATAAAACATAATTATATTCAACAAATATTCCCGCTAACTCTCGCTAAAAATATCACGAAAAATGAAACAAAGTATTGTCCAAAAAATTACACCCTGTCAAAACCAGGATGCAAGTGATAATTAGCAAAAGTAGGTCGAATACTTAAAATTCTTCGCCTTCTGTCACAGTAAAAGTGCTGGAAATGTTCCAACATACTATGATCTGTCGAAAGATTCTAACACCCGTTTCAAATCAATTTCACTTACTAACCGAAGAAAACGGTGTATGTTTTTGTGGGAATAGTAATGCGTAAGGGGCCATTCTAGTACTTAGAGAGGTTTCTAATGAAAACCCAAGCCGAGGCATTACATTTTAAAGGGCGTTTAGTCTAAAACTGCACGCCTTTCCACTAAAATCCATTGTTTTAAAGTGTGAAAGTAAATATCAATTGTATCGCTTGCTTCTGTGTGTGCAGCGATATTATTATAAACTCAAATTAAACCACGCACTGTAAGGTCAACTAATCGCGCGTTCGGTTTAGCGGAATTTTGAATGGTTAAAAGGGGCCCGCATTTTTAGACAGAACGTACTCTACACTTGTGTATGTAGATCAATATATTATGGTACAACGTCAATTATATGTATGTAAGTACTTAGGACCTTGCGGCTTGCCTAAATTAACGTCTAGAAAATGCAATACTCATGGCGTAATACTATACTATATATAAAGAGTTTGTTTGTTTGCTTGCTTGAACGCGCTAATCTCAGGAACTATTGGTCCGATTTAAAAATTATTTTAATATTAGATAGCCCATTTATCGAGGAAGGATATAGGCTATATATGATCACAGTAAAATTTTTCACCAATTTTACGCGGACGAAGGCGCGCGTAGCTACTCGTAAATCATCACATTATAAAAGCACCCTGAATTTCAAACAGCTTAGCCTTTCATGGTCATAGTATTTACAAAACATATTTTCTACTATCACTAGATATTATAAAACACAGTACTCCGCTGCGTCTGCCTGTTTGTTTGTACGCAATAAACTACTGAAAGGATTATCATGTAGTTTTCACGAATAGATAGAGTGATTCGCGAGGAAGTTTTATATGTATTAATGTTATCATACATATATATTATTGCAGATAATAACCGAGAATTTCAATTATTTGTAATGTGATATTGTAAGAAACTTACGAGATAGATGTACCTAAATATGGTAGTACGGAATTGTATATATTAAAAACATCTATAAACAAGTCCACGATGGTGTAGGTGTATCTCCTAAGGATAACGCCCAGTAACCATTTCTATACAAGAATATAATGAACTATTTATGAGCCTTATAAAAAATACCGTATTAATCCTTATTGAATTAAATACGCCAGATACGTTAAAATTTTGTCCTTTACATCATATCAAAAAAAAATACTTTAGAAAAAAATGAGAGATATAAAATGCGGGGGAAGAACGGCCAGCGCGGGCGTGCGGTGGGTTTAACAACCAATAACCTGCGCCTTTCTATTCAATAGTAAAAGTAAGCCAACTTTCGGACAGGACAACGTCTGCTGGGTCCACCAGTCTAGTACAAAGTATCTTTAAAAAATAATTTGTTTTAAACAATATTTTTATGTATAATTTTCTTTGCAGTCAGGCCTGCGCAAGCGCACACGCAAGTCTTTCCGCTGCCAGGAGGCTTCCCATGGGCCCACAGCTCGAGAGGTAATCTATAGACAGTATTGTAATGTTGGTTCGTCGGAATAAAATTATTTTAGTACATTCGTAGGACTGTTTACCTATAATACAAAGCCTACATTTTTGTCTACAAGACACGGGTAATCTCCGTAAGGCGAAGACCGATTTTGACGAGACTTTCACTGGCAGATAGCTAGTGTTATAAGGTAGGACGTATATTAGTTTCAGTTTAGCACAATAACTAGGGTTTCGTACAAAAATATTACAAACTTCGAAATTGAACTAAGTCATTGAATCCAACGCGGGTGTAGTCGTGTGTTAAAGGGATAAAAAATGATAAAACTTCAAGTTTGTTTTGGAAAATACAACCTTATTAACCTGTATGGTTATAGCATTAAAGTAAATAATACGTGAAGCGAAATGTTTAGGCACCATTTTACGATAATTGTGCGAAATTTGGCACAATTGTAATTCATATAGAGGAAGGTGTGTAAATGCTAATATTTTATTATAATATGCAATATTAATATAAACTCACGGGCACCAAAATTTATTTGTTTGTTTGTTTGAACCAGCTAATCTAAGGAAATACAGAGCCGATTTGAAAAATTCTTTCAGTGTGACATAGCTCATTTATCGAGGCTATAGGCTATATATCATCACGCTAAAATGCAATCTATTTTTTTGCCTAATTTTACACAGACCAAGTCGCGGGCACAGCTAGTTAAAGTTAATCCTGTAACAATCGTGTAACTTACTTGTCAAAACAAAAAAACAACAAAAAATGTAATATTATAAATAAATAACAGTCATAGATAATTATTAATTATCTATGACTGTTATTTATGTATAGCCAACCAAGAAAGTGCTTTACCATTTTGGATGACAGCTCTTAGTTAAGGAAAATTTTGCAAAGAGTTACTTTTCGAAATTAACTTAATGCATAACAAGCAAAAATAAACCTTTTAACTAATTGACGTGCGAACTACATTCGTCCTAACCATGGCAAACCAATGTATCGTGGTCGAACAAACATCCAGCGCCATTATTTCTTTAATCGAAACCAACTGAGTCTGGTTCTTCCAATTGAAATATATATCACCGTCTTGCATAAATAAGCGAGCTTAATGTGCTGGATCTGTGTCTGCCGATATAAATCTCTGCTTTGTACTAATTGAAAAAGAAACCTTTTGCCATCTATGTTGAATTTAAAGGCTTAACTTTTTATCCCTTTGAATTCTTCATTAAAAATATTAACTCGTAATTCTATTCATTATCGTGGTTTTTTGATATTTATTTCAGATATCACAAAGATGAGGCTTATGTCTTATAGAGACACAAATAACCTCATTCGAGTTTTTTTGTCATAATATTGTAAAACCAGGGAACGTCAAAAGAGGTCCGCGCCTTTTTTTTTCTGTTTGTGTATGCTTTTGGTCAGAGTGACCTTCACAGCGTCAACGGGCGGGGTGTTTGGGGCGAACCGAAGCTCAGCCGTTCGCGAAGGCCCGGGTGGGGCTTCCGATCGAGAGTCGGGGTCCGTACCGTTCGGCGTCGGAAATGAGAATGATCACAAGCTTTTTTATGTGGTTCTTGCAGTTGGCCCTATTGGCCTCGACAGCGTCATCGGGATGGGGGGGGGGGCAGATGGTCTCAACCCGGATAGAGACCTCTCGCGAGGAACTCGTTGAACGCAGAGATCACAAGCGCGCTGCAGGGCCGTATTATACCATTTTATGACGTGCCGCTGACAATAATAATAGAACTTCAATAGCTCAACAGTAAAAAGGGTGGAAAGAAATCTGCAAGGCGCTTGGTTTAAACCCCGATGCCGCTGAGGTATTGTTGCCAACCCCAACTCAACTCGACAAACCCAACTCTTAACACAAGCGTTTATTTACTATGTGACATACGTACAAAACATTACCAATATTCTTTTCTTTTCACAAGCCAATATCGGTGATAGTAAAGAATTACTATCACCGATATTGGTAATCAAAACTGGCAAGCTAAATTAGACCCATGTATATCCGTATCACAATGCAATATTATGATGACATGGAGTTCATCTGATGATGAAGCTGGAAACTGACCCTAGGAACTCTGATACAAAAGGACACAACCGCGTCGAGATTGTGCTCGTTTGATTCGTCTTGGCGAGTACTTTGTAATTAGATGAAATCCAAGGTCTGATGATGGAGCTGGAAAATGAGTATAGGGACTTAATTAAATACGACATAATCGCATCAAGTGGTTCATCTTTTTTATTTCTGTTGCCGTCAAAATGTAACACGCTTTTATTCAAAATGATTGAGTTAAATCGTGTGCATGAAATTTCATATATATTTTTTTTCAGGATTAAGTTATTTTTAAGAGGAGGTCGTGGCCTAATCAGTGGTCGGCATTTGAGTCGATCGCTAGGTTAAGTTGCTCTTGCTGCGACCGGGTATATACATTCTGGTCGTATATAATATACGATCAGAATTTTTTTATTAAAATTGTTTATCGATTCTGTGAATTGATTTTCATTTATCTTTCATATCGCAGAAGTAATCGGTTATTATGCGTTCACTTATCGCTTCCATTGTATATACTTTGTACGTACAGAATATAATGTTTATGATAAATACATTAATCCATGTAATAATATTTTATTACGTGATTAATCCTTGCATATCACATTTAATTATGTGCGATTGGGCCGGACGAACCTTTATTTATGGTTAAGTCAAGGTGATATGATAAGGAGTGGAATATTACATTTATGATAAAGTAAAACATAAATGCATGACTGAAATTCCTGTAGGCTCTGTTATAAATAGGGTTTTTGCCAACGAGGCTTTAGGCCAACCTCCTGATTTAAGGCAGGCGCCTACAAAGTCAAAGTCGAAATCGTTTATTTACATACATATATTTTTGTAAGCACTTTGAACGTCAAATGTACATATTTTTTAAATCATTATTTAATAATTTGGTCATAAAATTACGACTTAAAAGCAAAGTTTACAAGATTGTTTCGCGCCCTGTATTGAGAAGAGCCCGCAACAAACTCAGTTAGGTAATTTTTTGTACTACAGGTCCCCATCGTAGGGATCGCACGCACCGTATCAATGGGATCGTAGTATTGTATAATATAATAATTGTCTTAATTATTATTATTACCTATTTGTATTGAAACCAAACTAGTGCGTCCAATTATCCGCATCGTACGGATCGCACGAAACTACGCGTCAGCTATGCTGATGCTGTGATACGTGCCGAAGACGTCATATAGAATACAAATCTCAATAAAGTGGCGTGGGCAATCCGATTGCTGCTGATACTGTGGACGCGTTGTAAAAAAAATCCGTTTGATTCGATGCGTTGGATGCGTACGATGCAAATAAGTGGACGTCTGCCTTTAAAGATTTTCTTGCGCCCGTGGTAGGTAAATTCACTTCATTTATTTTAATTTGATACTTACTCGTGTTTTGGTCAGCATTGTTTATAGACTAATATCGCTAATGGCGTTTATAATTAGTACGTGTAGTGAAGTTTTGATTGTCATTCAATATTAACAGTATTTATGCCTAACACTCTCGTATAGTTCAAATTAAGCTGAAAAGCTTCGTTTAGTTAGGAATGGGCGCAGTGATTGATAGCCTGACTATAAATTCCAGTTCATCTTCCGACTTAATAAGGCTTCTTTTATCACTCAAACTAAAGTACTGACCTTGTAAAGACGTCAGGGTAATGCGTTCTCGAAAATGCTTTCTCCAGTTCTTCCAACTGGAAACTGGTGAATGTGGTCCTATATCGCCTCTGTTTCCTCTTCGGGGTGAATTCATCAGCATCGTCACTGTCTGCGGATCCAGGGGGTGGTCTCTCTGACGCCGGAGATTGGTCAGCGTGGGAGAGCTCCGGGGTTGTTCTAGGAGAGTCATCTTTTGGGGGTTCCGATATTCCCATACTCGTGTACTTTTGGTAGGATTCTTGGTGAAAATAATCTGTGGACAAATTATAGAAATTAAAACTTTATACTGCGATTAAAACTATATTTATTAATTACTAGCCCCAGCCCCAGCATCGCGCGGGTGCAATTGTAATATATATTTAACAAAACAAAGAAAACTTATAGTACTTAGGATGTCAGATATAGGATGATCGAACTAAAATGGAGTGGAGCTAGGAGACATGGCTAGATGTAGTGATGGCAGGCGGTCTATGAACCTAAATGAGTGGTGGCCTAGATTGGGTTGGAGAAATCCTGGTCGTCCCATGGCTCGATGGGCGGGTTCCTTAAGTACTAAGACGTCACGGGGCGTCAGCTGAAAATCAGCGCAGCATGTCTGATAATAATTGGGCCTGCTGACCCTTGAATAAAAAAAAACATTTGATATAGGTAAGAAGAATAAGAAACGTTATTGCCTCGTTTCAGTACAAAAATTAGATCCTCACTCTCATGCATTATGGAATCTGCTCCTATTATATAATCAGAAAATGGGCGCAAACCACCAAGTTCGGCCGGTGATGATGGATGGACTTCCTGTAATTTTAATTAATAAAAATGTTAGTATAAATAATTATGGGGGTTATAGTTTAATCACAGGCCAGAATTTAATTTAATTGCTACAGTATAATCAGAAGAAAGTCAGATATTTGATAACAAGTGACACTAACACTAATTTTCAAACATCTTTCCGAAGGGTTGTATCCGAAGGATACAACATATAAATACATTTATATAGATAGTAAGCCCAGACTCGAGGCGGGAATCGAACCCACAACCCTCGGAGCGGAAGGCAGGGACACTGCCTACTGCGCCAATGAGCCTGTCAAGATAGTCAATTGATAAGAAATACATACCAAAATGTGCCAGACATTTTCGTTTGCACCTTCATAAGAGCAGAACCTGATACTGACACCGAGTAGACCTTGGCCTCCCCAATTGGCGCTGGGTGTTATCGTCACTTCCCTAACAGACTGAGTTTTTGTACTATATATAAGCATTTTTATTGTTTTGTCAATATTCTGTTTCAACAATGTTTTGAGTGTATCATTATCTTGGTCTAATCTCGTATTTTCTATAGCAACAATAAAGTCAAAAAAAGGCTCAAGGTGAGCTTGCTGGCCTGGAGAGCCGTCTTGGACCTGCAAAACATTGACGTGTTACTATAAAGTATATAAGGGTGGTTTTACCAAGAAAATATGTAAAACTAACTCTTAATACGTGGTATCCTTCGGAGCCACCTCCTGGTATTTCAGAGCTTTGCGAAGAACCCATTGGAGAAGGAAATTTTAAAAAAACTTAGGAAAATGCTAAGGTATTTTGAAATTTTTACTAAACCTTTCTTGACAATCATCAGTTTGACGTTGACGTTTACATTAATTTAGACGTGGCAGTTAGTAAGCACTTTGCATCTGAATTATCTGTGAAGCTGAGACATAAGACCGGCCGCTCAGTGATCAAGCAAGTGTTCAAACTAGTAAAACTATGGTGTGGTGCCGGTTATACAAAGTTACGATAAATTTACGAATTTATAATTATTTACAACTTAGGTCATATCGCGATCGTACCTTATCCCCCCAGTCAGCCTTCCCAAAACCAGTTCAGAGAGAGATAGAGACAGTAACGCTGTCAAAAAGTAGGGGAAATCAGAAACAAGGTCATCATCATCATCTTTGTATTTATGTCGAGATCCCTCAGCCAGGTGCGGGTATTAAAAAGTGCAGCTCTTTTATACTGCCGGGGAAGATGCGTTCACGGCGTATGTAAGGGTTTGCTCTGGTGCTTTGCAATCACACTGTCATGAATCTCTTAAACATCATTTGTATGATGGTGGCTTGATCTCCCGTGACGGTCCGGAAGTTTTTCAAGAGTATATAAACAGGTACGATCGCGATAGGACTAGTTTTAAATAATTACCATAGTTATTTAAAACTCGGATAACTCGAAAATAATCGCAAAATCTTAAAATGTGTTAAATAAAAATGAGGATTGACGTGCAGAGTATAATGAAATACTATTTACCGGCGCCAGACATAGACTTCATTTGAATGATCATTTCAATGATCATGTAGTCTGGCCAGGGACATTTAGTAGCTGCGCAGTTTTGTAGTCCTGAAGGACAAAAATGTACAAACACTTTGAGCTATGTCTGGCGCCGGCATTCGAGCACCACACTATAGCTTCAAAGATATTAGTACACTGTTTCTTTACAATGTGTATATATATATATATATATATACAGGGTGTATCTGACAACGTAACGCAGCGCCATCTAGTTTGCTTTGGTGTAACCTTTTCCACTTGACATCATTGCCATCTTGCTATGTAGCAGCCGCTACACATGTGTTATTTGCAAATACACCAAGATGTGATGCTTAGTAATTTAATCTTCACCCAAAGCCGGTATGACCGCTCTCAATCACGATCTCACTCGGAAAATATATCCGCATTTTCCACGAACATGCCAGTGACTTGAGAAAATTGCTTTGTATTGGCTGAGCAATTTTCTTTTAGCTTGTAGGCAATCTTCGCTTTCCTGTCGAAAGAGAGGACGCTACATATATGCAAAATACATGTATTAATTCAGTACCTTTAGTTACTTAAAAATCTACTTAATACATTATACACATTTTATGTGTAACATATTTCACTAGGAATAAAGAAATATTTTTCCATTAAGAAATAAACATAAAAGGAAGAAGATTTTTCACGAAGTCCCGCACCTACTTATACATAATTATCAGCAGGAAAATGGCAACCCTTTTGTGCTCAACGCGATGGCAATAAAATTATGACGTAAAACCCAGACGCAGCCCTACGTACTATGTTTAACGATACCATGCCCAAATAAAAGAAGAGCTACCAGACTTATTGTGCTTAAAAATTAATTTGTGGAACCTTATAGCGTTGAGATAGTGGGGCTATATAACGAGTAGCCTATGTCATTATCTGTAACATAAGCTGTCTGTCAGTGAAAGTTCCATAGATATCGGTACACCGGTTTCGAAGTTACCTTAACAGACAGAAAAAGCAAGCGAAAATGCTTCAATTTTGTTTTTGTCACACATGTCAGTAATTTTTTCTTCTTCTTCCCAGCGTTTTCCCCATCTAGTATCAGAAGATGTGGCTATATCGCGAATCAAGATGACCGACTGCCGCATGACGTCATCCCCGGAATCCCCACAATAATATCACTCGGTGACATCAATCGAGACCCACTGTTTTACGCGCCTTCCGAAGCAAGGATGAGATCGAATATTTGAAAACTATTATTAGAATTGATCACCCATCGGTTACCCGGCCGCGGTAAGAGCTACTTAACCTAACGATCGACTTAAATACCGGCCACTGATTACTACGACCTCCTCCCTATATGTAGTCACATGCATTTAGTAAAAGAGTTTTATTTCGACATTACAAATATACGTTCCGATTTTATTTGTGCGTATAGATTTTTACAATGTGCTAACGCTGTCGGTTCATTTGGCTTCACAATTACTTTTTGTTTATCGTCCCAGCATTATCAATTTAACGTTATGTCGGGTTATTTTGTTTTTAATTGCCTGTTGTCGGCTAAATGCCGTCCGTGAGCACCGTTCGTTCACGTTTTATCGTATTTACGCGGTCGTTTTTATCCATAAATATTTCATTGTGAATATATTTCGCAAATTAAATGAGTTTTCAACTAGATTTCCGATGTTAATCCTATTGAAGCCTGCTCCGTTTTAAATTATCATTAATTTAGTTTAAAGGTAAATTATACATTTATTACATTTTAAATCATAAGGGTCCGTTCTCACCGCAACACTGTTTCTACTTCATATCAATGACCTACTTAAGCCCGGTGTCCTTGGGTATGCAGACGACAGCACTGTTGTGGGGAAATACGTGTCTGGTCCTCAAGCACGTGGTCCCGATATTCTTGAGCAAAGAGAGGCGATGATTGAACGATTGAACCAAACTCTTAAGATAGTCTCTGACTGGGGAGACGATAACTTAGTGGGGTTCAATTCTTCAAAAACACAGGCATATCTTTTCACCGCTAAAAGGAGTCCCTTCACCTTGACTCCTACTTTCCGAGAAATATCTGTACCGATAGACGCGATCTCATGTGAGAAAGAGGTACTGGTACCCGGACGCGCCGGCCCTATTCGGCTACAAGCATGGC
>JANCMC010044897.1:0-20933 GCA_024363005.1 Charaxes varanes | reverse complement strand
GTCCCACTGTTTTACGTGCCTTCCGAAACACGGAGAAGTTCGGATATCAAATATAAACCAGTGCTAAAATGGGTCACCCATCTATCACTCGGTCACAGCAAGAGCTACTTAACCCAGCGATCGACTCAAATCCCGACTACTGATTAGGCAACGACCTCTTCCAAACTGCGATCTCTATTTTAGTTAATTTTCTATATCTTTAGTATGTATTTGCTCAGTCTTTATCTATTTTCTAGGTGTGGAGGTATTACAATGGAGAATATTAAATTCCACGATTTACCATCAATTAAAGATTCGACCGATGTCAAAAAGATACAGTTTGTTCCTCATTTCTCAAAGAACAAAACTGATGTAAGTATAAACATCAAACACAATAATATAAAAATCTGCAGCCGAATTGGTTTGGCGCGTCCGGGTGCCAGTACCTCTCTCTCACATAAGATCGGCGCGAATTGGCGGCAATGCTGTCACGTCAAGTGATGGTATTGTTGTCGCCTTTCCTTCGGTTTGTGAGAGTTCTCGGTGGCCTAAATCCTTCATTAAAGGCCGGCAACGCATCTGCGGCCTTCTAGGGGAAGATGTCAATGGGCGTCGGTAGTCCCTCAGGAGATAAACTACCTGCTCGATTGCCCCTTGTAAAATACAAAAAAGGAAAAAAAAACTATAGAGATACTTACAAAGTTTTGCTGGGAATCGAACCGATACAACTTAAGCGTCTTTGCGATACGATGAGAGCATACTTATTCTCCAAAGACCGGCAACGCATCTGCATACTCTCGTGTTGCGGCTGTCCATGAGCCTCAGTAGTCACATATGTAAACCGCCTGCCCTGAATGAATGAAATAATTATATCTCTCTTTAAATAAACGACTTTGAATTGTCAGATCTGGGGCAAATTGAACTAGGACCACACGAGAAGCACTAGCTTTCAAATGTCTTTCATCAGAATCATCAAAATCGGTTCACCCAGTCGAAAGTTCTGAGGTAATAAACATAAAAGAAATACAATCGACTCGAGAACCTCTTCCTCTTTTGAAGTCGGTTTAAGAACATCAGTAATCTTTTAACGATCTTATTAAAGATACAATTTACTCGTATCTTGTATTTACAATACATACCTTCTCTTACAGGAAATTAGTTCATTATATGTGTTCTTACAATTGGTCGCAGAAAATCTGTGTAAAGTTGAGATAAACGTGTTAGAGATACTCCCGTACAAGAACAGCGGTTCCCAGTACGAAAACATTCAAGAAATTATCAATAATATCCCGGGAGTAAACGTCAATTACTCGCAAATTACGCGAGACAACTTCATCAATGAAAAAGACGTAATACCTGACGTGGACCTGGTTCTGCTTGAAAATCTATCAAATGATGAAATTGTAAGTACTTTAAATCATTTCGAAGCAATTTATTTAACGTATTCAGCAAAGTTGTGTCGATATTAACATTTCATGTATTATTTACTTCTTTCGGTTATATTTTACAAGCTGTTTTCCGCGATTTTGTGCGCGTAAAATTAGGTGATATTATTTGAAATTTTAACAGATTATTTTTTTGCACGTTACCCTAATTCTTGTGCCACTGAGGTAGCCTATGTTATTTTTTTTATAAAATTCACTTCAAAGTCATGTTAATATTAGAAAGTTACGTCAAAGCTTCAACCCCTATAACAGCCCCTAAGAGAAAGAATTTACAGAAACGCTAAAGTCCACTCGTTTTTAATCAGTAGCCCATGAATGAAGTTTCAAAAATGAAAATTAATATAAAGTTTTTGTTCAATAGTCTTCATTCATTTTAGACTAGTGTTGTTTTATGTCTGAATAAAGTTCTTCTCTTCTATTCTATTCTAACGCAATACTTCGATAAATAATGACGTTACAAGTAAATAATAGGATACTTGGTAACGATCAATGCTCGGAGTCTCGATGGCGGACAGTATTCGCAATGAAGGCATCCGCCAACGAACCAAAGTAACCGACGTAGCTCTCCGGACCCTAAACTTTTTAACAAAAAGAAGACCGAGCACTGTCGGAGCTGGGCAAAAAATTGAAATAGGACCATACGACAAAACTAGACCTTTTGCCAAGTAAAATTATTTTCATAAAACGTTCGGCCAGTGTCACGTTGTACGAAAAAGACACAAAGGAAATAGATTCATTGGCTAATAAGAGATGAGCTTAGGATCATTCGAGCAATCCAATGTTTGTCGGATTAGCTAGTTATTTAGTTATTTCTGTCTGTTCTAAGTCAGGACTAAATTTTAAAGAAAAAACGGAACATCCCGCGTACACGCTAGTAAGTCCATGAGTTCCGTACATAATGAGTTAACTTTCTCTTAGTCAGTAGTAGTAGTTCTATTTTTTTTTATTTGTCCGCAAAACTGACAACAATTGCTTAAAAGTAGTTCACTTAAAATAAAAATCTTACAAGTAACATTTACAATTGCGCCTACTAGATGCGAACATGACATGCGTAAAATTATTAATTCACAGTAACATGTAAATCTAAACGTAACTTCTAAATATAATATTTTTTAACAGAAATAGAATTTTTATCAAAATAAAACTACACTAACTATAATACTACAAACTAAACTAACATTTAATGCCACTCCAATTGAGACAATTTAGTTAGTTGATATTTACATTTGATGTTAACTTTTTTCGTCATCTATGATCATCAAATATCATGTCCCCGAGTATCGAAAGTGTCTCAACAGTCAACCTGTACAACGAAAGCGTCAAGGAAAATGTGATGTATTTGGTTATTTCTTCAATTTCAGCCCATAATAAGACCTTCATCGGTTGTGCTGGTGCCCTGATCACTCATCGCCACATCCTGACTGCCAGTCACTGCCTGAAGAGTAATGTTAGGTGTGTATAATACTTTTTTAAAGTTTCGTCTAAACCTCATAGGACTTTTTAATACGTGTTTTTGCACATTAGTAACGTACCAGAAACAATATGATTTTTCTTAGAATAAGTTAATAGCTTATTCTAAAAAAATTCAATAACTCAACAAAGATTTTAGGACCTGTAAACAATATAATGAAAAGTTCTGTCATACTGACCCATTTACATGTTCCAAGAATTAATTCAAAATACTTCTAGACACTTCTAGAGACTTCTTAATAATTTAAGTACCATTTTTCATTTCAATTATTCTGGCCTTTCTTGTATAATGTAGTTATATCGCACGCTTAGTCATAAACAGATCGATTACGTTTTAGGTCCAAAGTGAATTAATGATACAGGCAGCTTCGTTTTAACGTCCTCTATCAGCCTCTCTAGTCCTATATCTAGTAGTCTAGTAGTTGTAGTCCTATATCTAGTAGTGCAGATGTCCATAGGTGTTGGTAGTCACTTAAGATCCGCTACATCCGCGATTGAGACCTGTACTTGTTTCTTACATAAGATCGGCGTGAATTGGCGGCAATGCTGTCACATCAAGTGATGGTATTGTTGCCACGTTTCGTTCGCTTTGTGAGGCTTCCCGATGGCCTAAACTCGTCATTAAGGCCGGCAAGGCATCTGCTTGCCTCCTAATCAAGCAGATGTCCATGGTCGTCAGTAAGTACTTAGCTGTCTGCTGCCTGCTCATTTACCCCTTGTAACATAAAAAAAAATCTAAGCGGACCCTGGTACTGGACCGGGATAACGCTAGGAAGAAGAAGACAATCACATTAGTTGTATTTATGTCTATTGTGTAGATAGAGAAGATAATATACCCCGAATATTAATTTCCTCTAACAACGCAATGATTAAAAATTGTTTTAGAATTATGTATCGCACTTTTTAATCATAAATAATTTTATAATAACTTTAAAATAATTTAAAATTAATGCGGTAGAGTCTAGAGTTTAGTCTAGAGTTTATGTAAGCCTGGATAGGTCAATGGTAGCAAAATCGACTAAAGTCCATAAGTTGCTTGGTTCAAACAAAGATTGGGCTATCATTGTAACCACTCCTTAAAAGCAAGCTTTTAAATAATATGTTTTTAATAAAATATAGCTTTTGTTATGCGACTGTCTTTAGTTTTCTAAACAGAGTGGCCTCACAAACTATTTCAAATGTCCAATATTTAGATTGGACATTTGAAATAGTCTGATTTATTAAAATGCATTTCGATTGATTCTAAATAAGAGATTAACAAGTTCGACGGAGAAAGCGTCAGAACCTGTAGTGCTTTAAAATACATTAGCAAACGGAAATTCTTATCAAATAAACAGCTAAGTTACAAAATGTAAAAGTGTAATCAGGCTTTAAAAAAATCAGCAATGCCTTATCTTTGTATCATATACATATATAAAGTTACTTAAGATATAACCGGCTGTTCGCCTACAAAGATTTGCGTACTG
This sequence comes from Charaxes varanes, assembly GCA_024363005.1. NCBI lineage: Eukaryota > Metazoa > Arthropoda > Insecta > Lepidoptera > Nymphalidae > Charaxes > Charaxes varanes. The sequence goes on along the minus strand of JANCMC010044897.1, from coordinate 16,573 downwards.
TATGTTTATTTAGTTCGTTATTTTCGGTAAACTGTACCGAAATTTTCGCTTTACGTAGTAATATATGTATAAAAATAGTAATATAAACACACGATATTTCGTAAGTTCAGATGTTTTTCATAGTTCAACTATGAAATATGATAAAAATCACACAAAACCGGAAATTAAATACAGGTCAGTTACGAAACACCGGACCGGGTAACTGATTCCACAGATAATTTGTTGAGCAAGGCCGAATAAATTCTTATTCTTTAATAAGTATTACTAGGGGCAAACGAGCAGGCAGTTCCCCTAACTCACTATCGACGCCTATGGACTTCTGCACCATTAAGAGGGTAACAGATGAGTTGCCGGTCTTTAAATAAATGTCTAGGCTACTTGGAACACACAAACTGAAACAAACGCGACAACTACACCATCACTTGACGTGACAACTATTCGGCTAGTAATTCGGCTGCTGACTGAAACTACAAGCGTGGTGCTATCTCTCATTAATAGCTCTGGAGCTTTGGAGTAATAAATATGTTGAAAACATGGCAGGTTACTCCCTGATCTACAACCCGTGGCTTTGCCTGATCTTCGAGGCGCTGGAGTCAGTGACGTCGTCGCTGTCCTTCACAGCGGCCGTCACGTACGCCGCCCGCCTCTCTTCCACCACGACCGACACCTCCGTGCAGGGTTTACTGGGCGGCCTCTACTATGGAGTCGGTACGTTGACTATGTTCTCAGCTGAAGTAGTAAAATAAAGTACTGAATATATTATTTAATAAAAATAAATATTTATTAAATTACAGGTAAGGGATCGGGAAGTTTAATAGGAGGCTATCTGATGAAATTCTTCGGAACTAGACCTACCTACCAATTGTTCGCCGGCGCGACGTTCATAACGGGCTGCTTCTATTATCTTTTCAATCAATTCTTCATTCGGAAAAGGCCTAGGCGCGAACACAACGACATCTGTAAGAAAAGGCCTGAACTACCTACTGAACCACATGACAACGTGAATAAAGAGTCGGAGAAAACCAACTTGCCGCTAGATGGCGCTGTCAAGAACGAAATTACCAAAGTTGAGCCTTCCGACTTATCGCCGCCGTCTATCCAGTTAGTGCCCGAAAACACAGATGGCAGCACCGACTCTGGTTTCGACAATCCCGCTTATAACGAAAACGATAGTGAATTAAGTGACAAGAAAAAAGACCTTACGAATAATGTTTGATTTTATATGTGATAAAAATAATTACAAATTAGCTTTAAATGACTTTTAATTGTATGATACCTAGTAATATATTAGATTAATGTGATAATTGTATATGACTGTATTTATAAATAAAATTTTAAATTGCGAGATAGCGATTATAAGCACCTGTAATGACGTTGTAAACGAATCCTTGTTGTAATTATTAAAATAATGGGGCAAAGGACAAGACGAATAACATACAAATAAGTCCTACACGCAACTATGACACAACGTCAAAATTAAATCAATACTCGATCAAGACAAAAGACAAAGTTGCAATTAATTCTAGGCCTAGAGATGACCCCAACTAAATCAAGACATCTAAAACATATCAATACATCATTGATTACGAATCAATGAATTGAAAAGGCATTAGGCGCATTTATTACAATTGTTGGAAGATAATTATTTCATTATACTTGCTTTGTACTGAATGTTATCTAATTAACTTATAAATATGCCTAAAAAGAATATCACAATAGATGGACTAAAAATAGCAATATCCTCTTCTGGAATTATTTTAATAAGAGTAATAATTTCATGTGTTCTTACGCACCACCTACTCTTTTACCAATTCATATATTTCCTTGTCCTAAAGGTTGTGTGGAAGAAATCGCTCTTCAGCGATAACACGAGCCTTTTGTACTTCTTTTCTTGCTGTATATTACTTTCTTATCTGCTAATTTCTTTTGTGGTGTACAATAAAGCGTATAAATAAATAAATAATCCATTTAACAAGAATATTTATATTTAATAAAATCTGTCCAGGAATATGATAGAAAGTATATTCTTCATTGTTTTATTGCTCTTACAGAAGCATTATCTGATGTCTAAACTTTCTGCGACTGCATTAAGAAATTAAACTGTCACATTTATTATTAACGAGAAAGTAGCCTGGTATGCGCGATCGAGATAAAATTTTACATTTATTATTTAACAAGCAAACTTGCCGGTTATCAGTCTTCTGATATCGGAGGAAAATATTAACTGAGTTTTATAGAAGAATTTATTCTGAACATTGGAGTTACTTTCGTCTTAATAAATCATGAACTAAAAACGTATACATATTTTTTTACATTACTATATGCAATTGAACGCTGGACAGCCAAAAAGGTACATTGACCATCAGGTCATCAGTATAACCAAAACGAAAATGCTGAGGTGGGCAGCGGGAGTCACTAGACTCGATAAAGTGCCAAATATTTATGTAAGAGGTAGCTATAAAGTGGCACTCATAACAGAGCAGTTAATTGAAAATCGACGCCCCTACGCCCCGCTACCATGCGGACGGACAGACGGACGGACGGACTGAGCAAAACTATATGGGCTCCTTGTAAAACTATGAAGGCCAGTAAGCACATACAACATAGTTAATATATTTAAATTAGTGGCAACTTGACGAGTTTGCTGACCACCACATATTTCCGTGTGAATAAAAACGGGTCACGTATGCTTACGGATAATAAAATTCGACGAGCGACGATACAAAGTAAAATATGGCTCAGGAGTGACATTCGCCGCACCTATTAAATACAATATCACCAGCATATCTCTCACCCGACTGATAATACCAAACATAATACCAGATACCGCATTTTTTAATACTTGCCAATATGCCTGCAGAACTAAATAGACTAGACTAAACATAAACGATAAACTATTCCTAACTTCTGACGCCCGAAGACCGAACGTCATAACTCCGACGACATCTGACTTCTAATGTCTAACGTCCGACATTCAAAGTCCGACATCCAACATTCGGCGTCCAACGTCCAATATGCTTAACCCAACCCAAATCTAAATCAAAATCCAAATCGAAAGTTGAAGTCAATAGACACTTAATAGCACAATGTCCATTGCCCTAAATATATACGTAAACACGGATACACAGACATAAGTATACACACCCAATATCTGTAGTTGACGGAAACTCTTATTCAGTTGTTCTCCATGTACTCTAAATGTTGCCAGCAGTAAAATTTAGCATTTTCAAAGATTTAAAGACACCTGCGCGCAGAAAGAAAGAGAGAGATAAATGTAGTTAACTAGGTGCCGTTGAAGCCGAACGCGTGCTCGCGACTCTGATTTAACAGCAGAAGACTCGCAGATGCGTTGTTGGATGCGAAAAACAATTTGTATACAACCAATGAATCATTATGAAATGGCTTGTGAGTCAACGGTTAAGACAATTAGGACTAAGTGATTAAAATTACTCGCAGATTACGTGATTGCCTAAAATTAAATTCCACGTTAATCATCCGATATAACCTAATGACATTCAAGAGAAGAGCATAATTATTCTCAAATACCAGTAGCGCATCTGCGAACATTCTTGTAGCGAAGATGTAAAGCTGAAGATTTTGTTTGTTTGTTTCTTAGAACGCGCTAATCTCGGGAATTAATAATATTTTTTTGTGTAACGTGGACAAAAACTTGCTTGCAAACAATCGTTCTTAATTATAAGATCACATCTGTATACATGTATATACATACAAGGTTTACCCATTGTATGTATATACATACAGTGGGCAGCTACTAGCAAATCTATACTAATATATAAAGATTTTTTTTTGTTTCTTAGAACGCGCTAATCTCGGGAACTAAAAGCCAGATTTGAAAAATTCTTTGTGTGTTAGATAGCTCATTTGTTGAGGAAGGCTATAGGCTATACATCATCACGTTACGACCAATACGGACGCAGCACACACGAAAAATGTTGAAAAACCGGGGTTTTTTCCTCTTTTGAGACCTCCTATGATTTATGCGGAAAAAGTCGCGGGATACAGCTAGTCAGTTATAATCAAGACAGCCACATGCTTTTTGCCTCTGGTAAACATCTAATTAACCGCTTGGCAGTACTTCTTAATATATAAAACAGGGGAAACAGGCAGGCGTTTAACCTAAATGACTATTAACGCCCATAAACAAGTAGTTTGCAGATGCCTTACCGGCCTTAGAGAAATTAGTATGCTCTTTTCTTTGAGTTATATCTATACTAATATATAAAGATGGAGAGTTTGTTTGTTTGCTTGAACGCGCTTATCTCAGGAACTACTGGTCCGAATTGAGAAATTATTTCCGTGTTAGATAGCCCATTTATCCAGGAAGGCTACAGGCTAACATCACGCTAAAATTGAATGTATTTTTTTACCTAGTTTTACATGAACTAAGTCGCGGGCACAGCTAGTAAAGTAATAAAAAGTTTTCGTTGTATCTTTTTATACTACGTTATATCTTACATAAATACCTCATTACATTGAAAAACACAAAAGAACAATAGTATTCATACACCTTTTTCAAAGTAGGTTAAACCAATACAGCGTACTAGTACAATGCACCAAGTAAGAAAGAAGCTATGCACTTATATTTGTAGAGTTTATCAGCAAAGTCAACCTTTGTGTTGAGACAATGGCCGAAGAATTAAGTTAAGAATAAGATATACGTCTTTATTGCAACGCTATTTGTGCACGAGGTAGATATGTAGATAGATGTGAAGCACTTCGCACACTAGATACTTATGAAGTTACTTGCGGACGCTAAAAACTTTTTCTTGCCTTTATAAAGATAAAACAGTTTTTGGTACTGCACAGCATAAACATTTGCCTACCTTATCTATCTATACTAATATATAAAGCTGAAGAATTTCTTAGTTTCAACGCGCTAATCGCAGGAACTACTGATCCGACGAAAAATTCTTTCAGGGTTACATAGCCCATTTATCGAGGAAGGAGGGCGTTTAAGTTTATCATCACGATAAAATTAAATCTATTTTTATTTTTTTTCATTTTCCTAGCCTAGCGTTATCCCGGTTTAGTACCAGGGTCCGTTTAGATTGCAGAGGATTTGGCTGTGGGGCGAGTTAAGATGACTGATTGCCATCTGACGTCATCCTGGGAACCCGCACGATCTCTACAATCTCCTCTGCAATCTAAGCGGACCCTGGTACTTGACCGGGATAACGCTAGGAAGTAGACGTGCGTTCATGCGTTGTGTACATATTAAGACAACTTTCTCTTAATCTCACGTAGTAGTTAATTGATATTTACATTTAATGTTTTTTTTCATCATATATGACTATCATATACATTATATCAGGTCGAGTATCGTAAGTATCTCACCAGTCACTTTGTAATTTAATACGTGAAGCAAAAATATTCGGTACTATTTCACGATAATCGAGTTTACTAGTTGTTACCGGCGACTACGTCTCATATAGCGAGGTGGTCAAATGCTAATTTTCATATAAAATATCTTTTATAAATATATTAAATTATCAAAAGACGACCTCACGCACACCAGTGCCAAACGATTTATACACACATGTATACATTTTATTATTGGATGATGTCAAAGTTTAATCGTGACAACCGTATGTTATATTATTATTAACTGTCACCCGAAAACCAGCGCCGGCGTATTTTTTTTTTTTTTAGTACGCCGGCATTTGACGCTGAGGATGCAACCATTTCTTCTTGCTGGACCATCTATGTTATCTTAATTTAAGTTAAATTGTAATTAGGCTTAGTAACAGGAATAAAAGATTTATTATTATTATTTATTATTATCAAATATAATACGTTGTTCTCATTTGACAAAATAAGTAATTACATTCGTAATTTGACAATTCCGATCACCTGAACAAAATAATAAGTACAAGAGAAAACAGGTAGATACGACGGTACTGAAACGCGGATGACGTACGGCCCAACTATTGTCAATACGACTTGTAAAGGAAACTAATAGAGGTTTCCTTGTCGAAACGACTGTTTTACCGTTTTTATGAGAAAGCCTGGCTCGCAAACCTTTGGTTCATTTTTGAACTTTTAGAAAAACTGGCTAATAATATGAATAAATGTTTCGCCAGCAAGTAACTCTTTCCTTTCATTAGTGTACATAAAAGATAAGAACATATTTATTTCATACCTAAAATAACACAATGACAGCAATAAGTATCGTTGAAATATCTAAAACCATGTTAATTCTTGAATAACATATGTATATGATAACCTAGGAGTTTGTCATAATCTAGAGAATAAATCTCTTAAATCAAATTATATAAGACCAAAAAGTTTTTTTTATAACAAGGCGAAATTAGAGAAGCCTTGCTTGCAGTTATTTTAAGTTGGTCAATGGTAGTCAAAGTCACTATGAAAAAATACTGAAAAACCAATATGCCCCTTTCCTAAATGAGGTACTAAAGAATTTCGATTTGAAAGCAACGGAGCTGGAAACTGGTTCCTCAGAGATGTTGTGCAAGGAAATAAATATCTAGTAAAACTACCTAGTAAAAACACATCCTCATTAACTTTTGTTTAGTAGTTTGCACACCTTCTGAAGTATGATTCGGTGAACGTTAACAAAATTATGTAACGTCTTTAATAATCTCTTTTACTGCAATTAAATAAATGGAGGAGGTCGTGGTCTAATCAATTGTCAGCATTTGAGTCAAACGCTAGGTTAAGTTGCTCTTGCTGCGACCGGTTGATAGATGGGTGACCCATTCTAGCACTGGTTTATATTAGATATCCGACCTCCTCCGTGTTTCGGAAGGCACGTAAAACAGTGGGAACCGATTAATGTCACTTTGTTATATTAATCGTAAGGTTGTAGAGATCGTGGGGGTTCTGAGGATGACGTCAGATGGCAATCGGTTATCTTAACTCGCTTCACAGCCACATCCTCTACAATCTAAGCGGACCCCGGTATTTAATCAGGATAACGTTAGGAAGAAGAAGAATTCAATTATATAAATGAATGAATAATAGTTTATGAATAAATAAAAGTTTTCGCAATAGGCAAAATGTGCGGCACACCTGACGTTGATTAAAGTAAAGTAGTTTAGTTTCTCATGCATGTCATGGATTTCCGCAAAGTAACGCCTGATTCTATCAATTATTTGGTAGAAATAATTGATAGAATCAGGCGTTAAGGCGTAAAATAGTATTTGACCAAATCTCTAGATTTGCGTACCATATTCGAAATAACGAATACTATATACGAAATTTTAATTATTTTCACAACCACATTGTTGTATTTGACAATTAATATACATACGGCAGTCATGAATAAGCTTTGGCACCATCTTATAATAAATTGTTTAAATATGTGTCTAAATAGTTGCGCATTGGTGTGTGTGAGGTTTTATTGTAATAATTGATAAATTAATAATAAATATTTTATTAAAATATCAGCAATGGCACACCTACTTCTATATAAACTTTAATTGTACCTTTCATACTCCTCCGTTCGCGTAATTTTCGTAAAATGGTGCCGGAAGTTTGCCGTTTTAATATACAGACAACTATAATAATGTAACTTGGTGATTGGTTGTTTAACAATCGCATCTTGTAAAAGGGAAAACTCTAGGTGAACTAAACAATTATAAATAGAATATTTCATACGTGGTGGGAGCTACCGACCGATAAAGCTTGTAATTTGAGTGGGTGGGTACATACGAATAACAAAAGATCGGCCTTATCTCTAATAATGACGAAAGACGTGAAGTGTTCATAAATGAGTTAAAATAACCAACTGTTTGCTGAAGATAAAACTTTGAAATGTGATGCAAAGTATAAGCGTAAGCGTTTTCGTAAAGTCATCTTATAATGCCGGAGCCAGACATAGCTCAAATTGATTGTACATTTTTGTCCTTAAAGATTAGAAAGTACTGCAAAACTTTGCATAGTTACCTTTGTGTAACTGTGCAAAGTTGCCAGCATGCAGCAGCATGACCATTGAAATGAAGCTATGTCTGGCTCCGACATAACAACCTATTTTGTTTTTTTACATGACAAGGGAACATGGAAAGTCAATGTTATTACGTCACTACTACGGTGATGGATTTTGAGAAGCCGTTTGAAGGGCCCTAAGTCAAACAAGTCAAAACAATGGAGATAGCACCTGGTACCTCAGAGTAGTTGAAGATTCCATACAAGTGGTACGTTGTGTGAGTGGAATCCTCAGACTCAAATGGAATATTTTTTATGGTACCCAAATTTTTTCTAAAGTATTGCATTATTTGTGAAGGTGTTTTTATAAACATGATATTATTAATACTTATCCAAAAACTATTTATGAACCCCTAATCGATAAAAGTGGCCCACGTGGACGACGTCGCGGGGTGCAGTTAGTATTTAATAATCAATCAAATAAAATAATAAAGTAAAAACAAATGTATAAATATTCACTCACTTTTGTTAGCTTGGACCACCTTGGTTATAGATAAGTAGTGCGGACGTGGTGCGGTCTGTCAGATTTTATTAAAAACTCCTTTGTATTGGTCTGTTATGGGTTTATGGCGACGATGGCTCGTTAATATGTAGAAATACACCGATAAGCGACCTCTATTCTTTGTTCCATGGAGTTTGTTGACTTGTACTAGGAAATTGGCTTTGAATCACCTAAGTGGCGTTGATGAGATTGTAACGTAGAGTTTAGACCAGTGTGAAATTGATAAAACGTGAGACATTGACCGAATTTCAAAAGTTGAAACTCATTTGTTGTGATTGTTTGGGTCCATGATATCTCTTAGTTTTTATATAGGGCCTTTTTTTTCATGCTGGGAAATGCCTTTACGCACGACTCTATCCGCACATGAACCGGTATTTCGGAGGCATGTGCACAGAAGTGTGGGACTCGCTGGCAATACCATAATACCCACCAAAACCCAGCGGCGCCCTCTTCATCCTTGGTAGGACACCGGAGGCTCGCTTACACACTCCGAATTGACCTCTATGCGCCACTTGTTGAACCAAGCGGCTAGGGCGTTGACTGCCCTTTGGAGGCGAGTCGATACTAGCATTGCCGAGCCTGCCGTGTAGAGGGCAGTATCGTTATTGGTAGTGAATAACATATTGATTTATATTCATTTGCTGGAGCCAGACATAGCTCAAAGTGTTTGTACATTTTTGTCCTTGAAGACTACAAAGTGCTACAAAATTTGCGCCACTACACTAGTCCCCGGCCAAAATTCATGAACATTGAAATGAGCATTCGAATGAAGGAATGTCTGGCTCCGGCATAATGGATTGATTAGCGTAAGGCCGTAAGCAAAGAACGTAGAAGTAAACATAAATACTACAAATTGAATACTGAATAGTGAATACCTATTATACAAAATACATTGTTTATTTATTAGTATGCGTGTTTTCTTAGCAGAAGACAATCTTTGTGCTCAAAATTTGCTTAAAATAGTTTCCCATGGAAACGCAATATTGGCTGAAATATTAAGGCTGAAGGATCATATTCCTAGAGTATTTTTGTAAGTTTAATTTTTCTATATACATATTTTTTATTTTCATTGAATGTATTACTTACATAGTTGCAAAAATGTATCCTTCAAAACATATTTCTAGTTTTTAACCTCCAACGCATAAAGAGGGGTGCTTTAAGTTTGCGTTGTCTGTCTTTGTGGTCGTAGTTCTAAAAGATTATACATATTATTATGCACATTCACATCTATACATAAATAAATTTGAAGGGTCTGTTTGTAAAGTCTAAATTATTGTTTTCACTAATTGCATATCACTTTATATACGATACATATAGTAAAAACGCAAGTTAAAACATTTTATCTGTGTGTCTGTTTGTTCTGGGTAATCTCTGTTACCAATTTCGACGGGATTTTCACTTGTAGTTAGCTAATTTTACAAGGAATAGGTTACTTTGCTTTTAGCTAAATAATTAGAGCATAAAAAAAACCCTTAAAATTATACAAAATCACTCAGTAGCTAATGTAATCATATTGCAGATTATAGCTAGTCATAAGTGTGTTCTTTTAACAGAGTTAAAATGCAAATTTATTTTTTTTTATTTAAGTATGTATACTAATACAACAAACATTATTATTACAATTTTCATGTTACAGGTTGGATAGTAAAGAAACACAACAAGTTTATCAAGATGTCATCTTGGATTTTAGCTATTTTAACATATCAGAAATTCAAGAAAAGAAAATCAATACAAATACAGTATGTACATAAATGGTCATGTAAAATATTAATAAGTTTTGTTTCATTTAAATGAATCAAAATATTTTCAGAAACTACAAGAACTTGATGATGATTTGAAAGAAAAGCATCTAGAGCTGGTGACTCGCTTTTATTTACTTTTTGAAAATATTTACCACTATATAGTAGACCTGAACTCATTTGTGGAGCAATTACATGATGGTGCCTTTATTCAACAAAACATTGACACAGTTATGAAAGATATTGAGGGCAAACAATTATTGGTATGTATTCTTCTTCAACATCTTCTTATCCTTGCATTTAGGGTCAGCCTTTGGTCACAGAGCACTATGATACCAAGTCTTGTGTTTTCCATAAGACATACATAGGTAGTAAAAAAAAACAACATTCTACTGACTTTCTGAATTTTATTTCTTGTATTTCCTTAACTCATCTCATAGCAATACCAGTAACTTATAAGATTGGTCCCAATTTGGTCATTGTTCATAAGTATTTACTTAATGTAGTAAACAATTTTTGGGGATTACTCCTTAAGAAACCATATAAGGCTCGTGGTATGAAAAAATATGGGTAGTAAAATCGAAAGGGTCAGATGTTACGCATTCCAGTGTTACGCTCGCCACTTCTCTTATATAGAACGCATATAGAAAAGAGAAAGGCGTTTGCCAGTTTGGAGGTTTTGATAAAGCTATAAAAACATATAAAAATCAAATATAATCTATCCAGGTGTTGGCAACTTGTGGCTCGCGAGCCAAATGCGGCTCTTTGGTCGTAGAGCTGCGACTTTTTAATAACTTACGCAAATATTATTTATTAAAAAAAATGTATATACGTATAAATATATCCTTGTCTTATTTATAAATATATAATTTTTTCTTCACAATTCTTTATTTATACAATTACTATTTACTGTCGGCAAAAAAAATTTCGTGGCTCTTTTAAACTTTGAAATTTTTTTTAATTGTTTTAAAAACTCTTCCAACTCAAAATATAAATAAATATATACAGGACTATATGACACACGGACATCTATTCCTAAGGTAGACAACCTGTGTTTAGGTAACAACAGCCGCATACACAAATATTTTTCTTTAGAAATATATAAATACATACATATGGATAATAAACCCAGACTCGAGGTGGTAATCGAACCTGAAACCCCCGCAGCTGAAGGCAGGGTCACTGCCCACTGTGCCAACGAGCCTGCCAAACTCAAAAGGTTCCCGACCCCTGGCCTAGTCGATGACAAAGAGCCACGAAATCGCGTGACATACGCCAAATAGAGGACCACCTCCTTTTTTAATGGTCGGTTAATAGTAGAAATAAAGTACAATTAAAACCCAACGTTCTACCGACTTCCGGTATTCATGACTTCTAGAGATTAATGTAGAAATCGTGCGTCATATAGCGCGAATGATTGAGCACGATAGTGCATTAGATTTTTACTGCTACAAACAAGTCGTGAGTTCCGTATCAATATACATTCCATTTTTATTACGTTGAAATAAATATTTGGATATATCTATATTATATATATATTTATATTTATAATATAGATATATTACTATATTATATATATATATTTTAGTTTATATTATTAGACGCACCAACAACACAATATAGAAACATTACAAAATAGATTAATCGTGAGGAGTTCGTGGCCTAATCAGTGGTCAGCATTTGAGTTGATCGCCAGGTTAAGTTGCTCTTGCCGCGACCGGGTGATAGATTAGTGACCCATTCTAGCACTGGTTTATTATTTGATATCCGACCTCCTCCGTGTTTCGGAAGGTACGTAAAACAGTTGCACCCGATTAATGTAACTTTGTGATATTAGTCGTAAGGTTGTAGAGATCGTGGGGATTCTGAGGATGATGGCAATCGGTCATCTGAACTCGCCCCACAGCCAAATCTTCTGCAATCTAAGCGGACCCTGGTATTTATTACTTAACCGGGATAACGCTAGGAAAAAGAAGATTACTTACAAATTATATTTTAAGTTCAGTCCCTTCAGAGGGCCTAGCACAAACTTATATCGTCTAGTTCTACTAAATGTATCTATTATAGGTGTCTACAGCAATTCAGTGGTACCGTAATTATATTAGATAAAAAAAAGGAAATAATTTGAATAAAAACACATATATCAAAGCATCCTACAGTTCCAAAACGTAAAAGAAATTAAATTAAAAGAAAAAATTAAAAAAAAAAATAGAAGCAAAAGCTCACCTATCGCAAAACTTCGAATGCTGCGGGACTTACTAAGATGAATTTTGGATTTTGAAATGTTTTTAACAGAACCGTTTAGAAGATTATGCGCGATCATAATATTGCTTCTTAAGAAGTTCTTTTATTCATAATGAACGTAAAAACAAAAAATATTCCAATTGTAGGTGAAGCGCCACTTCCGAAAAATTACGATTTTCTTATTTATAAGACGATAAATACGAAAGAACCAAGCATACAATTCCACAATTTTTATGCTTGGTTGTTCATTGTAGGTTATAAATTTTAAATTTCCATTTCACTTGTTAACTACGCAATCGTTTGTCATGAAATTTTGGGCCGATTCCCAGACCTGCTGAATATGCACCTAAAATTTCATAAAAACCGGTCAAGCCGTTTCGGAGGAATATAGTAACTAACATTGGTGATACGAGAATTTTATGTATTAGAGTTTATATCAATATATGGTTTTCCTAATATTACTAAATTAAAAAAAAAAACAAAGTTTTAAATAACCCTTTTAACAAATATGAACTCAATAAAGTCGCCCGGATTTTTTTATTTTACGGAACATTTTTTTAATTGCTTTTATTTGTGTGTTATTAAATATGTAGCATCATAAAACGGAATTCTTTTTCTTTCTTCAAAAAAAAAACCAATTCAATTTGTCAGAACTGGAGTCAATTAAAATGGGACCACAAGGGAAATGTCGAGTTCGAAATAAAAAGAGAATCATCAAAATCGGTTCATCCAGTCGTAAGTTCTAAGGTAACGAACAAAAAAAAACAGTCGAATTAAGAAATTCATCCTTTTTTGAAGTCTGTCTATATTGTTTATTAACTCCCTGGGCGGAAAATGATAAAACTTTTTTACCACTTACTTTATCAGAAACTTTTGGAACTAGAGTTTGTATTTTAATTGCATTTTTAATTCGCTGAATTATTTGTATTTAAAGCTTATAATTTTCATTAAAATCAATTTTAAAATACGACACTAACTTATGATTTATCTAAACACGTATTCAGTTAACAAAAAAATATACACAAAACGCGTTTACAAGCAGCTGAGACGATACAAAACAGTAACAAAAGGTATTGCAGAGATATTGGCTATGAATTCGAACACAAAAGGGTGATAACACACAAAACATACCTTCCTTAGCCGATGCCTTCGTCCCCAATTGATAACGTCTGTTTATAATTGTTTATATTTAACGCGACGCGGTATGGCTGCGATAAAGACGTGCATCCACTTCGAGCTTCGGACCGTGAATGAATGAAAACAGGGGATGTTTGAGGGCGGGGTTGAGTACGACACCCGGGCAAAATGTGGGAGTCTGCACGACGCAACGTTACAGCGCTGAAAAGCAACGCCCCAATTTGGCCGTGTAATGGAAAACTCGAGCTCGTCTCTGTGTATTAACTTGCTAAATCCGAGAGGTTGCTCTCTACAAGGGCTCGAATGGAGTGCAGGGGTTTTACATATTTCCGAATAATTTAGTTTTTTCTAATAGGTTTTATTGAAATTTCATGTCGATTTAAGATCATCTTTCATTGTACTTATTGAATAATGATCTAAATGGGAGTAGTTTATTTGACGATATACTATCTACAATCGACTATTATTATGTATTTATAAATTCTTTTATTGTTATAAATATTTTTTAAAGTAATAGGACTGCTTTATTTATATCTAATATTCCCCTGTTGCCTAAAGAATGACGACATTAAATAGCTCGTAAAGAACTATTAAATGCCGCCATATTAATAATGCAGATAGTATTCGTGTAAGAATGCATATTAAATTCGAGTACAGTCTCAAAGAGTTATTAGGCGTTCATGAACTGCGATATAATACTATCGAAGCAACTTATAGAACCTTCAAGAAGGCATCGCATTTACATCTGTGCCTCTTGTTCTTCTTCTTAATCGCTCCCTCACTGCTGAAGATCGTGACTCCAGAGTTTTTGGGTAAGTTGCTTCCATCGGTCACGTTCCGTCGCTTGATGGAGTGCGGCGCTGACAGGTATTTCTAGATGTTCAGAAATTTGGTCCGACCACCTTTTGGGACTTCGGCCTCTGGGTCTTTTGCCTCTTCTAGTAGTGCAATTTCTATGGTCGTAGGTAGTCAGTCAGAAGAATCGCCTTATTAAATTACAAGGGGTAAAGAGGCAGGGGTTCAGCTAATTTGTTTCCTGCACCATCAGGAAGGTCCCAGATGCGTTGCCAGCCCTTACAGGCGATAATCAAATCTTTCCACTTTATAATATTTGTATGTACATCAGGCAATTTATCAGCAAATGGTGAAAAACTTAACAACTAAACTAAAACCTTGCTCTACTACTGTAGAGCAAGGTTTTGGTGTTTTTTTTTTAATTGATTTAGGTTAAAATTAATTGAAACTATATACTGATAATTACTTGTATGTATTATAAAAAATAAATTATATATGTTTTTAATTCTTTCCTGTACAGTAGATTGAAATTTAATAACAAAAATTTGTAAACGCACTACTTTTTATTAAGTATAGTTATGTAATTTAAATCATTTTGGTATACTTTGCCTCTTAACTAAGAACTGCTGCAACTATGGACATTGGAGTAGAGTGGTGCTTTATTTCAATCAACGTGGAACTTTGACGGAATGTATTAAAGTACCAAAAACAACACGAGTAGGACGGCAGTAGAGTAAAGCAAATAAAGAGACCAGTACCGAGAATAGATGAACAGCTTCATCGTTCATCGTAGCATCATTCTTTAGGAATCAATCATGTTGTTTCATAATAATGCGTAGTGGTGTAGTTATTTAATTTTATCTTTAATTTAAAAGTAAAAAAAAAATTAAGTGGACGAATCCAATGACGACAAGCAGTTTCAAATCGTCGCTCTTACAAACGCCGTGGATTTAAATCCTAATTAATTAATTAATTATATATATATATATATATACAGGGGCAAACGAGCAGGCGTTTCACCTAAGTGACTACCGACGCCCATGGACAACTGCAACCAATTAAAAAAAATATATAAAATTGTTTACATACGCAAATACATAATCCACTTAACGTCTTTCAAAAAATTCCTCAATTTTCAATTAAAAAGCAGTCATCAAGTGAGTAATGTCTAAGCAATGTTGTCTAACATATGTAGATAGCGGTCCTTCACACGGACAGAGAGCTGTTGCTAGACTAAGAGACGGATCTATACATGAATATGTGAAGAGAAAACTTTCGGAGAGGTACACGAAATTTGGCACACAAAGTACATATAGAGTTTGTGTAAATGTTTAATATCTTTAAATATACACTATAAATTAATCGATTTATTAAAATAAAATCTTACTCACACCAATGTCAATCGATTTATACACACATGTATACAATTTATGTCAAATAGGAAAATATACATATGTCATTGTACTAAGCATGAATTTCGACCATCCGGCAATGTCTAGTACAATTTAAAACAGCATGATTAAATGGCCCTTGTCAAACGATTTCGATTATCATAAAAAACTATTAATAGATAGTTTAAAATTATTAAACTCTGTATGTATTTTTTTTATGTGATTTACATCGATCTGTCTTAGTCTCAGCGATTATATCCAAAATTTTAAATACGCATTAGTTTTTGATCAACTAACATTTATTATACTTAAGAATCTAAATTTGACAAGCCCACCATTTCGATCTAGCGTTGAAACTTAAAAAATCGAATGAATATTTTAGCATGGCAAATGACGACTCCTCATAAATTTAAGGCTTTATTACTAATTTGGCTAAATTCCCAATTTTAACCTACTAAATTTTGGTGTCACATCTGTCATCTAAATTTATTATTTTCTATGATACTCAAAATAATGTTGTGTTTGTCATTTTCAGGACTTTTTTTTCAATTAGATTTTATTCTAAGTAAAAATCAGTTATGAAGTTTACTGAAGTGAAATCAAATTTGTTGAAAATACTACCTGATTCGAACAATAAGCAACAATGGAAACAATGATCATTTATGATTTAATATATAATTGAAACATAGGTAAAAAGCTATGTTGAAATTAAAATGTAAAAATAATAACAATATTGTTTTAGTAATAGTATGTATTGGTATGATAAACAAAATTTCGACCGATTCTAGAACTATGTGAGC
>JANCMC010044872.1:0-22031 GCA_024363005.1 Charaxes varanes | reverse complement strand
GGTGACCTTTCGCTTTTGTATGTACTGGAGCCAGGTCCGGCTGGTCAAAATTCGGCTCAAATTTAGATTTGGTTAGTTTGGCTCAAGGAAAAAGGTTACGCATTTCTTTGCCAGCAACGCATCTTTAAGCCTTCTAATAGTAAAGTAGTCGATAGGCAAGACACTAGCCACTATGGTAAACAACCAAATTGCCCCTAATATTATACTAATTTATAAAGCTGAAGAGTTTATTTGTTTGCTTGAACGCGCTAATCTCAGAAACTACTGGTCTGATTGGAAAACTCTTTCAGTATTAGATAGACCATTTATCGAGGAAGGCTGTACGTTACATATGATCACGCTAAAATTGTTCACCTAATTTTATGCGGACGAGGTCGCGGCTTACAACTAGTCACATATATATAATGACGTCACCTCATGTGAAATATTCCGAACTTTAAGTGTGTGAAACAAGCTTAGAAGGGCGAAGAAATCGGCGCACCAATGTTTCATATAATATAATGACATACACAAATATGTCACACAACATAATGACATACACGCAACCTGTCATTATGGCGCTTTGAAAACTGGGTCTTGGTAATTATGGGGATAATGTTTAGAGAAAACAAGCTTGCCTTCATATAATAATATTGAGCCTACTTTAAAAAGTAAGGGTACTCTAATAAAAGTTTAATTATTAGAAATCGAATAAAAAACTTTAACTACAGGTAGCGCCACTCTTGCAGTTCGGCGTTAAGTGGCGGCAATGCTTTCACGTAAATTGATGATATTCTTGTTTCTCGGAGGCCTAAACTCGTTATTAAAGGCTGACAACGCATTTGCTAGCCTTCTGGTCATGCAGATAATCATTTAGTTTGTAATATGATTATTGAATGATAAATTTAAAGATATTTCCCGCATGCCATAGGAGTGTTTGTTTTAAAAACGTGAAAATTACACTTAAATGTTTAGTTAATTTTCTATAATTAGATTTTTTATGATTCACAATCATCGTGCAAGCATTTAAAACCTATATTTAAGTACAAATTTAACTTTTAAAATGATTTACTCAAAATACTTAAATTTAGCTGCACGGCCACAAAATCATAAGATTTAGATAGTATATAATAAAATACCGTGTTAATATATTCCGTCACTCCTCAGCTTTTACAGCCAGTCCCTTTATCCCGCAAACCCTTATCAAACTAATGTGAACTCTATATAAATTAACGACCGATGACTCTACATATTTGTAGTCCCCTGCGCTTTAAAAGCAAATTAAGCTATATTCCGTCGAACCCTTAATAATTCACATCTAAGTATATTAATGTAATATATACTAGGTTGTAATAACGTGCTAAGATAAGGCCTTTATTGAGAAATTCTAATACATAAAACCTAAATATGTATATAAAAATGAATCCGTATTTCGCTTGGTCCAGGCATCACACTTAATCGGCTCTACCGATTTCGCTAATCCTTTTTTGATGTGTTGTTTGTTGTGAAGGTTTTTATTAAAGAAAAAATAAGAAACTTAAAAAATCAAATTAAATTATTTCTAATTTAACTTTCTGGCGTTTGACATAATATTAACAGAATATTTTAAAATGAATGGAACGGAACGGAATGCACCGGACCGGAAAAAAACGGAACGGACCGAACCGGAATGGAACGTAACGGTAAAGGGAAATATTATAGGATCATAGAATGTAGTAAATAAGTAACCCAACATTCAGCCATGACAGCGTCTGTCGGAACCGTATGTTTATTATAATTTGTGACCTCTGTATCTGACCGATGAAAAGGGGTATGAGCTCATTGAGCTTTTATTAAGCTAAAGCTATTGTAAATAACTCTAATAAACATTAACGTCCAAAAAAGCAATTAATAATAATAATATAATTTGATTTCCTACATTTTTTGCATGTAAACAAATCACAATGCTTGATCGTCAAAAACGAATTTGTAAATATAAATATACGATCTTTGCGTTGTTTTAGCATAGTTGTATTTAAAGAAAAATAGTGTTTATTTCTTGTTCGACAGAATTGCTTATGCTACTTGAAACAACAGTTGTTAGTTTTTGTGTGCAAATTACTATTACACCATGTGCCCAAAGAGGACATCGTAAATAAAGCCCAGTACTCATTTGCCATAAAGATCGTTCCTAAATTACTACAACTTTATTTAAAATCACCTATTCTTTTTTCTTTATTTCTTAGCCTGAATATGTGTCTTAACTATAAGAAAGGTTGACGCATTCAAACTCTCACCACCCTGGCATACGATTTTTTTCGCAACCTCTCCTGACAACTGTAGGGGTAATAGTAGATCAATGCTCCAAGCGCAAAGGGAGTCATTAATACACGAGTGTTTTACTATATGCACAATTAACACAAGTGCATTAAATACCCACTTGAGCAAGGTACGTAATCTGAAATACTTTTCTGTCACCTACATTGATGTCTTGTTCCATTTTTTTAATTTTTCTTGCTAAATATGTAATATCAAAGTTGTACAATAACTTAGAATGCGATCTATTTGGCTTTTTTCGAGTTTATTCGGCCGATTTTTATCGATTTTTATACCCAGAATCCTTTTGATCTAATGCATTTTATGTGAAACTTAATGGGAGACATTCAACTTCTTTGGTAAATGTATATAAAGAACAGTGCAGTAATAAAATACAGCGCAGTAATAAAATTTTGTACAAGATTACTGCAGTGTTTTGTTCTAAGAGCGTAGATGGGGGGGGAGATATTTTAGGCACACCTATTATATTCTTTTTGGAATGAAATGAAATGAAATTTAAGGCAGCTCTTAACAAAAAATGGAACTCTTAACGTAGCGTAACGTAGAAGTGGCACTATTTGAGAGGATATTATGTATGTTCAACTTACTGAAAACCACAGTCAAATAATATTATTCACATGGGTTTGTGTTCTTGTTAGTGTGTAAGTTTGGGCCGTTGGTCGAGGGGGATCACATAGAATCGACATTTGCGAGTAATACTTTTGATACTACAAACGCCTATAAATTACAACGATTATTTACTATTAGAATTCCTGTCGGAGGCCAAAACTCTCTTTAAGTTTCTGAGCCGCTCCAGTAAGTAAGTAAGTATTTACTATTAGTCGGGACATATGTTTTTTGGACGCCTTACTGACATAAAAAAGGTGCTTACCGAGTCGTGTTTCTATGCGTAATTGAGTGATCCCTGACTTTTAGGCGAACGTGTGTCCCAGTCCTTATGGTCTGCATAATAACGTAATATATTATAATATAGACTTTATTACTATAGGTTTAAGATTCCATTTGGCATAGTTTGCAGAAGTAATAGTTGCAATTAAAGTGCAAAGGTTGAAAGCTACGAAGGTTGTGAATATGCGCTAACGAACGGCGTGTTACAACGGGAATCTCTCTGTTTCATTTTTATTTTTGTCGTGAGTTTTCAATTCTGCGTTCTTCATAGTTTTTTTTTAATTACGGTCAGATGAAACTTCAATATGTTGTTCAACTATGGATTGGACTAGTCAATGTAGTTATGACGATACTCATGGCCTTTACCAGGAAAGGAGTCGTTTTTATGTATCTGATCTTTTTCAGAAGCTTGTCTTAAGACTGACCAAGTGGATAGTCAAGTGGGTTCGAGGTTTGAACACCTTACACCTTCTGTAGATGCAGCTACCCTTGATCTATCAGGGCATCAATTGATAATATGACAAACGTATCCTTGAAAAAAATATGGATTCTCATAAGATATTAACTTGTCATGTTATTATACAGCAAAATATAATCATTCATATAGTCATCAAGGTAAAGGTAGAAGGAAATTAAGAGGAAAAGCTACTACTACTATAGGTGGTAAATAGCTAAAGAGTAGCAAACGGGTTAGCGGTTCACGTAAGCGAATACCCACACACATGGACGTCTGCACCACTAGAAGGCTAACAGATGCGTTGCCGGTCTTTAATGAGTAGATTAGGCCAGCAAGAAATCTCGCAAAGCGAACGAAGCGCGACAAGAATAGCGTAACTTGACGTGACAGCATTGCCGCCACTTTACGCCGACGTTATGTGAGAAAGAGGTACCGTACTCGAACGCGCCGTCCCAATTCGGCTGCATAACCAAAAAAACCACTAAACTGGTTAAATACAAAGTTTTAATGTAATTCATGACCATCTGATTGCATCTCCAATAACCACAACACAACTTTAACATTAAATTATGTGGCGTTACGTATTGCAATGCGTGTTGAAGAGAATATTGAATGACAGTTTAAAAAATAACATCTAATTTGTCATTTATAATGGATCTTAATTAACAATTTAAGTGTCCATAAATGTATAATCAAGACGACTTTTAACAGTGAAGCGAACAATGAAGTGATATGATGAGAGTTCCTTTTTTCCAAACATAA
The DNA here is from genome assembly GCA_024363005.1 of Charaxes varanes. Classification (NCBI taxonomy): domain Eukaryota; kingdom Metazoa; phylum Arthropoda; class Insecta; order Lepidoptera; family Nymphalidae; genus Charaxes; species Charaxes varanes. The sequence continues at coordinate 17,629 of JANCMC010044872.1, read as the reverse complement.
CTTCGCCGCAGAGTTATTAACATCATCGCACCACCTTTTACTCAGCCTGCATGGTTGTTGGTGGTCATTAGAGGGCATATATATAATATAATATTGCGACCTTATGCTACGAGTGGACGCTACACGAAGCCAGCAGCAAAGGCAAAAATTAAACAAATAAATCCATACTAAAAATTACTTCACACAAAATATTAATATGTCTCCCATCAGAAAAACCGAAACACCTTGCTAGTTTATGTTTCTTAAGGATTATCAGAATAATGTGTATATTTACGAATATATGTCAAAAAAAAGGGGTTTCGATTTTTCTGACGAGAAGTATATATTAGAACATAATTAAACTTCCAATTATTCAGTGTTAACATGTGATCTGTGGAATATGTAGGTATCAGTATTTGCAACTTAACATCACATCCCTATTTACTGATTATCTGTCATGTTATGAATTGATTTTCAATCCAGTTACTCTGAAAAAGAAATATTTTTACTTTGTACCAATACATTATTATTAATTTCATGCCCACCTTTGCAAACATAAAAAGTAAAAAATATACCTTCTCTAGATTTTCCGAAATTTTCCAAAAACCAATCTAGTAATATAGGGTCGTCATCATGACAGTAGTTATCCGTAACATGTACTGATGAATGTGGATTCCATTCGAACATTAAACACGTCAATGGTATAGACTGTAGATTGTTCACACCTTTTTGTCCATATTTGTGCTTGATTTTCTTAGATAGACATTGTTTAACAAAAGTTAAAAATGAATCTAAAAAATTAAAGCATACATTTGGGTTCCAATATTTCTGCAAGAAAAATAAATTTTCACATAAAATTCAACGAAAAAAAAGCGCATGATGAAGGTAGAAATATTTAAGTATTTTTACCTTTGACATCTTGGGTAAGTCATTCACATGGTACACTTTCAACTCTTCAACTATCCCAACATCGTTACGGAAACCACATAGTATTGTGTCTATACCAACAAGAAAAGATTGACACCACCACTTTTTTGTTTTAAATCTCCTTTAAAAAAACATTATTAAACTCAATACTATTATTGATAAGGTTGTAGTTTAATCAGTGGTCAGCATTTCTAGGTTAAGCAGTTTCCTTGACCAGGTGACCCATTCTAACACTGATTTTCAAATATTCAATCTCTATTTTTCGGAAGGTATGTAAAACAGTGGGTCCCAATTAATGTCCCTGAGTGATATTAGTCGTGAGATTGTGGGGCCTCCGGGGATGACGTCAAACGGCAGTCAGCCATCTTAACTCACCCCTTAGCCACATACTCTCCAATCTAAGCTTTTTTAAATAATATTCTTTCTAATTATTTTAAATGGTGACGACATTAATATTTTTATTGAATGTGAATAATATAAACATACTTAAAAGATATATCCTGTCTAGAGAATTCAATATGTCTATTAGTTTTAAGTTCTATGAACTCTTTAGAAGATAAATATTGCACTATATCATCAGGAGTGTCTTCATAATTGGGTGGTAACATATTGCTTCTGTTACATCTTATCCCATCCATCTCAGCTCCGTAGATAATATTGTGGTTATTTAAATTGGTTTTAAAAACCAATGAAAATTCTTCATTTTCATCTAATGGTACATTTGGATTTGGTTCCAAGTCGGGTTTATCTGGAAAAAGCATAGTACAGTCATAATAGGAAAAAAAACATTTTAAAATGAAAGAAATAAATTTATTTTTTAAGGCAGATGTTTTAACAATTTTATTAAAATTCATCATGAGATTTTCTTGATCTAAAAATTAAAATTGTATAAGGAGAGCTAGTAAATCTAATTGTCATTTTATAAGGACTGCCTTTTGATATTTGCTTCGGAATATATAAACCTGTGAAGATAATTAAATTGTAATTTAGTCGGTTTTGCATATACATAGCTAAAAATTGTCAGTCCTAGTCAAAGTTTTTGAATTCACATTTCCTTTTTAATATGCACAATTGTGTAAATCATTCCCTGATAGTTCTGTGATAATATTTAAGTTTATAAGATTTACAAGGGCCCTATAATGAGACTAGCTATAAACAAAAGAGCTTACTCAGTCCTCAAAGTTGGGCAATTCATGTGTGAACCTTTGCCTTTTTCCCCGAATACGGGGAATAATATATACAAAATATATAATAATATATACAAAATAAGACAAATTCACTCAGGTATTATTATTATATTTTTTTAAATGGACATGTAGTTACCAGACAACATATATTGTTCAAATTTGTAGCCCCATGAGGTAAACTGCTTGTCCCTTTCAGTCATAGAAAGTTTTTGTTTTCTTTTCTCCTCTGTGTCTCTTGCACATAAATAAATATTTCCTTTGTATAATATTGCAACAATTTTCCATGGATCTTTATTTTCATATGGTGTACACGCCACACATGTCAATAAACCACGATAGCAAAAGAACTGGGCCTCATCTAGATTATTTTGGAAAGGTAGATTAAGTCTACTTTCATTTTGAAGTAAAAACTTTAGTAATTCTATTAATTTTACATCTAAATCTTGAGGTTTGCGTATAACTTTATCTAAATGTACATTTAAGTCAAAATTCACTTTTTCTTCTAAAATTCGACGCGCAAACTTGAGGTTCTCAAGACCAATATAACCTATTACTTTTGGCCGTCCAAAATTTGGAAATGGTTTGCAATAATCTCTATGATTAACGTTGAGCATATTGCGTTTTCAAAGCAATAGCTTTATCAGAAGTTTAATTAGCTCGATGTTCAGTGCTCAAAACTATATTAAATAATCAGTAACAGTTTCATCCCAGAAGACGAATTATTATTGTTGATAATTTTATCGTCACAAAGTATTAAATATTCACAAAAGTTCATGTCTCAATTTACTTTGCTAATGAAGTATTTAGTATAGGATAGAATAGACTTTGTATATAGTTACAGTACGAAGGATTAAACAATAACCATCACTCACTTTTTGAAATGTTTTGACTTTTGTTAACAGATATTAGATACAGATAATTAGATAGATAAACTATTTAGTTTAAACGTCGTAGCTCAGATTAGTAGAGTATAGTATTTCGTCTGAGTCCTAATGTCATTGTATATATGCTCAGATTAATAACCTCGTATCATTCGGTCCCAATTCAATGCGATTGTCAATTTGTCAGACGTTACGTTTTAAATTTTAAAATGTTGTAAAACAAGTTTTATAGAATACGCTAAATGCCTACTGCTTTGAGACAACTATAAGATGAACGATAAAATGGATATTAATAATCGTTTTCATAAATGCCGATTGTGTTTGAAAATTGGTGATTTTTGTTCAATTTTTGAGAAAGATGATACTATTAAATTATCAGAGATGGTTATGTCGTTTGCAAATGTTCAAGTGAGTTGTTACTTCTTATTTTACTGATTGTTGTTTATATAGATATTATTGTTTTGATATTTAATATTCCTGATAAATATTAAATAAAATATTTACTCAGATACAGGAAGGCGATGGTTTATCTGATCGAGTATGTACCTCTTGCATAGAAAATCTAAGTACAGCTTATTTGTTTAAACTTCAGTGCGAAAGAATTGATAATCTAATAAGAAAGTTTCCTGGTAAGTCATTATATATTTTGCAAATCTTTGAAAATTGTTATTCAAATACGAGAAATGCTATAACAGAGTTAATTTTGTGTAATGAATTTACTAATCAACAGTCACTGTTCATGTTGTTGGTGTATATGAAGCATGTTTTATCTTTTAACCATAAAAGTTACACTCAACAGATATCCACATTGATAAGCCTGCTGAGTCAGATTATAATGACCTGTATAATCAAGAGTTTCATGTTCATACTGAGTATATAAAAGAAGAAAACGATGAAAATTTGGTTAAAGCTGCACACGTGGAGAGGGTGGGGGTGGGGGCTCCATTGAGCCCTTGCTTTGAAGTTAGCGATGAGACTGATAGTGACATAGATTCAATAAAATGTGTATATTGTAATCAGTCCTATAGCAATTATGGAGCACATACCTGTCATGTCACTTGCACAATAGAACACAATGAACTTCAGAAGTCCAGCAGCAACGAAACTCTTGTTGCTGCTGATGTTACTCCTACAAAAACTTCTAGAGTTTTGTTTCCCAATGCTGATGATGTAGCTTTAGCACATGTTAAGGTCTCATGTGTTTTGTGTGATGAGAAATTTGATAGATATGATAACTATGTAACACATTTAAATAAATGCACAACTAACGTGAAGCTTCATCATTTCGTTTGTCCTGTCTGTCATGAAATGTTTACTGACAAGTTTACCTACTTGGATCACCTTAAGATGTATCACTTCACTTCCAACGACTCTCACGATGACACATTCAGCGATACAGGGACTGACTGTGTTGATTTTGCTCCAATGATCGTTAAAACGAGGAAGCCAAAGGCTGTGCGACGTCAGATCGGGTGGTCAATAGAAGATATATACCAAGAGATTGAATGTCAAAAAATTGAAACTAAACCTACGGCTACATCTAGCCCGTTAAAAAATTTCTTTTCTAAACTGGGAAATGAGTGAGTTGCACATGCTGTTTTAGCATGAATGGGACCTGAGACAACGCTTTTCAAGTATGCTCTAACATTCTGCTTAACTATTTATAATTGGCCGTCCATAAATTACGTTGTACATGAGAGGGGGGGGGGGCTTCCCCCTTATATTTTGGTGATAGCTTTATCACCAAAATGTGACATTGTGTTACAATGGGCAGAGGGGAGGCCAAAAGATGTGAAATATCACATGTCAAAATTAAATATTTGTATCTTTTATTAACATATGTACTACACAAAATGAAATTAAAAAGGAACTGCTGTCCTCTTGATTGTGTGATGTCACACCAAGCAAGAGAGGGTTTTGAAGATGAGGATCTCCCGTCTTTGTTAAAAAAGTGTAAGGTTTGTGTGACATAATGTATGGGTGGCCAATTATCATAAATATTTCTTCACATTTTCATAGAGACATGGAACAATAAATTCATTACTTATTTTATATTTATTATTTTTAAGATATTATTATACTTATGGATAAAAAATCTTGCTTTCATGACTAAATGAGTCAACGACAAACACTAAGTGCAGTCTTTTCAAAAATGCACTAATAATACTTCTTCACATTTCCATTCAAACTTGGGGTATTACTTTAATTTTCTTATATTACTTTTTATACATTTACATCATAATTTATTAATTATTCATTACATCTTATTAAATACCTTATCTATCTTATTAAATATCTTATTAAGTACCACTTATTTTCCGCGGCTTTGTCTGCCCAAATTTATACCTGCTCCAAGGCCTCTCTAATCTGGCCCTTTTGCAAAAGCTGTTCTTAGCGGATGCCTACTAATTACTGCCTACCACTATCTACCTTCCTGCCAAAATTTATCTTCATACGTCCTGCGGTTTTCGAAATAGAGTTTTAGTTGATCTCTCGCTTATATACGTATATATAGATGAATTACTGATATGAGTAATTTTGCTTTTAAGATCATCTAGTCAGCAAAGTACCCCCAAGAAGGTAAGCTTTCGCAAATTCATTGAGAATGGTAAAGCAAAAACGTCGGTATACTTACCGTTCAAGAAATACATACAGAACTACAAATTGAAGAAGAAGTCTACCACATACAGCCCAATTAACTCCAAAACTCAAGTAACTAGCAGAATACAAGCAACTTTTCCCGATGAAGTTTCAGGTAATTATTTGTTTATTATGTTATTGTTTATCACCAGAAAATCTCAAGGACAAAAAATTCCTCCCATCATGCTAATCTATACTAATATATAAAGCTGAAGAGTTTCTTTAAGAACTCCTGGTTCGATTTCAAAAATACTTTCAGTGTTAGATAGCCTATTTATTGACGAAGGCTATATAAAGTAAGTGTATAAAAAATGTATTGATTTGTATTAAATATAAAACTTTTGGCTGTAAATAGTAAAATTAAAAAATTCTGAATCCATTGCTCTATCAATCTGATCATCTTTTGGGCCAATCTTAAGATTGCCCGAAAATGTCTTTAACATCTGTGCTGCCATTTTAGAATTTATGGGGAATGTATGTACATACATACATGGATTGTAACACTCATACTTGTTTATTGACATCCGAAATTATATTCAAACTAGCTATATTGAAGAAAGTACTGTATATTATTATCATTGTTGTGATCAGCCTAAAAATCGACCCCGCCTGGGCAAAGGCCCTTGTGGACTATGCCTTCCTTTTATATTATAGATAATTTTAGATAGCTTTTCAATATTATAATAAAACATTAGTCTTTTCCTTATGACTATAAATTTAATAATATTTTTTTAAACAGATAGTGATTATGCATCACCAAGTGGAACATCAGAAGAATCATGGAAAATGAAGCAGAATTTAATCTGTGCTTGCGATAAAAAAATATTTATGCTCTCCGAACAGATTCATGTAAGACCATGTTTTTGTATTTTAAAACATGCAAGAGACCTTCGGTTGGATGTTATAAATCTTTGGATTTGCCTACCACGCGCAGTGCACTTATTTAAATTTATGTACAAAATTTTTATTCTTACCATAAATAACGAAATTTGGCAATTTAATCACATTAAATGTCACGTAAGGAAGTCGAGGCCTAATCAGTGATCGGCATTTGAGTCGATCGCTAGGTTAAATAGCTCTTGCTGCGACCGGGTAATAGATGGGTTCATTCTTACATTGGTTTATATTTGATATCCGACCTCCTCAGTTTCGACAGGCATGTAAAAACAGTAGGACCTGATTAATGTTCACTGAGTTATATTAGTTGCGAGGTGGCAGAGATCATGGGGGTTCCTGTGCAACCTAGTATATAACCGGGATAACGCTCGGATGGACAAGAAATATCAATTATAAAAATACATTATTTTATCTTGGGTGGCGTATTTTGAGTTCCTCGCTACCCTCAGGATGCTACTACGGACAACTTCGCTTCTCTCAGACTTATAAATCACACCCTCGGGGAAAAAAGAACTGTCATGGCCCCATGTAACACAAAAACTATATTCAATTTAGGACAGGGATCGTATAGTGGCCATGGTCAACGAGCTGGGCGGGGTGGTGGCCGAGAACACCAAGATGGAGATGCTGGCCACACATTTTGTGTCGGTGTTGCCCAAGGACACGTTCTCGGGCATGATGGTGTGCGCTCTGGCCACCGGGAAGTGGTTGCTGCACATCAGCTTCATATACGACAGCTTTAGGTGTAAGAAGTTCTTGCAGGTACGTCTAAGATACCTTTATAAAACGTTTTACAGATAAAATAAATCAATATATACACACGGACACCTGTTCCTAAGGTAGAGGTAGAAAACTTAATGCCTGTGTTATAGATATAAGAAATCTCTTTTAAGAGATAAGGCATCCTTTGTTCACAAAATTTTCTGTTACGTAGTTATACTTGTTATGTTGGTACATAAATTGTAAAATAAATAAATAACATGTATGACGGAATCGTTCACCTTTAAAAGTTCTAAGTCCGCGACAGCATGTCTTATCTTTTAAAGTTGGCTCCCTATAACTTTTTTATGCTAACCAAATTTGTTTTTAAAATAATGCATTATTTGCGGAGTTGTTTTTATAAATATGATATTGATCCTTATCTAAAACCAATTTTTTAAATCACTAAGTGATAAAAGTGGTCCACGCGGACGAAATCGCAGGTTACAGCTAGTTATATATGTAAAACATTTTACTTTATTCACGACTAGATGTGCTCGCGAGTTAAAAAAGTGGTTAAATTTAAGCGTGATGGTATATAGCCTATAGCTTTCCTGGATAGATAGGCTATCTAACACTAAAAAGATTTTCTTTTCAATGGGACCAGTTGTTCCTGAGATTAGCGCGTTCAAACAAACAAACTTGTTAGATTTATACATTAGTATAGAGACATCTATAAAGTAGTATTTTTTAGATTAAACCGAGGATCTTTTCAGGCCTTTTTCAGCCGGTCTATTCACCGTTGAACTACTGGGGCTTAAATAAATTGTGATTAAGTTACGAAATGATTATGAATGATTTAATTGGAAAAGTATTTAGCGCGTGTGTGTAATAAAAACGTTTTTTTATTAGCCTGTTGTGTACCACTGCTGGGCAAAGGCCTCGCCCTTGATCCACCTTCCTCTATCCTGGATAAAAACTTAGGGAATTAAAAATATATATATAAGGATTATTCGAAACCCTAAACTATTTCTAGTATTAATCCATACATTAACACATACATAAATAAATAAGAGTGTCTGTTTGTTACTTCGAAATAAATTAATTTCACTAAATACATATGAACACAACAACTATGACAAGAACATAATTATTATAACATTCTTGTCCGTTTGTTTGAGCCTGATAATTTCCTGCACGGCTGAAACGATTTCGATGAGACCTTCACCGGCAGGCGGCTGATGTGACAAGGAATAATATAGGCTACTTTACTTTTAAAAAAAAGTAGAGCTCCGCACAAAAAAATAAATACCCTCAAAATTCATCAAAATGAGCCCATTACAGGAAAACATGTACGAATGGCTGAGGCATCCGAAGATAGTCGAAATCGACAACACCAGCGTGGAGGTGGCGAAGGCAGCCGTATTTTGGCACCAGCAGCTATGCGACAATAAAGCCAAATTTCCCTTCGAGGGCAAACAGATCGTACTCGTCATGAAGAAGAAGTACCGGCAGTACTACCAGATGGTGTTCAAGACCTTGAAAGCCAAACCGATGACGTACGACCCGAGGTAACTATTGCGAAGCTTCACTTCTTTGTGGCGTCATTGTATAGGTCAAGGCCTATTTCTGTCTGTAAATAAAAAGAAAACCGCCTTCAAAACACCTAGGAACTAAAAAGCAAAAAATAATTAATACTTTCTCACGATTAACCACGACTAACCTACTCATGCGGCGGTTTTCTTTTAAGTTTTTAGGGGAAAATAAATATATTTTGTCTGTATATGATATAATGGGTAGGGCAACTAAACGAATGCTGTCAATGACAGGTTTCGGAATAAACAAAAACATTATCGATGTATATGTATATATATTTATAGTTTTTGTTTTGTTGATTTCACGCTCGACCGATTTTAATAAAATTTATAGAAGCATCAAAATCGTTTCATAAATGGCGCGTAACATACATACAAAAAAAAACACACTTGAATTGAGACCTTTCTCCTTTTTTTGAAGTCGGTTGAGAAATGGGCATCAGATAAAATGCGTCTGGTTTATTATTATATGGGTGCAATATCCGTTTACCGTCAGCTGTGATTGTCGTCAAATGGGAAGCTTGTCATTAAAAAAAATTTGAACACTGACACTTCCGGAGTCCCAACAGATATGAAAATGAATCGGAGGTGTCGATAACAAAGTCAAGCCTTCGGTGACGATGACGAGATCAATGTTTTTTTCCCATTTAAAAAAATGCCCAACATGGTTTTTTTTATTAGCCTGTAATGTCCCTCTTCTGGGCAAAGGCCTCCCCTCTATTAAACCACTCCTCTATCCAGAGCTACCCCAATCTTTTACAGTGATGGAACGCAGGGTGGTGTGATGAACTCAATCAGATTCACACATGGTTAAAGGTAAAATCAAAAATTAATATTACAGGACACCGGGAAGCTGTTGCTCAGCGGATTACTGTTTCGTGGACATGAAGGTCATAGAGCGGGTCAAGTTGCGCTTCTTCTTCCACCACAACGTGCCAGTGTTCCCCTACCAGTACATTCTGGTGTACTTGCTCAAGAGGGGCAGAGTCGACGACGAACACAAGTACCTGCTACAAGATTGCAACAAGATCAACGACAAAAACTTCTTTTTGAATAACACCTATTAGGTGTTCGAAGCCTCGATTGAACGGTATAAGGGCGTACTGAAAACCCTGGGGGGTTAGGTGCTGACGCCACTTGGCTGTCGTTTTGGACTCTCCTAACAAGATTTTAACACTCCCAAAAGCTTAACTGTAATGATAACGTATAGTTCAGATCTAGTTCAATTGTCTAGAAATAAGAAAACTCTTTATTACTGTCTTCCATTATAAAGGCTGATTAATAAAAAAATATATTTTCGTAAAAAAAATCTATGTAGAATTAGAAATAGGTTAAGGTATGTTTACGGGCCTCTTTTACCCTCTTGGGGGGTGGGGGGAGGCGTAGCTATCTCTTCGAGGCACAAAATGTTATATGATTATAATATTTTCTATTACTTTTTACGTGATAACATTTTATATCGATGAACGTTGTCTGCACGCACGAAAATGCATGACTCATTGTCACGTTCCGCCTGAGCCGACCGTGCAAGCGAGCGGAATAAGTGATAGGGTGACACGATTGGTTTAAGCTTTCGGCGTCATCACGTAAAATTATCGTCGGTAAACCAACTGTACACGCAAACTATTTTTTATTCTCAATATTCTTTTTCCTAAACCGAAAGATTTTAGAGATATACCTTTTTTTTTTTCAATGAAATGCCATAAAAATTCTAGTTTATTATATAATTTTAATTTAGTGATTAATGAATTGTAAAGTGAATAGGCTGATTTCTGAAAATGTTCTAAATTAAAATCTCATGGTCAGAATAGTTCCGATTTTGACGAGATGAAATTGAAAAGGAGATAACAGACTAACTACCGACAGACAAAATATGCTTATGATGACTTAATTTTAAGGTATATATTTTTTAATGTTTTAATGATTTGGGTTATGGATGATTTTATGTTAAGTGATATTATGATTTTATTATTTACCTAAATTAGTATTAAATGCTTATTATTTACAATAAACTTTATTACACAACACGCATTTTATTTAATATCATAATGTTCCTTTTTCCTATTTCCTGTACTGGTCTGATGGTAATATTTATTACTTAGCCTCTTCCTTCTTAGTCTCACCTGTAATGATTTTGTTGTTATATTTGTAGTTACATTGGACTCCTAGCGAAGTTATATTTAATATTAAAATACGAGATGGAAATTAGAGGTAGCGCCACCCTTGCAGTCCTTTTGGTCTGCAGTCGAATAGATTTGTCGCGTCCGGGTTCAGTACCGCTCTTACATAAGTCGGCGTGAAGTAGCGGCAATGCTGTCAAGTCAAGTGGTGGTATAGTCCTCGCGTTTCGTTCGGTTATTCCCTTAATACATATCCTCATTTATATTACTTTTAATTTTGATTAATCAACCAATTATCGTTAATGTTTTTTCTTTTTTTTATTTATATGCAATCTTGAAGAAATGGTAATTTACCGAAGTAAGTAATTCCATCATTTAGGTAGGTTTACGTCTCGTGTCTATTTCAACGAGATAGAACTTGAAATTATATGAAAAATCCCACAAGAACGTGGCCAAATTGGCATTGATGGCAGTATGTTAGCACGCCGAAAATAAGCAGAGTTACATAGAGAGTAAGTCGGAATTTACCTTTGTGTAGAGAACCCATCCTGCTATAGTGGTTAAAATAATAGCTATCATTCCCCATATCTGGTCAGTGTTTGGAAAACCATCATCTGGATGGGTTTTTTCATCGTGACAACTGCAAAGTGACGATATCACACATGAAACCATAGTTTTAGATATTTTCTGTTGACGAAAAATTTGGAAGTTTTATGTCAATTGTCAAAATTCATAATCTGAGTTTTTAATTAAAAAATAATATAAAAATACTACCTCTTTCGTAAATACAGTAGGTCAGTTAGTGCGAAATATCTAAATAAGAACGTTAATAAAAAAATTCAAGAGAAATAACTATAGAAACTATGGAGGTACTTGAAAAGTTAATGGATAGCTAAAACGGCCATAAAAGTCTAGTTTACCACTAATTCTAATTAACTTTTTATGTAGTATTTAGTACGTTATAATTTGTCCCGGAAGACACCTTACAATTTTCTAGGTCGCAAAAATCTGGCAGACTTAATATGTTTAAGATACCTTAAGTTTTCTTTGAAATCCAATCTAATGACGTGATTACATTGACCTATTTATTTGTATTTTCAACATAATTTAGTTTTACTACATGTCCGTCTTTTATTATCTTTGAAATATGAACCGATTTTGATGGGACTCACTTGCAGCTTTTAAAGCGGTTAATTTAATTTTACGAAAAGACTTAGGACTTTTGCAGAATAATAATAAAAACTAGAAATTAATTAAATTGAACGCACGAAGTGGCAGATATAGAATTTTAAAGGGATTTGGACAAGGTATGTATTAAAAAGAAAATGTTTTAAAAATTCAAGTTTTATTATGTAATGTGTTTTTTGAAAACAGTCTCAAGATCATTTCAGTAAATGTTTTGTGTTTAAATTTTTTTACAATTATTGGTAGATTTATATCCAGATCTTGTTTACTCTCAGCCATGAAAGCAAACAGCGGCAAAAACACGGCAGCCAGCTCCTCGATTACACTCTCCTCCGCCAGTGATTCAATCATTGCTAACTTCTTAATAACACTTGTGACTTGACAATTGTTTAACGGCATTTTGAAAAATTTATACTGAAAAAAAAGAAAAACATCTTAATCTTATCTATCTAACAAATAAAATTCATTTCCATCTACCAATGAATTTTATACAATACTAGCTGTTTCCCGCGACTTCATCCGCTTAAAATCCTGACAGCCTTCTCCTTTATCTGGCCGCTATTTAACTTTTGTTAGCAGATGTCGACTAAGTATAAGCTACCTCCTTGCCAAATTTCATCCCGCGTTTTTTGAGATTTCCTGTTAGATGATCCTTCGCTTTTATATATTTTATAAAATATTCATATAACATAGAGTAGTGTTTAAAGTAATATATCGGTAAATACCAGGTAAATTTTTATTAATTTGGGTTTTTTTTTAAAGTTATTAACTAAACTCAATGGAAAATAACATGCAGTTTTCAAACAAGAATATTAGACATACATAAAATATTAACAAAAAAAAACAAATTAAAATTGCCAGAACTGGTTCAAATTGAAATGATGGTCATCAATAAAAGAATCATCAAAATCGGTTCACCCGTTCGGAAATTTTGAGGTAACCTTAAAAAAATACACTCGAATTTAGAATACCCTCCCTTCTTTGAAGACGGTTGAAAGAAGAACTTACCCTTATAGTGGCCACAAGATTTTTCATACAGTAGAGTAAGCACGCTTTAGTGTTGTCTGTGTGATTTGATTTTTCAGTGATGCACAATAATAATAGTGCATCATGAAATATGTCTAAGAGATTACCATTACCAAAAACAATATAGAGACTGTCCCAAATTTGGTACCACTCCTGAGGCACTGTAGAACTTAGGGTCTGGAACAACATTAATAATAATATTTACTGTTATATACCCACAACTAAATAACTATTACAAAATTGAGAAAGGAATGAACAATACTGGGAATATATTTTTCATACTACAAAAGGTGTTTGCCCTGGCAGGCAGTTCACCCCAATGAACACCAACCGATGCACGTCTGCAGCACCAGAAGGCTAGCCGATGCGTTCCCGGACTATAAAGAGGGCTTTAGGCCGGGAAAGGGAAAGTGTTTAAGTATGGTCCTTCAAGCCGGAAAAATCCGGCTCGAAGGACCATACTTATACCCTACACTATTTGCATATGTAATATATATAAACCAAAATAATAAAATTCATAAAATAAATTGTTCATAAGTTTCGCCAAAACTCAGAAGTCAGTGTTTTACCCACTTCCGAGTTTTTGAATTCTGTTTGCTCTGTTTAATTCCCTTTATTTCTGTGAAGGTTTAAAAGATAAGAAAGAAGGGAAAAGTCAAAAGATTATTTAAAAACACTAAAATATGCAAATTCGGACGCTACTTCGGAATAGTTCAAATTGATGACATTCGTAGTATATCTTTTGACTGACGTGCCATGTTAAATTATTGTTTCATAAAACACACGGCCAGGGTCACGTTTTGTGGAAAACACAAAATGGACATTGGTTATCTGGCAACAGCAGACAAGCCGAAATTCGGGTAAGACAATATCTGCCTGGCCGCTAGTATATCAATAAATTTAACAGTATCAGTTATCATATAATTACCTGTGATAACCATAAAGATAAATGGTCTATTTCCATATCCTTGTGTATGTGCATTCCACTGACAACCTCTACAAATGTGTTACCCGGAGGATTCCAGAGATGTCTAAAGTAATACATGTTCAGTGGATTTATATTACGCAATTTACATTTCAACCATGTAGTCTCTGCTTCTGTAACAGTTGTTTCTTTATACATTAGTAAAGATTACAAATGGCTAGACCTAGTGAAATATATATATTTTTAATATTCCTTGTAATCTGCAGGTCCAGAGAAAGAGATTTTGTGTTTTTCAATAAAAATAAAAAAACCAATGAAATTATACAGGCTAAGGACCGCCGGCCTGTCGAAATTCCGCTAGAAACTCTGAAGATTAGCATGACATGTTCTTATTTTAAGCTAATGTACAATTTTTTTATTCTTAGTACATTTTAAAATTTTATCACACTAAATATCATAATTAAGAAAATACATTGATACTTTGTAATGGTTGTCATGACAATTTTATAGTAAAATGCATACATGTGTGTGTAAATTGTTTGGCACTGGGGTGCGTGAGCCTTTATTATAATAATTTAATATACTTATAATGCATATTTCATAAAATATTGACATTTGCACACCCTCCTCCATATAAACTATAATTGTACCAAAGTTCAGACTCTTCCTACCGCACAATTTTCATAAAATAAAGTTGTCGCTTCACATATTATTATATAATCAACAATTTACCTGATATTTCATGTGTAAATAAGTTTGTTTGCAGCTGCAACACAAGCTCAAGCGTGGGTGGAGCTAATCCAATGAATGTATTAATTTTCCAACGTACAGTATCAAGTATTTGACCAAGCATGGCCAACGTGGGGACCCTGTATGCATACAGCTCATCGAGAGAGTACGCAGCATGTAAAAGTTTACACTGAATATAAATATGATTAATATCTCTATTCAACATACTTTTGTGTAAATTTGGCATAATTATCAATAATAATATTTTATTACCGGGTATAGCTTCTGTTGACTTTAAATTTTTTAAAAATCTTATAAAATTATTTTGCTTCTCTTCTGTATCTAAACTTTTTTCTATTACTTCTTTGCTTGTTAAGATTATATGAGGTTCCGTTTCCTCTTTGTAATAATGTTTATTATATTTTTTTAAGTATTTCATAATTTTAAGCATTATATCCGTTTGTTGCACATTCTCGCATGTAAGACTGAATATTTTGCTATAAACTTGTCTTGGGTTTTGTAGAAATACTGTTAGAATATCTGAGAAATCAGTCTCGGGGGAAATAATTAATTTATTAAAAATTTCTATCATCATACTTTCGAATTCTGCAATTTGAAAATTATCATTGAAAGTTTCATTTTTAAAATGTTCCTCCACTATGTCATGTTTACTATCATTATTACATCGTTGAAATACAGTAATTGCCAATGGTTGCAACAGATCTTTATTATCACTGTTATTTTTAAGATAATTATAAATGACCTTAAAGAATTTATAGCATTCGTCTTCATCTAAGATTTCTAAACGACTAGCAATTTGTTCAATCAATATTGTATTTTGACACAAGCTGTCCCTATGAATTAATGCTTTAATCCACTGTTCACTTTCATTATTGGCTTTATTTATGTTTTCTACAATAACTGATGGATCAGTTTTGTTAATAATGTCTGCCATGTCTAGTGGTTTACTAGAGATTTGTTGCAACATACTGATAACTGGGTGATCTGCAACGCTAGCAATTTTACACATATTTGTGTGCACTGTAAAACACAGTTCACCAATACTTTGTTGCATACTTTTAGAGTTTTTTTCAAATTCGCTCCATGCACAAAATATTTCTACACTTACATCCATTACCAAGCTCTTACACTTATCCAATAAGGCTACATTAGAGTTATTTATACAATCTAGCAATAAATTATGACTGCAATCATTTAGGTATATAGAACTGTTTTCATTTATAATACTATTTTTTCTATATGTTAATTTATAGAGTTCTTGAACATCAGATGTTATAAATTTTTGCACTGTAGTAAACTGTTCGAAGCATTCTGTGATAAGGAGCAATATAATGTACAGCCGATCTCCAATAAATTTATATTGATCGTCTGTACTTAGCCTTTCTAAATGACAACTATTTGGCGGACATGAAAAAAACTTTAAACACTTCTGAAAGTTATTAAAGGCTGGTGTAATTTCATCTCCATTTAATTTATAAAAAATTAACCTGCATATTAGTCTGTAGCTAGCTGCAGTCAATAGTTTCAATTTGTGCAGACTTTCCATAGGATTAAAATATTTAAAGTTATCTATGAGCGCATCAGCCACTTCTAATGCCAGTGGTGGGTGACAATACACAATTAGTTCGTAAACAAACTTATCCATATGGAGTTTCCAAAAGATTTCGCACATCAGGCATTTTGGTATTGTTGGTATCGTCCAAATAATATAATCAATCCCATCCAAGTCAACCATTTCTTCTAAAACCGTTAATTTGGAATTTATACAAATATAAAAGGCAAATTTGCGCATAATTGGTATTTTATCGTCCGATATTGTATTTCCAATAATGTAATTTTCTTTTTGTAAAAAATTCCGTAAGCTAATGACGACGCTTTCTATTTTCTTCTCGTTTCCTGAAATCAGAAATTGAATTTAATAGAAGAGATACAAGGAAAAATTTGATAATTATATGTATTTAAAAATAATTGTATACGTACCTCCTCTTTCTTTCAATTTAGAGAAAGAATTAACACTATCAGCAGATATTATGACTCCTTGAAAAGCTGATAGTGCAGGAGTAAATTCCATTGTTGCAGTGTTGTACTTGAGACTTTTTGGAAAATGTATTAATACTTCATATTTCATACAAAATCTTTAACAAGGCGATTTAAAGTTTTTCAAATATATTTGGTCTTTATACGATTAAAAAGTGAGTGGGTACAACAAAATCAACATCAGTGCAATATTGACAGTATTAAGTCATTTTTAACAGGTGATCTGAGGGCTAATATTTGACAATAGTAACAGAACTAATAAATTAGTGTCAAGGCACGCAAATATAGAATAGTTTTCTAGACGCACATAAAAGAGAGACGAATTTCATACAAATCCATGGACCCATGGATTCACCGTGACGGTGCCAGGATCATAGCGTTGCCGATGAAAGAATCGTAGCAAAAGACTTTCGACAAAGTTTAAATTATTTCTTATAAAGTTCTAGATTACAAAGAATATCATTGTTATTTGCTATGGTCCTTTTCCGTAATCCAAAAATGGTTATAACACCTTTCAAAGAAAAAAATTTAATGCATGTCATGGATTTCCGCAAAGTAATGCCAGATTCTATCAATTATTAAAATATTGTAAAACAACCCTAGCGTTCGTTCAATACAAAATTGAAGAATGTCCACATGCAAGAAACTCAACTCTATATATTTAAAATATTTAATTTTATAGATATATATATATTTTTTTTTTCCTGTTTGTGTAATGCTGTTGGTCATAGCGACCTTCACAGCGTCAACGGGCGGGGGGTTTGGGGCGAGCCGAGGCTCA
>JANCMC010044862.1:0-25295 GCA_024363005.1 Charaxes varanes | reverse complement strand
GTGTGTAATTTGTTTGGCATTGGTGTGCATGTGGTTTTGTTTCAATGATTTAGTATATTAATATTGCATATCTTATATCTGTAATCTAAGCAGACCATGGTACTATACCGGGATAATTCTAGGAAGAAGAAGAATTGACCAATTGAAAACATTTTTTCTTTCATGTTTCAGTTTGGTGGATACTCCTGGAAATGTGGCGGGTCTCTGGTAAGCGACCAGTTCGTTCTGACGGCCGCACATTGCGCTTATCAGGAAAGAGATAATACTGTCGTGACGTGAGTATTTAGTTAGCATTAAATGAAACAAAGTTAAAACTTATTAATTGCATTTTGGCGCCGCAGATGAGATTTCTACATTACACTAGCGGACTCGGCAGACGTTGACCTACCCGAACGTAATAGTCGATAAAAAGATAATCTAGACACCGACTGCAGCGCCATCTACCGGGTTAATTTATGAATATAAACTATCCAGAGCACCACCCACTCGTATACAAAAAAAACTCATTAAAATCGCTCCAGGCGTTTATGAGGAGTCCAGTGATATATACACGTACAGTAGAATTATATATTATATATAGAAGATGTTGCAATTTCTGGGTCGCAACCCTTAGGGTCGTAGCGAAGCATGGCTCTTATGGTCGCCGGCCAAAGGAAAAATATAAGCAAGGAAAGACTACCTATACATATGTATAGAAAAAATCATATACATACGTTTACTTTTTTTATTTACTAGTCTTTTAAGCATATTGGGTTCAATGGAATTTTCCAACCGTGGCCCGAGGGTTTCCAGAGTATTTTAAACATGGCCCAAGGGGTTCGCCAGAATTTTTATACCCGAAAGGGGTCGCGTGTCCGAAAACAGATTGAAATAACAATGCACCAGATAACGTTTGTTTTCTGGTACACTGTGAGGATTCGTTATTGCACCGAAAGTCGTCCATTGCAATGCAGATTAAATTATTTACGATACGTAGATATTACGTGTGTTCATAGTCACGTGTTTACATCAAAGTAAAGGACAGTTAAATAATGAAAGTTGCTTGGCACTACGTAAAATGGAATGCAAATTTTCTCTTTAAGTAATTATAAGTTCTTAAACAGAAACATTGACCACGAATTATTCTTACCGTGATGAATCAACGTTCCTTTTCACACAATTAAACTTAAACTGTAATAGTCAAGAAATGACTTACTTATTCAACACGCTGGCAACACATCTGTGGCTTTCTCGTAGTGCAGTTGTCTATGGAAGTCAGGTGGACCGATTGTTCGTTTGTTGTTTGTTAAAAACAAAATTATTCCTTAGCTTCTATTATATTCTATGTTTTAGTATACTTGCATAAGATAGTATTTTCTTCCAGTGGTGCACCGCGCGCAGTCCAGCTTGGTTCTTCATATTTGGACGATCCCGGAGCGGTCGTCATCAAAGTTGCTTCAGTTATAAGGCATCCAAAATACAAATTGCCAAAATCGTACTATGATATTGCTATCGTTAAGATGGTCAATGCTGTCACGTAAGTATACCCTCAACCTCAACTTCGTAACTAAATAGTGAGAATTAGTCCAAGTAAGGTTCTAAAAGTGATTGCGTAAATGTTTTTTTCTACTCCTGTACTTTATTCTGTCATTTATATACTTACGAACAATAACGTAAGTATACCCATTATGAAATCGACGCAAAAGTCTATACTCTATGGCCAATAATAACACTGTTAACAGTATCGCTATAATACCGGAGCCGGAGATAGCTCAAACTGTTGGTACATTTTGACCTTGAAGTCCATAAGGTACAAACTTTGTACAGTTACACAAAGTCCTCAACAACGCTACATGATCATTGAAATGATCATTCAAATGAAGCTATATCTGGCTCCGGCATAATAACACACTTATGGTGCCATAGAAAAAGACGTGCCTATCTCGCTCGCTATGTTACGTACTAGTGCCAGCCAGGATCAGTCCGTCCGACGGCGTCCACGAACGAAGACGCGGCCATATCGTTCTTGTATCATCTGTCCGTAACAGATACATTCTGAAGTGTACCCGACTGGTACGTAATGGATATTTCACGTATAAATGTTTATTGTAAAAGGTACCTTACATATATTTTAATTTAATCAATACATGTATTATAACTTACACAAATTAACATGTTAGTATTTTAATAAATAACATTAACCATGCCTTCCGCAGCACGCAGGAGGTCGGATATCGAATATAAACCAGTGCTATAATGGGTCACCCATCTATCACCCGGTCGCAGTAAGAGCAGTTTACCTAGCAATCGACTCAAATTTCGACCACTGATTAGGCCACGACCTCCTCACATGTTTTCCTTATCTGTACATGAAAAAAGTTCCCATTCACGCAATCTCGAAAACCGCAGGACGTACAAAGATGAAGTTTGGCAAGGAGTTGGTTTTTTTTTAATAGGAATCTGCCAAATAAGGATTTATTGATTAGAAAAAAGGAAGGAAGACTAAAAGACTCACGCAAGTTTCAAACAACTAGTACTTTATATAAGAAGCTTTAATTTAGATTTTTTTTTTAAAGTGCAGAGAAACAGTCACCTAACCATATTTTACAAACTAAGAAATGCTAACTCTTAGATGTAAAATTTAAAAAAAAAACATGTACTTTACGTTTATTTCTAAACAAATGTTCTATATAAAGTTGCGGCTAAAAGAAATATATAAATTATTTTTAATATAAAAGGTACAAACCGAAAATTTTTTTTGGCTGTATTTCGCATATCACCAGTCATTTGATTAGTCAAGACAAGTAATTATATATGTATATGTACATGGGCAGAAACGATGGCGGACGTCGTGACTTAATCAGTAGTAGCGACATCTGAGTCGATTGCATGGTTAAGCAGTTCTTAACACGGCCGGGTGATAGATGGGTGATCCATTTCAATACAGGTTTTCAAATATCGGACCTCCTCCGTGTTTCGGTAGTAAAACAGTGGTTCCCGATATGTTCCTGAGTTTTAGTAGTCGTGAGTTTGTGGGGATTACGGGGATGACGTCAGATGACAATTGGTCATCTTAAATAGCATACAGCTATATATTCAGCAATTTAAGCGGACCCTGGTACTGGACCGGGATAAAGCTATGTAGAGGAGTTCATAACTAAACACAAAACAATTCACAGCCTTTATACATGCTTAGTCAACGTGAATATTGAATACATAAATAAAATATAAAGGGAAAGTATTTGAAGAAGAGTTTAAAATTCAATTCGGCTTCTCAAAGTTTGGGAACGATTCGTGCCGACCCGCGCTCCCCAACATTGTTTGCGAAGAGCCCCTCGAACTTTTCTAAATTATCCTTTTGGTATAACCAAACTTTTGTACATTATGCTGGTGAGTTCAGTTCTTACTATATAGGCGTAGCAGTATATAAACAGACAGTCATAAATTAATGGAGTAGCTTCTTCTGTTTGCTTGTCAAACTTTATATGCTTGTTAAGCGCTTTAGTATAACCAATTAAAAAAAAATGACAATAAAATTCAGGTAGGTGCGGCATCGAAGCCTTGTTTTGAAGGTAGGTGAAAAAAAAGCTCTGGAAAGTGTATTCATATATATATATATATATATATATATATATATTTTAGGTCGCTGCTTCAGATCCGGCTCGAAGGACCAATGTTCGGGGGGTTTGTACCTTAGGGTTCTAATATAAAATCTTCTTCCTCTACTTAGCAATATCACGATCTAGTACCAGGGTCCGCTTAGATTGCAAAGATTGTGACTGTGGGGCGAGTTACAATGACCGATTATCGTCTGACGTCATCCTTAGAAACTATTTTTTATGTGAAATATCTATTACAATCTATGTATAAAAGGGATGTTTTAAGTTTATGCCGAACTAAGTGACAAAATACAACGATGTCGCTCGTTCGGTAAATTAAAAGTCGTCGCGTAAGTAAAAAAAAGCGAAAATAAAAATAGAGTAAATGGAGTAAACTTTTTTTCGAAATGTGTACTACACAACATGAATGCAGACTTTTTATACATTGTATTGAAACTATTAGTTGAAATATTTAGATGTAGCCAAAACTCATTTTTTCCCCTTCTTTAAATTCAAATTGCTCGCGCGCTATTTTTTAATGTAATATCTGAGGTAGATGGATTAAAAGGTTGACAAGACAACATAGAGGATTGAACACATGGCTTCTAACGTAGTTTTACCTTAAGGAGCAACTTGCTGTGGTCTTAATATTACAAAACAACATTACATTTACTATTAAATAGATAAAACCAGAAGCTATCTAAGGTACAGACTGATTTCATTGATTACGATAAACTGTTGTGTGTGAGTGTACCAGTTAACGTCTCGCATCACTAACTGCGGTAAGCAATAACCCATTGTGATTACAACAGGCGATATTCCACAGAGAATCAATCATATCACCTCGAATTGTTGCTCAGCATTTCTTCATTGAATACTCACTCGGGACAAAAGATACAGATGTGTTGTAATATATATATCTATAAATCTTTAACCTAGATCCATATAAGTTTACATAAATATCTTCGAAACAACTTTCGGGAAATTTACATACAAATTTTTAAAAGGCCGGCAACGCAGCTGCGACCCTTTTGACAGTGCTGTTGGCGAAAAAAAATTAAAAATTCGTTGTATAAAGAAAAATATATATATATTGGGCGCCATCTAGTTAGTATCGGTGAAATTGTTTGGCGAATCTGCACGTAGTTCTGTCTACGCCCGCTAGATGGAGTTGGAAAGATAACACTTTCAATATGATTAAAATCATAATATAAATAATTAAATATAAATTATATTAAATATAATGAAACTTCCAAGACAGAAAGTGGAGGTATTCTTATTTATCCGTTCACGAAATATGTCAAATAATATCTGTGATTTCTTTAACTATTTTATCTCAACTGCTCGCACCGCTTCGAAAAAATCGTAAGGTGAAGACATAAAAAGAGTTTGTCAAATATTCCGCAGTTTCCCAGCCATTTATAGATTCCGCTCCCACATTGGAAGAACTACGTATTTATAGTCGCTTCTGACACGAAACCGGTCACTGGCTTATCTGGTTAAACGAGAAAAAACACAACGAAATGGAAACTCGGTCCAGTTGACGGACGGGACGCGGGCAGCTGCTGGAGTCACAGGTTTGGGTTCAAGGCTGCGCTGTCCGTTTCCATGGGTCACGTTCTCATCTATCTGACGAGTGTAACGTCACCAGAAGGGGTTGCTTTACAATATTGGTACTTAATTCATCAGCGTTTTATTACAAGTAGAAAAAGTACATCATACTAGTGGATCTGGCAGACGGTGTCTTGCCCGAATGTAGGCTCGTCTGCTACAAGTCAGTTAACCAATCTCCTTTATGTTTTTCCATAAAACTTGACACTGGCCGTATGTTTTATGAAATAATAATTTAACATGACACAACGTGTGTGAACGTCATCTAAGTACTTAAAGTATACTAAAGTAGCGACCAAATCTAAATGTATTTTTGTATTTTTAAACAGCCTTTCGACTTTTAATTCATTTTCTTTTAAACTTTCCCTGTGAGATAAGGAGTACGAAGCAAAACCGACAAAATTGAAATCCCTCCAGCGTTTTAGATTTTTGCGACACTAACGTACAACGATTGATTTACCTATATGTACATAGATAAAGCAAGAGATACATAATACTGAGTTTTCATTCGAAAGAAAAAAGATACTATTGATGATGCTGAAATCGAATTAAAATTGAAAATAAATCACTTTGTATTGTAGGCCCGACCATTTGAAGATCGTTCCAGCATATTTTCGTATCTGAATAAGCGCCAGCGCCGAGATCCAACGCGACGCTTTTAAAACTCTCGTGCGAATGGGGGCTAACTATAACTTTAAGTATTCATAAATGAATATTTGATAGTGAGACAATAATTTGGCAAAACTTTACAATTTTTTGCAATGTCATCTTTAGGCAGGCAAAAAGGAAAAGAAAATGTTTAGAGATGAAAAATATATTATTGCTACGTTAAAAGGACTAGTTGTTATTTATGCTATATTTTTAAAGCTATTTACAATAAGTACTTCATTTTTAGAGAATAATAGGCGATGTGAAATGTGATTCCAACTTTAACACGCAGCAATGCCAGTGTATTAATTTGTGAGTGCAATGTGTATTGTATGTATATACTTACGTATCGGTAGGTTTTGGTCCGTTAGCGCTGGAACGGCCTGAGTGTACACTGCCTCGCTCTTCCGCTCGCCCGTCGTAGCTCATTGGACCATACCCTGCTTTACAGTGAAAAAAAAATATATGGAGCTTATGTGTATAAGTGAAACTATTGCGAGCCACGGGCGCCGCCATATTGACCTTGGTTGCTCTGCCGCCGCTGAGACTGCTGACCGCCATTCACTTTACGTGGCTGTAATGCGATATGTGATAGATGGACGAAAAAATTTGGGGCGTCCAAAAAAAAATTCACTTTTAAAAACGAAACAACTTTATTTCATACCGTGGCCCATTTAATGTTAATATTAACATTTAAAAAAATAATAAGTTTTCCTGGTCTAACGACGTATCTTTACGTATCGTCAAATTGTTTACTTTTGATCCGTGCAATTTTCGAAATATCGAGTCTAAATAAATAAACGCCAAAAGTTGGGTTCTAAGAATAGATAATACAGTAATTTCCCCTATAATACGATATTGCGTTATATTGCGTTTTTATAGTATGCGATTTCCATACCTCGTATTACACGGGTATTCCCCTAGATGACGCGGGGATTTCCCAATTCATATTCCTATATAAGTTAAATTATTTTTTGTAACATATGCTTAAGTTTTTATTTATAATGTGCGTTGTACGATAATACAACTACAACGCTTTTTCCTGTTATGCGGAACAAATCTACCGTGTTATAGGGGGGATTACTGTCAAACATAAAATTTAGCTCAACCTAAAAAAACAGTGACCCAAAAAGATGAAAACAACCTTTATGGTTTGTACTTTATTCCACAGCGTTCGATCGCACAAATTGGAGAAAGATATATTGGAGAGCGGTCCTTGATTTAACGCTAAGTAAATTAAGGAGTTGGTGCTACTTACCGTCACCGTAGAGATTGTGCGGGTACAGGGTTGGGTCCAGTAGCTGCTTGTAGATGCGCATATACGCCGCGGGGTCGGTTCGCCGCAGCCGCTCGTAGTACTCGTAGTGGCGACGCTGGGCCTCCATTGCAGAGTCCCAGCGGGGGTCCGGGCCCGCTCCCGCTCCGCCGTACCCTACAAATGATGATCCATGATCTTATTCTTTGCGTTTCAATGACAAGCTGTAAGTATATTTGGCCATGTGGTTAGAGCATATATTTTCGAAGCCCGATCTGACGCGTACTTTAAGTCCTACAGCGTGCAGATATTGAGGCACGCAGTACGATATAAGACGAGTCATATTTACGATTTCAACGCACAGATATGCCAAATCGGCGCCTTCGGCGAAAATCCCCGCCAGGACGTAGAAAGAGACGAAATTCTTAGCATTCCATGGATTCACCGTAAAGGTGCCGGGTCTATCGCGTTGCAGAGGAAGGAACCATAGCAGTGCCCGGGACTTGTGACCCAGGTGTAGGTTTAAGAGCTGTATTTCCCGTCGCGACGACTGGCAAGTGCATTTAAAGGAGATTTAGGGATATCTTAGTTAGCTTATGATGTCCACCAAGCACTCCAAAGGCTTTAAAAGTGTTACAAAAGTAGGCACGGTAGTTCGAAGGCCAAAAACGATTTTTGCTCATAATATGGCAAAAGGTGCAGTAGATCTTAGTGATCAAATGAATACTATTCATCCCCATTAAGAAAATCAAGGAAATGGTACAAGAAGTTAGGGGTAGCGATACAACATCTCGGGCTACAAAATAGATGAACTAATAACCATGATCGTTAAAGAATTTCATCCTTTGAGACTTGTCGAAGAAAAGGAATTAAAAAAAAAATGTTACAATGTTATATCCAGGCTATCGATTACCTACTACTACTAGCTAACGGAATCACTAGCTAATGCTAGTGATTCCGTTAGCTAGTGATTCCGTTGGGATCCGATGGTATAATATTGGGAGTAATGAATTATCATTACTCCCAAAATTATATGACCAAACTGTAGAAACAAAACAAGCGAACATGCGCAGCCAGCTCATTTTATTAAATTAATTTTGAATCAATTTTAATGGGTTGTATTGAATATAATGAACGTCACACGAATTCCAATTTACTTGATTTTTTTAAAAGACATTATATCACAATGGAAACTTGATACAAAAATTACAGCTATAGCATCTGATAATGCACCGAATATATGTTGCAGCTATAAAACTCGGAAACTGGCGACAGATTTCATGCCTCGCGCACACTATAAGCCTGTGCGTGCAAGCAGCACTACTACACATAACACCAATTGCCACAAAGGTGAAGAATATTGTGGAATTATTTAAACGTAGCACACAAGCTCTGTCAAAATTTACAGACATGCAGAAACAGTTCGGGCTCAAACAGCTGAAACTTAAACAGGACCTACCAACTCGGTGGGAATCTACGTACGATATGATTGCTAGGATGTGTTTATCGAAAGATGCTGTAATTGCTACAGTATCATTGGATAGAAGTGATATGTCATTGACTGACGCCGATTGGTTAATCATGGAGAAATCGATATCAGTACTGGAAATCTTTTATAACGTTACAGTAGAAATCAGTGCAGAGCAGAACGTGACGCTCTCAAAAGTAATACCTATGTATCCTATTATGACACGAAATATCAAAAGTATTTTAGGGGAAACTGAACATTGTAATCACCAAGAATTACGAAACCTAATCAAAACCCTCGACAAGGAATTGGAGAGGCGCTTTGGATCCGTAGAACAAAATGTTCTATTTTGCGAATCGACGATCCTGGATCCACGGTTCAAAAAAAAGGTTTTTTTTTAATTTATTAAGTACACAATATGCATATTTACAATAACACATTACACTGTATACTTATATGAAAGTATATAAGTATACAGTGTACATAACATGCGCAACAGTGTTTATTTAAGTCTAGATTTTAATAACATCATATTAAATTTTAGGTTTTGCCGACCAAAGGCGTTATGATAGAGCAGCTGCGGAATTGCGTTAGAAAATAGGACGAACTGTGGTAGTAGCTCCTATATCAGTTCAAAGTCAAGAACCATAGTCCTCTTCTTCCAAAAACATTGGTTCAATATGGGACGATGTCGATATGGAAGTGGCCACATTTCCGTCTGCGAACCCCACAGCAGCAGGGGTAGTAGAATTTGATAAATACACTACTAAGAAAATTTAGAAATTAAAGAATAACATGAGTATATTCGTAAATGTACACATTTTTCCGATGATCTTTACAAATCATAAATTTGCAACGTGTTTCGATTTTTCTGATGAGAAGTGTATTTTGTTACGTATATTTATATATTTTGTACGTTGCATAAATCATGTATTTGTATTTGTTTTTATGTTCATGCTTGTTACAAATTATTTTGAACGAAATCGGACAACAACTTTTGAAGTTATTTAACAAATACGTTTATAGCTTATCAGATACGGAATCCTTCTATATAAGCGTGTCTTAACACGCTTTAGGCCATTTATATTTGATTTTAATTAAACTTTGAGTAATTATAAGAACCATTCTGTATAACTTTGGCTCCCTTATATATAACGATTCCTTCTCGGTAGCCATTTAGTTTAATTTATTTCAAAACAAATTAACCAACGCAACAGCCGCGTAATACATAATTACTCATAGAAATAATTCCAGATAAGGCATACTTTTCTTCGTCTATTTCCTTGGTTAATTATAATTATCGTGCAACAATCGAACGGTGCATTCGTTCAGTTTCAAAAACTTGCCTCAACAAAAAAATATATACGCGTAGCTTTTCCTAGTTAATTTTCTAGCGTTATTTAGCGTAAACAATCGAACGATGCAACAATTGTGCTCCACGGAAGAAATTAATATCGCTTGCGTACTTTTTGTTCGGCATTGTAAACGGCCTGTCGAGATTGAATGCAGGAAAATGTTTCTAAGGAAGTTTGTTTGTTGATGCAGGATGTTGCCTTCAAGCGAGGCGTTTTCGAGGCAATCTTTTTTTGTAAAGCTTCTAAAGTGTGTCAGACTCTATTTGAAGGTATGATGTGTGTTGTATATTTTAGCCATTTTATCTTCTAATGTTTTGTCTAGGAGGTCGTCGCCTAATCAGAGGTCGATTGGTACTTTAAGTAATTCTTGCTGCGACCGGGTGAAAAATGGGTGGCCCATTTTAACACTGGTTAATATTTGATATCCGCCCTCCGTGTTACGGAAGGCACGTAAAACAAGTGGAGCGCGATTAATGTCACTGGGTGATATTAGTCGTGAGGTTGCAGAGATCGTGGGGATTTCGAGGATGACGTCAGATGGCAATCGGTCGTCATAACTCGCCCCACAGCCACATCCTCTGCAATCTAAGCGGACCCTGGTACTAGACTGGAATAACGCTATGAGAAGATCTTCTAGTATTTTGGCGTCTTAACACGCATTAATTTTATGCATGACCCAACCGGGATTGTTGTGCAGGTTTAGACATCAGTTAGGTTAAGAGTTGTGTAAATTTTTTTTACTAGATTGTTATAGTCATGGAAACGTTAATAGCAAATAGTTGCATTCAATTATTAAAAGCATATGTTTTAAATGTAATTTAAATAAGAAGAATAAGAAGGGAGAAGAAGACTCCACTGAGGGATTGTTCACAAAAGATTCTAAAGAATATACGCTGTATATTCATTAAGTAAGTACTAAATTATATTCTGGAAGAACAAGTTACAGACTTGGCTATTTTAA
Source organism: Charaxes varanes (assembly GCA_024363005.1). NCBI lineage: Eukaryota > Metazoa > Arthropoda > Insecta > Lepidoptera > Nymphalidae > Charaxes > Charaxes varanes. Next base: position 14,419 of record JANCMC010044862.1, on the reverse strand, counting down.
GAAATTGTTCACACAAAAAATATATCACGATTCGGCTAAATGGACACGAGAAGACGTATTTGCAATACGTAGCCGGCAATTAGCGCAGTTATCTAAGTCGGATGTCGAAAACATCTGCTCGTATGGCGGGCGACGGGCAGTATTCGTACGAAAAGCGGTCGAGGCAAGTCGTCGGGGAATCTATATGTTTAATGGTCTTTTTTGTCGCTAAGTATGCGATGCTGCGATGCAGATAAATTTATCCGACCACCTCACTTATTTTAGTTATTAGGTTGTCATATACCACTTGACGCCGATAATTGAGTTGAACGTTTGCGCAATCCGTTTTGAGTTGAAGATTTGCAACTATGCCTTATTCAGCTTGTTTGGTGGCTGTTTTACTAGTATATTTGCTAGTAAAAACTTATTACAGTAATTGGAAATTACATTATTCTTGATTATGATTTACATAATTATGTTTATTAAAATGACGATGATGGGGGAGGTCGTGGCCTAATCAGTGGTCGGCATTTGAGTCGATCGCTAAGTTAAGTTGCTCTGGCTGCGACCGGGTGGTTTGTGTTTTATTGCAAGTTTTTTGGTATTAAAAAAAGGAACAAGGCTTATAATTTTTCATTTCAGCATCTCAAACATGTAAGTTTTGCTGCGTAAAAACAGTGTGCAAAATGCGATTTTACCCACTGCATGAGACAAAGTAACTTTTTATTTTTTCAATAAATTGTGCCAATTACACTGCAGTCTGTCTCCCCCCCCCCCTCCTTAAGGGAGCGAGGGACCGACACCAGCAGTCCAAGAAGGTCCAATTTCGAAATTCAAAGAAAACACGTTTCCGAAACGCGTAAATAAACTAAACTGGAAAGATATTTGTAAAATGAATAACCAAGTTTTTTATTTAAATTATTTAATATTTAATGTATTATTGTATACGACAATAAGTAATGCATAAGAATTTATAATTATAATTATTTAACTATTTTTCAATTAGACTAAATGTTGAATGAACGGATTTCAATTTGAAACATACTATCAGCCATAATTAAGAATTCTACATAAAATCAGATTTCCTTGGTTAATGGACCTCCCAGCCGGTGGCTAACAAACTTTTCTATGATGAAAGGGCAAAACTCATTTGTCAACGACAGGGTGGGTATGTATCTGTTATTCAGGCAGCAAAGTTGTGTGTGAGCGTCTGTTTGCGCTATGTTATATGTACATTCATAAAAAATAAAGCTCATATAATAATGATCAAAGAATTAAGAAGTCTGCACGAAATGTCATCTGATGAACTATATTCAGCAAAGCGCTAACTTTTCCTGTTCACATAAAAACCAGTACAAGGCAATCCGGGTACCAGCTTTAACACAATATATTGTACTTGATGAAAATGACATTGGAACAATCATTAAAAAATACCATTAAAATTATTTCATTCGGACATATTCTTAATTAACATATTTAGCGCGCTCATTCGTTTCTAGGCTAATTTTTGTGTTAAGAAAGGTATTGTTAACTATAAAATAACATTGTCCGATGCTAATAAGCGCTTTAGATAAAATTATACACTAGTACGTACCGGTTCAACTTTCAATTCAAGATATTTGCATGTATTATGTACCTCTAATGTGAAGACTTAGTCCTCGGTTACATATTTTAATAATACTAGAAACACTTCACGTATTGTGCCCCCCCCCCCCCAACTAAACATGAAGCTGGAAGTAGATGCCACAATACCACGAATGGAATAGCATATTTAATGTACGTGCGCTCTTTACTATGTAGCCAATGGCCCGAGATCCTTAGGTCCCTGGGTGACTTATTTGCTGAAGGATGAAACCTTACGTACTGAGTTTTCAAACTCTTAACATTGCTTAGCACTTTTGTCAGACGCTTTAAAGCTCCCAAAACAATTAATAAAATTTACTTATTTTTACGTTTGATTTTTAAATGCTCTATATTATACTTTAAGAAGACTATTTTCTTTAATTTTAATCAATAACATAAATAACGTAAAGACAAAATCCTCTGAATACAAAAAAAGATTACCATAACTTTGAAAGCGTGAGCCCTACGCATCTGTTATATAATATTTTTTACAACTTGTCATCGTGCAAGTCCTTACAGCCTGTAAATGATCAATGATACATGAAATTGTAATACCCATTTCTTTCCGTTAATAGCTTACCCACCCTGGTAACTCTAAGCCAGAAGAAATACAGTAATACGAGTACATATTTTTTTGCTTACTTCTCCAGCTGAGAAACTGATATACATATGAGAAATCTATTTTTTCCCAACATTATGTTAAAATGTAGATATTTAAAACATATACAAAAAAAATCATCATTTTAATATAAGAATTCGTTTAAATTATTAATTTTATTCATAATGTTTCATTCATAAAATTAAGTTAATTAGTATCTAATCTCATAAAACGATTTCCGCGTGAATTTTAATAGAAATTTCGATACCTCCCACGTAAGTAGTTGTAACTCTAAATTCCCAACTTTACAGTAGAGCGTCACAAACAACTTAATTGTAATATAACAGTCACTTTTTAATATATTATTGTAAACAATAATGTAGTCGTCATCATTGAATATATAATTGTAAAAACAAATGTGTTATATAATGACAACTTTATTTTAATTTACATGTTTGTAACATCTAATGTGAAGTTGGGAATTAGGGGTTACAATACTCTACGTAGGAGGTATCGATTTGTCCGAAGCAAGATACAATTGCATTAAAGCTAAATAGTAGTATATTAAGAGTAGCTAATGTAAAACGTCACTGAAATTATCTCATTCTGAAGGCACGTCACCATAGTAATTTTTAAAAAAATATTTTAAAATTCTTACCTCCTTTCTCTTTCTCTGTCGCTGTAGTAATCTGTATCTTCTGTTTCGTACCTACGACTTCGTGTACTACGTCTGTTTCGACGGATTTCAGGGCTCTCGTCTCTGTCCCTTCGGTTCTGATCCCAGTCTCGACTATCCCTATCTCTTCTATTAGCCCCGGATCGTCGGTCATCTCTGCCAGAACGTCTCTCTGATTCGCGATCATACTTCCTATCGCCACGAGAATAACGACCTCTGTCTTTATCTCTATCTCTCTCACGATCTTTTGAAGACTTTTGTTTATCTCTATCCTTTCTGGGAGATGTTTTAAAGGTTCTATCTCTCTCAGAATCCTCACCAGAAGTGATGCGATTAAGAGATTGCCTTCTAGATTCATTTAATGGGTATTCAGGGATTTCAGTAGTATCCAGAGTCCTATCTTTGTTACTTTCTCCAATATTTGCATTCAAACCATCATATGTTGGTTCTCGAACAAACTGGACATCAGACGATGGTACTACACTCAAATCCTGAAGATTTTCACCTTCCATTGTAATTTCTCTCTGTTGATCATCAACAGATAGGCTGAAATCAGGTGATGTTGCATTACTGGCTTCCCTTGCTCCTATTATATTTCTTGAAGCATTCCTAGGTGTTGGTTCAGTGTAGTCAGATCCATCCATATTCTGTTCACGAACGTCTGATGGACCTGCATCTGTTGCTATAGGGTAATCGTGGTCTAAACCAGTAACAACTCGATGTTCATTTGCAACAAAATTAGGAGTCTGATATTGTGGATATTCATCATTAAGGGCTGGCTCTCCTGGTACCATACGATCTAATCCTATGGGCCTTCTGTCATTTCCTCTGTTAGTAGAAGTTTGTGTGTAGTTATCTGGTGTCTGTTGACCATCAGCTTGTCTGTATGGTCTACCACTGGTGTCTGTTGGCTGTCCATCAATTTGACGATCCATATAATCATCATCTCCTTGGTTATATGATATATCTCCTTCTGTTTGCTGTCCAAGGACCATTCTTGCTAAGCCAGGAGGTGGTTCATCACCAGAAATATTTAAATTCTGACTATACTCAATTTCTTGTTGTCCCACTCCCATTCTTCTTACTCCAGGTGGAGGAATATTGTGACTAAAATCTGTGTTTTCTCCATAATCTCCACTAGACAGATGTTCAGTTTGTAAATATTCATTTCTATCGTGTTGTGGTGCTATTTCTAAATTATCTGGGACTTGTTGTGAAATAGGTAAAGTTTTATAGTTAGACAATTGAGGTACATCAGGCCTTTCAGAGTTATCTGGTGTAGTCTCCAAGTTTGCACCAAAGATTGTAGAAATTCTTTCCTGTTGGTTAATTTTATTTGCTATTGCTGGTGCATTTAAAACTGGGCCTGTTCCTGGCACTGGGAATGCCTGTAGTGGAATATTGGGCGCTGGTATTTTAGGAATATTTTTGTGTGAAAAAGGACCATTGTTTTTAAAAGGATTTTGACTTGATGATGATTGAAAATTTGCAGGTGGATGAGGTAATACAGATGGAGTTGCAGGCATACTTGCAGAGGTTGATACACTAGATGAAGGTCCTGTAGATGGAACTGAAGCCGGAGAAATACTTGAAGGTATTACAGGTGCTGCAGAATTTTGTAATGAATGCAGTGTTGATATTGGTAATTGAGGAGGTATAGCTTGCTGGTTGAACTGATTTGCAGCAATTACATTTACTGGAGATCCAGATGGTAAATGTGGCACACTTGGTGCCCTGTTTTCTATAGTATTACTAGGACAATTTATATCAGCAAACATATTTTTATGATTATTTATAGCCATATCCTGTACGGACCGTGTTAATTCATCATAACTGTCCTTCCTATTGGAAGTTAAGGTACTATTAGATATGGTAGCATCATCAGTTGAGTGTTTTGACAATTCAGTGTTAGTGACAGATATTTCATTAAATCCAGACAGGGAATAGTTAAAATTCGATGTATCTGTATTTGGCCCTGGACTACTTTTACTAGAATTCCTGGACTGATTTTCACTTCTGTATGTTCCTTCAGACTGTGTTTGTGGACCGTCACTAGAATCCTGAGACATCTGAGACTCAATTGACCATTGAGGAGTTAAATTTTCTAGATGTACACGCTTTCCCATAGCTAAGTTAGGTAAATGTTCTTTTACAACATCTTTATCACTTAAACTTTTAACTTCATTTGCATTATCTTGTGACAATAAGTTACTAGCACTTTTTGGGTTGCTAGGATCACTTATTAAGTTTGCAGACTTTAGGTTGCTTGTATCTAAAACTTTCTCTTGATTATTTTGAAAACTCTGACTTGGCATAGGTTCACTCTCAATATCTTTTTTATCTTCCATAGCCCAATTCCAAGTATTTGTAGATACAAAGCTTTCTTCTATAACATTAGCATTCTTAAAAGTTTGTGACTGTGAAGCTGGTTGAGCAGATGGTGCTTGACCAACAGTCTTATGTTGTTTAGATGTTTCTTCCCAATTCCATCCCCACTTATCTTCCCAGTTATCGTTATTGCCTTCATTCTGAGCTATATTCTGTTGTTGAGGTGTTTGGTAGAAATTTTGCTGATATACTTGCTGTGTACTATCAAAATTCTGATTGGTATAGTTTTGATTGTACTGTTGAGGGTGTTGAAAGAATTGACTGGGATTGTTATAAGTCTGTTGTTGAAACACCTGACCATATTGTGGGTTTAATTGTGGTTGTTGTTGAGGAACTTGCCATGCTGGCTGCTGTGGAACAGGTGGTGGACCCTGATAGTTCGAGTACATATTTTGTTGGTTTCCATATGGCTGAAATAAAATGTAATACTAATACAGATAACAGCTTGTATTTTTTACACTCTAGTATTTTTAAAGGTACTAACAAATAAAACAAGATATTAGTAAATGTGATATTAAACTGTTTAACTTGAACAAAATCTCTGAATTCGTAACTTTCTAATTTCGGATCCAAGCACAATTTTCAATAACAGCATAGATTTTTAAAGTGCAGGCCATTTAAAATTAGTTTTAATCTAAAGCAAGATTTTGTTTATATATCACATGATATTCCTAAATACTCAGGTTATTGGACCACGTCATTGTTTACGTCTTTGTCGACATAACCTGCGTGAAGCTTACCTGAGGTGCTACATAACTCTGCAGGTCAGGCCTTGGAGGCGCCGCACCCCCCTGCTGCCGCTTCATCCACGACATGCTATCTTATCACCACTTATGTAACATTTGTGCGGGGATCCCTCACATATGTTTGATCGCGATGATCAGCTTCGTCACTAAATATCTTAGAATAAAATCAAACTAAAGCACTTTCACTATTGTACAAATTGCTCATACATTATCAGTAACACTGATAAAATACCTGGGCTAAGAAGATACGAGAATTTCTTTTTTTTCACTAGTATATATTTTATTTAAATTAGTATGTTTAATTTCGTAAAAAATAATGACAGCAATACATCGATTGAAGGTGCCCTGCTGGCAGTGTCGCCATACATATTTTGAAATTTTGCAATTTTCTGCTTAAATTCTGTAATCTGTGTCATCGTCTTAAAACGCTATTGTACGCCCCACGGGGTGTGCTCTACTCTCAATAAATCAAAATCGAGTCATTTTGTGAACTAAAAATTACTCTATTTCTTTGGTATGGCACATATTGATAAGTATAAATACACATCGCTTAAGATGAAAGTAGTGTTTTTTTTAAATAGGTTAAATTTGAAACTTACTTTATATTAAAAAAAAACAGATTAATATACATTAGTAGGATCTTGAACCATTAACGTTAAACGTTGATTTACTTTAACATTCATAAACAACAGTTAATTTAACTATAATATAATAAATAAGTAGGTAGACTCCTTGCACATCGTTAGTACGGAAAATCAATTTATACATCTTACTTAACTCTGTGTCTGGACCTCTATGGTTATCTCATTCACTATTATTTTCATGAACTTCAAGACTCACGTCATAAATTCAGATTTCAGCTGGAATGCTAACAGAATTTTTCAGTTTTGAATGTACCTACTACTTTTGTAATAATTATTTCCCTTGTAAAAATTATTTTTAAAATATGGCCAAACGATCGAATCCTTACATTGAAGATTATATACAACAAAGCAAAACTCATATAGGCCTTAAACAATTTAATAACAAAGAAGACAGAATTAAAAAAGTTTATGGTAAATATTACTTGCAAAATTAGGCACTACTTTAATTATAGTAATTAATTATTTGTAAAGAAAATGTTAGTAACGATATTTATAAAAAATATTAACGTCTAATAATTTTCGTATAGTTTACTACTAACTACCCCCAGCACCTACACTAATAAATGCAATTAATTTTATATAGTATCATTATTAATTGTAATTTTTGTCTATTGAAATTAAACTATACTTTCAGAAAAAACATTAGAACTGTTGTATCAGGGTGCAAAGAAAACATCATGTCAAGATATCATACAATGTTGTGATGTCTCTACTACTAACAAAAGAGATGGGAAAAAACAATTGTTCATAGGCTTGGATGGTTCACTGTTACATAGTGGTACTTTGGTAATTTCTTATATTCCTTTAAAATATATATAAAGCAAAAATACAAGTAGACAAGATGAACTAGACCAGAAGATGCTAATTGAGTAATAATTTTCATCAATCTCAAAATAAGTCTACAAATAACAAATATGTATATCTAATGAGTTTAGCCTAAACATTCCAGATACAATATTTAATCTGTCTGTTGTTAAATATAAACATCTTGAATACACACTTATTCCTAAAGCATATTATAGAGTCCAAAAAAACTACTTGGAGTTGAGTTGCAAACATATTAAACTTGTTTTTGTAAGAACTATGTTAGCTGGACTTTTTCGAATCAATCGTAGCTTTTAAAATAATTGACAATTCAGAAGAGCTTGTAAAAATCTACTTGAATAAAACATCTTTTGATTCAATTTGATTGTATAAAGTGGTAGAGGCTCTGCTTCAAGTTTTAATGGTTTATTAAATATGTCATAACTTAACCAGGAATGTATAAGGTGTTTAAGAGCTGTGCTATATATTGGTTACTATGAACACTTCTTTTAGGTTGCTGATAAGAGTTTTAAGATGCAAAATTGCATGTGCGGTGGATTTAGGGCAGATTGTTGCGCTTACTGTGAGAAATCTGTATGTACCATGTGCCAACATAAATGTGCCATGTGCTTGAATGTATTTTGTTCACAATGCTCATTCTTAGGGTAAGAAATCTTTTATAGTATAATGCATATCTAGAAAGTAAGTGTACTAAATATATTTGTAGGTTTTGTACAATTATATTGAAACAAAAAGGTACATGATACTTAAGTACATAATGTAAGCTATATTTCGACATAATCAACATTCCTCTCTGCAGGTGGTGAAGCATGGTGTCGAATTTTTGATGCATTCCTCAAAGTAATTTTCTGCCAACAGGCACCTTCTCCTTTACCTCCTCGTTGGTTGAAAAGCTTTTTCCGCCATGGGAGAGATAGGAACCTATAGTTCCTAGATAAGGGGAATGTGCGTGATGGTTCAGGACATCCCATGTTAATGAGGCCAGCAATTCCTTTGTGATGTTGGCTGTGTTTGATCTGGAATTTTATTTATTTATTTATTTAAAACTTAATGCACACAATGAAGAGACACAATAATGACAAAAATGAAAATAAATTACAAACTACAAACTATTTACAGTTAGAAAGGAAATACTTTTTTAGTCGAGTCTTAAAAATCGGCAAAGAGGCCGAGTCTCGAATGTCCGAGGGAAGGGAGTTCCATAGTCTAGTAGAGGTAACAGTGAAGTAAGGGGTTCAAGGTACAAAGACCATTTGAGTATAAGTAACTTAGAAAAAGGTTCTATATATCCATCACTAGATTGGTTATAGTGTATATATGTAGATTTTAGAGCCTTCCTTCTAGTTCCTTCTTTAGAGCCTCAAGAGCTCAACGGTACGGAGTACGGTAGTTGCGGACTGAAATCCGCAAGGTACCCGGTTCAAACCCCACCGCCGTTGGGGTATTGTCACACCCACTCCTTATACAAGCTTTTAATTTAAGCTTTAGTAGGAGGAGAAAAGGGAATATTAGACATACCTAAAAAGTATTCCTAATATTCTTTTTAAAAAAAAATACCTGTACAAATTGTGCATATGTATGTACTTGTTATGGCATGAGCTCCCACGGCAATTGATGACACAATCCCCAGGTGTTTCGCGAATTCCTAAGAAACGTGCGAGACTCCACAGTGAAGGAAAGATTTCCTGGACTTATTTGTGTAGACAAGCGCCAGGTGCTCCACGCTTCTTAAAAATTACGTGAGACACGACGAAGGACTAAAGTTCACAATTTGTACGTGTTTAACTCGTGGGATCTGTTCGTGTCTCCAAATGGTGGGGTATAAGGTGCATTAATATAAATTAACTTCTCTTATTGTATAGAATCACTCTTTGTTACACCCTCAAACGGGAGTCATTAGGCTGGTTAGTGCTCTTGTTCTTAATAACGGATGGAAGTCACTATAGGATAATTAGTTAATAGTTTTTTTATTATATAGAACCATTGTTACATCTAATATCGAGTAGAATAATTAATGTAATTCATTTTAGCTTTTTTATATATTACTTCTCAGTAATAAAATTAGTTTTCTTGCAACCTACGCTGCTTCCCAACTTAATTTACTCATGTTAGCAACAATACAATAGCGCAAATGGTTTGGAAAACCTTTAACTCTATAATTATACTGTAGTATTGGCCACATCGTGAGGACGGGTGGCGATTACTGCGTCTAAAAGGCATATCTGGGACAACCAAAAGGTTGACGAACAATTGGGCGACCCAGGTATTGCTGGCGTGACGTCTTAGAGCCAGATCTGCGCGATCTCCGTGTGGAGAACTGGCAAAAGTTAGCGTAGGACGGAGACAAGTGGCGCAAAATCCTGTGGCTGGCCAAAATTCATTTTGGGTTTCTAAGCCGCTCCAGTAAATGATTAAGTATTGCAAAGATTAAAATATTGAGCCTGATCTAATTGAAAAATAAGAAACTGAAACACTCAAAGCGTCGAGGAATACATTTTCAACACTATTTCACTAACAGTTTTAGCATTCTCTTCAGAGGACACCACATAACTGACTCTGCCATTCTCCATCTTCCGTGTAATCACCAAAGTTGGCAAATGGTGGCAACCAATCAGCGCCAAACTGTCAGACACTTCCCCATTTGAAAATGCTGCAAACATCTACTGCAGAATTGTATGCAAAATATTAATGTTTCACATTTTAATCGTTAAACCTTTGAAGCATCCTGGCACGGCATGTGCTATGCTGATTAATTAATCATGCCACGCTTCAAATTCACCGTTTTAATTAAGAGCGTATTTATTTATTATTCTAGCCTCGACAGCTAAAATTCGCAGTTAAAATGCGCTAGGTTCTCGGTTCAAAACCCCAACCATATTTACCCACTTGTAACAAGTGCTTGAAAAAAAGAGTGTTATATGTTATTATTGACAGAGTAAGTATAATATTAGGCGTATCTCAAAGTTTTCTTACTATTCTTTAAAATTCTATTGGTCTTTGGGCGTCGGTAGTCACTTCCCATCTGGTGAATAGCCAATTCGTTTGAAATGAAAAATATGTATTCTTGCAGATTCGATCCTATTTCAATTAAAAAAATAAATAACCAGCCACAAAGTAACGTTAAATATAAAGAGGCTTACAGATGCGTTGCCTGCCTTTAAGGAGAGGTTAGGCCACCGGGAAGTCTCACAAACCGAACGAAACGCGACAACAATACCATCACTTGAAGTGATAGCACTGCCGCCACTTCACGCTGATCTCATGTGAGAAAGAGGTATAAATTGCTCTGACCAAATCTGAATTATTGTGAAAGTGGTGATGACAAAAAATTACCCGACTGAGTATGAATTAATAACCAACATATATTTAATCATATAATTCCACAAGGAACTCCATCTATTTTAATACCATTCATAGTAATTATTGAAACAATTAGTAATCGTCGAGGAACTTAAGCAGTTCGTTTAACAGCTAATATAATTGCAGGACATCTATTATTAACTCTTTTAGGAAGTTCAGGAATAAATTTACCTAATTATCTTTTATTTGTTTTTATTTTTACTCAAATTTTATTATTAATTTTAGAATTTGCTGTTGCAATTATTCAATCTTATGTAATTACTATTCTTAGAACATTATATTCTAATGAAGTTTATTAATGAATTTACATAGCAATCACCCTTACCATTTAGTTGACTATAGTCCATGACCTTTAACTAGAGCTATTGGAGTTAACTTTAGTTACAGGATTAGTTAAACCCTTGTAAACTTGCCTTTTAAGTCGTAAATTTTATCACCAAATTATTAAATGATTTAAAAATATTAATATTATAAATATGACGTTCATATGTGCGTATAAAGAAAGTATATATGAATAAACGATTTTGACTTTGAATGTTTACATGATAAAATGTTGCATTCAATTTTAAAAGTCACATATGGTTCACTGTTACACAAACCAGTACGAAGGCCAAGGACATTAACACTATTGTAGGCTATTGACCCAGTAGCGTAATGTAAAAATATTTACATGATAAAATGTTGGGTCACATTGTAAAACATTTATGTTTTACAATGTGACCCAAGATAATATTTAATACGAAAGGTTAACTGTTTCAGAGACAAATATGAAGGTCAAGATTAACAATTTAATCAGCGAGCTCGAATTTTAGTTTAATAATGCGTTAAAGTTCATTAAACCTGGCAAAAAAGACAGGGTATCAACAGATCAATAAAACTATGCCCGTTTGCAATTGTAATGAAATGCTTTTCGCAGCAGTGCTTTTGAAATTTACTTAGGTTCTGGTGACGTAATTCAAAAGATTAGTAATAAAAATAAAATTAAGCGTTTATGATTTTCTCGATATAGACTTATTGCTTGCATTTTTCCTTTGGCCGCTCCATTGCCCCCTAAGGGTCCAATCCACAGGTTGAAAAAATTTATTAAGGAAAAATTAGAATTAGGTTTTCCGCACAACGATCATTCGGAGTAGTCATTGGTTTCGATGCAAAGGAATTCACTGGTAATTATGTAAAACTGGATTTTATCTATTATGTGATATATGTATTATAAACACCTGTTATAATTTATACAGACGAGCCTTTCCAATAACGGTAATAAGGCCAAGGTCGCCTAACAATGTAGTCGGTTGGCGACTGACTGACGCAGCGTATCAAAACATTTACCTTACCAATATGTTGCTAAACCCGTTGCGAAATTCGTGACGTCACATTTATCACGAACGGGATGAGTGATGACGATTGTTTAGGAGCATTTCGAAGATAAACAGAGGAACAACAACACTTGTTCCTTAGTCCTACAAGGAACTCTTATAGTTTCGCTCTGCCTGTCGGTCCATCCAGTTGTGGTGCCCCTTAGGATTTCCAAACTAATAGATATAGAGGCTTGAAATTTTCCATGTTCATAGGACATTAGGAAAATTATGTTGAACGAAATTGGAAGTTACGGGTTATCAAGTTATTTGAGAAATATCTTTATTGCGTATGAGATACGGAACGCCTCTATATGAGCGCGACGGCACTTGCAAATATGTAATAACTGAAATCTTTCATCTCAGCCGTCGAAGCTTTGAAAGAAGCAACTTTGAAAGCGAGACCCATTTTCTTACAGAAACGCGTACAGATTTAAAGTTCGTATTAAAACCAAATACTGAAATCTGTAATCCCATGAAGATGTGTAAAAATTAACCCTCTAAGTTTGCGCAATTAAAAGATATGGCCATTTATGTCGCATTTCCCATACTAATACATTCGAAAAGGGAATCTCGTTGATCTAGAAACTTGCAATTTGTCAGGAAGCTATATCTTAAAAGTACAAATATAGGTAAAAAATCGTAAATTTGTAGTTACATCACAAAAAAAATGCGTTGACTTTGTCAAATTAAAACAAATCATATGAATAGTATAAATCTTAAAATAAGTTAGTAAAGTATAACGTGATGGTACGGAACCCTTAGCTCGCGAGTCAGACTCGCACTTGCCCGGTTTATTAGTAACTAGATTTACCCCGCGACTTTGTCCGCGTGGACCACTTTTATCACTAAGGGGTTTAAAAAATTGGTTTTGGATAAAGATCAATATCATGTTTATTAAAGCACCTTCGCAAATAATGCATTACTTTAGAACAAATTTCGGTTAGCATAAAAAAGTTAAAGGGAGCCAACCTTAAAAGATAGACATATTCTGTCGCAGATATTTATTTAGAACTTTTAAAGGGGAACAATTCCGTCATACACGATTTTTAAGAAACTTTAACTGTTTTCGCAGCGCAAGCAGCAGAAGTTCTCAAAAGGGGTAAAACCGCCGATATTAAAACATTCTTCACTGGTGCTCCGTTCCTATTAGTCTTAGCGTGGTATAAAGCCTAAAGCCTTTCTCGATAAATGGTCTATCTAACGCTGAAAGAAATTTTTCAAATCGGACCAGTAGTTCCGGAGGTAAGCGCGTTCAAACAAACAAACTAACCCTTCAACTTACATATTAGTATACATATATAGATGATGACGAACTTTCATGGGTTTGATATGTCGTAGGAAGTTTTTTTGGTCGAATCAAAATATCCGTTGCCGATATACATAGTTCCGAAAATATTAATATTTGTTGTGGGAGAAGATTCAAGGATCCAAAGCTTTCAGTTTTGAACGCGCGTGCGAGCGACGCGGTTGATATGTACACGCTACCAGTGTGAGAAAAAAAGTGGAAAAATAAATTTCCATACTACAAAAGAAAAACCAGAAAAAATCTGAGTAGTGTTGTAATACGTGCTATTTCGAAACCGCCACCAAAGCACAGCAGTGCACTGATTTTACGTCAAGCGTCTACGCACGTTTCCCGTCGAAACCGAAGCATCATCAGAGGATAGACGCCACAAGATTTAATCGTAAAAAAAAAAACATACTGAACCATTATGAAATTTAATTGTTCCTGCTTGACATGTATTTTCGCACAATAAGGACTAATCCAATCAATTAGTGTGAGGAATGCCTTCTTCGAAGACTACCAATAGTTCGAACGGCAAAAAGGTTTAAGTGCTTTTTTAAAAATGTTTTTTTTTTGTGTATATAAGTGTTATACAGGCTAGGAGTGGTGAAAGTGTATTATATTGCCAAAATTTTAGAAGCGGTATGCTGGAGTCAGACATAGCTGCATTTGAATGATCATGTATGTGTGGCCGGGCACTTTGTGTATCCGCGCAAAGTTTTGTAGTCTTCGAGGACAAAAATGTACAAACACTTTGAGCTTTGTCTGGCTCCGGCATTACGGGAACTAGAATCCTAATTTTTATGTCGTAGTGCTATAATCCGACACTGAATTTCGACTTGGTTCTCGTTGGATAGGGCTAAAACGTAAGAAGAGAATTTTTTACTTTAAAACGTAATCTAATTGCACTCTATGGTTAAATAAAACTGATAAAACTATT
>JANCMC010044855.1:4596-25296 GCA_024363005.1 Charaxes varanes | reverse complement strand
GTGGATTGGACCAGTTATCGGACAGATAAAGGAGATCCACCCCCTGGGAGTAAAACTTGTCCTTGACGTCGGCAGTTAATTCTAATCAAGTATATCGCTTGTTCGTTTGCCATGTGTCATATAAAAATATATATTCGTGAGCGTATAAAAAAAGCACTCAAATTAGAAGAATAAAATGTTATAGAATAAACTTCTATCAACATTTTTTTTATAGGCTTTTATATAAAAATTAAACTTGTAGATGTTATCGCAGCCTTAAAAAGCCGAACGCAAAAAATGAAATTTAATAAGATAGATTTAAGTAACGCATAGGTAGCTTAAATCTATCTGATTTAAGTAAGATAGCAATGTTGTTGTTACTGGTTGGCGTTAAATAAATAAAATAAAACAAATAAATGAACAAAACTTTTTAATGAGCTTTGTACCATGACAGCCCTAAACTGTAAGTGATGTTGCGATTCAGTAGGTATGTAGAGATAAAATTCGAACTCGCACGTACGGTTGAGTGCGTTTCGTTTGTGCAACCGCTGGTCGCTGATTACTGTGTGACAGCGCCGCTCGAATTTACACTTGTTTTGATGCAATACAACGCGGTGTATTGTGTTGCGATTCGATACTAAAGCTCTTGAAAGTAGATGTACATACATATATACGAATTTCCGAAGTGCTTGCGATGTGTTCCCACTATTGACAGAATTGAGTGTTTTGTTCGAAAATCCACAACGAGCAGGAAAAAATCAAAGTTAAACTTTACTTTTGCCGTTTTGGGGCGAAATGTGAAAAATTGATAAGGATATAAAGAAAAATCTTACCTTTAAAAGACCTATCTAAAATAACAAACTGGGCAAGTGCGAGTCCGACTAGCGCACTAATGATTCCGTACCATCACGTAATAATTTAAGAGGTTGTTTTAAGGGACATACCTTTCATAAGATTTCTTTTAATCTGTCAAAGGCATTGAATTTTTTTACTGCACGTTGTCACTTCGTTAAATCGCACCCCTCTTTTACTGTGTGACGTAATTTATTTATGGTCATCCATGAATTTACTTACCATCCAAACCTGCCTTTTTCCTTCCCTTCCAAAAATTTTTGTCCTACTAATATTATAAACGCGAAAGTTTGTACACATCTATGGATATATGTCTGACGCTTTCACGGAAAAACTACAGAATGAATTTTACTAAAACTTTACTATAATATAGGTACAGATATACATCAGAATAACATATAGCCTATAAATTATAAAGATATTGTGTGAATTGTCCAAAATATAACGATAAATGTCAAGTGAGTATGAAAAAATCCTACCATTTGCGAGCTATTCTGGCGTGCGCTGTAAAAACCGTTAGAGTTATACGTATGTATATAGTGTATGAAGGAAATGTTTATTTTGAAAACGCCCTCGGCAGCTTATATATCTATCTTTCATGTTTAAGCCGTTAACGCCAAAATAGTGAACCATTATGGACCGAGAACAGGAACGGGGACAATATTATAGGATAATAGAATGAAGGAAATAGTGAATAACCAAAAGTTCGAACAGGACAGCGTTTGCCGGGTCTGCTAGCATATAATATAGTGCAGTATAGTGTAATATATGAAGTAGTTCACCGATAATCAAGAGGTTGTGTTACGGCTACTCGTCTCGAACGTAGGCTTTGAAGTGTTGTCTTGAAAGTTCCCTCGAGTGAGTCGAAAGCTCTTTCCATCGAGCTTTTCATACGAACTTGTTTCCAAGCATCGAGTGCCTAATGCAACTTTGTTATGCTTATCTTTTTATATAACAACCGATTGCGTAAGCCTTTGTCACCCTACTCTTACTAAATCGTTGGACCGATTTGAATAAAATTTTGAGTGTATTTTCCGAAGGGTTATCAACATCTAATAATCGAAAATTATTATTTTTAATGTGATTTATCGTACAGTTTTTTGGCGCAAAGTAGTCGCGGTCCAAAAAGTGATATTTCGGGCATGACGGCACCGACACCGTGCCGGCCGTCGTGTCGCCCACCGGCTCGGCGCCGCGGAAGGCGCCCGGCGCCAGCAGCATGAGGCCGCCGAAGCCGAGCGTGGCGCCCGCCATCTGCGCCAGGAAGTAGCCGAGCGCGGGCAGCGCGCCGATGCGGCGGTCGAGCAGCGCGGCGAGCGTCACCGCGGGGTTCATGTGCGCGCCGGACACGGCGCCGAAGGCCTCCACGTTGGCCACCACCACGAAGCCGAAGGCGAGGGCGGGGTGCGTGAGCGGCGGCCGCTCGCCGTTGGCGGGCAGCAAGCTGGCGACGCCGAGCAGCACCAGCAGCGCCGTGGCCAGCAGCTCCGCCAGCAGCGGCCGCCACCAGCGCCGCAGCCAGGCGGCGGCGCCCCGTGCGGGCTCTGCTTGGGAAAGGGGCCCTTTAGATCGCCGCTCGTTTTTCTTGTCTTCGTTTAAAAGATATCACGAAACATTTCGAAGAAAGCGCCCATGATGAACATTGCCGTGTACCTGATGATGGCCTTTGAAGTAAAACTTCTTTACGCACGTTTGGCGTTAGCGTTCTTAAAAGGGGATAGGACGAGGCGAACGAAAGTTTACTCGACTAAGAGCGACCGAGTTTTGAGTGGCAGTTTGAGTTTACTTCATCGACTTTATTATAAATTTATATCGTCATTACACTATTTGCTATTGCTCTATTTTTCAATAAACCTTGAGCAGACTGGAAAAGTTTTGAAACGTTCCTCTTTAAAAACGGCAACGCATCGTCAGATGGCCATGGACGGCGGTTCGCCGAAGTGGCCTCCGCCTGCTCCTTTGCCCTTTATATTAAAAAAAATATGGAACTAAAGATGTATAACTTCGGGCGTGTGGTCTCATATACGTTTGTTTTTTTTTATTATTATTGCCGATTGAGAAATATAAACTACAACGCAAACGTTTATATGTCAGTAAAGTTTTAGGCCCTAAGTAGGCTTTGCCGAGGCGGGCGGGGCGCGTCCACGAGCGCATTTTCATGAGAATAAATCGAACGTAAAACCATAAATTTAATAAAATATTGCGGAATAATAGCGGTCCCGGCAGACGTTGTCCTGCCCGAACGATGGCCTATTCTTACTGGGGAATATCAAAACGTAGCGCCGCGTATGGTTTGCTTACCTCACCGACTTAACGCAAAATGCTACTCGTAAACCTACTCCGCCAATTGTTAGTAATATCTATGTATAGTGACATGTGTGAAGTAAATGTTTGTAGCGTGAATTGATCTTTTTTCTTATTAATAGTTACATAGACTATATATGTATACGATACCTATAACAAAGACGCAAGTCAAAAATAAATTGTTTGTCTATCTGTTTGCTCCAGGAAATCGCCGAAACTTGTGGATCGATTTCGACGGGACTTTTACTAGCAGATACCTCTTATTGCAAGGAGTAACTTAGGCTACTAGTTTTAGAAAAATAAAAAGCATTCTGCACAAAAAATAAAAACCCTTAAAATTTTACAAATCACTGAAAATGATTGAATTGTTCGACAAGTGTTAACGTAACTGGTGCATAGTGTCCCTACAAAAACAGAGAAATAAAAAGTAAATATAGCAATCTCACTATAAAAGCGTTAAATTTATAAAACAAACGACACGTGGTTCAGTGAGTATTTTAGATGAAATTAAACAATTTGACGTTAAACTCCGAAGAGCAAAATGAAGTAAAAAATGTTAGCGTTATTGCCGGAGCCAAATACATAGTTTCATTTCAATGATCATGTAGTGTGGCCGGGGACTTTGTGTAACTGTGCAAAGTTTTGTAGAACTTTGTAGTCTTCAAGGACAAAAATAAAACTTTAATTACAATTACGAAAGAAAATTTATTTGCATTTGATTGACAGAGTTTGCTCAGCCGAAATTAATAATATATGACAAGCAGGAAAAGACTTGAATCTCTCATATAAATTTGTTACTATACAGAATGTTAAGAATGTTATTTATTTACAAATATTGTATAGTCTATAACAACCGGTTTAAACGTTTAATTTAATGACGTTCCTGCATCGAATATAATATAATAAAAAATGTCGAAATCCTGAAGGTTTCGTTAACAAGGTTCTAACGTGTGCTTAAATGTAAAATGAATAGAAAAATCTTTAAGACATAAGTTTTGATATTCAAAGTAAAATTTTTGACATAATATTTTCTATTTCATTTATAAAATATTACAAACATTTTGTTGTGTGTTTATCTAAAAAGATCAAATTAAGATGGAGGCAAAAGATTATTTCGGTATTCATAGAAAACCTTTGTGGTCAATCGAGACGAATGTATCAAAATAAAGGTTTCGATTTGTTCAACTACAGTGCCTCATTCGAATGAGAGCTTTTGTACCGTGTCTTAAAACAAACTTTCAAATATATATGAATTCCCAAGTTAATGTTTATACAGAGCCGAAGTCCACAAAGTATTACAAAAATTTGTACAGTTACACAAAGTTCCCGGCCAAACTACCTGATCATTGAAAGGATCATTCAAATGAAGCTATATCTGGTTCCGGTATTATATATATATACGTATTTTCATGTCGCGGACGCTAAAAAAGCGCCAATGCTGAAATGTAACGCAACGTTTTTTCAACTGTCGTGCAAATGGCCTAAGAAGTAAATTAACTTCTTTATATTACCAAAGAGCTCAATTAGTCAATTACATATTAAAGTTAATGAACCTTAAATATGATTCTTGTACAACAGAAGGAAGGCAGGAAACATAAGTGTGCTAGCACACGGCATAGTTTGCTCATCACATAACATATTCTCAGGTCAAGTCTTATGTCATGCGCTGTCATACTAACCTACATTCTCTAAACCTTTTCTGACACAGTTCTAACATTCCACACCGCGGGTATCTCGCATAAACGTCGTTATTGTGATGATGTTTTATAATGCCGGAGCCAGATATAGCTCAAAGTGTTTGTAAATTTTTGTTCTTGAAGACTACAAAGTTGTACCAAACTTTGCGCAGCTACACATAAGTCCCCGGCCACACTAGAAGATCATTGAAATGATGATTCAAATAAAGCTATGTCTGGCTTCGGCATAATAATAGTTGATGTGCAAAGTCAGGATAAAAACATTTCGCACGCTTAGTCATAAACTGACCTAACTCAAAAAAGCAGATTATTGGGAAATCACAAAAAAAATTTTTGTCATTTACGTCTTATTCCGCTTATAATTCGATAAAAATGGCATTATAGACAAAAATTATGCATTTTAATAATAGTTTATGTAGTGATTAATGATATTAAAAATTTAACTAAAACCTTGTTTTACTTAAAGACAAAAACATCTGTATCTCAGTGTTGATTCAAGATATCGAAATAATTCTTAGATTGGCAGATAGAGAAGGTTTAAATGAAGCTGTCTGTATTATTAACTCACTTGAGACTGTTGTCAAATGACAATGACAATTTAAAAACAAGTAATAGTATTTAAATAATTGTAACAAAAAATCATTATCTCTCCGAGAATACACAGTAATTCCAAATTATTCGAGATATTGTAAAACCTTGTCATATTTATGGAACATCTTGAACACGGAAAGCGAGTGAATGTAACCTTTATGATTTGCAACAAAAGTGGTAAGTCACAGCTTCCGCGTGTAACTTAAACATACATGTTAAACACAATAATATTTTCAGCCTTGGTACAATATCAAACTTATTTATTTACCTATATTTAGACGAAACAGTTTTTAGCTTTATTAATACATAAATGTGTATAAAATGCATTAAAGTACATTTCAACCCCTGGAGACTTTGGTCCAAAGATCAGGTCCCAGTGACCTTAGTCATGAGGTTGCAGAGATCGTGAGGGTTCCGAGGATGACGTCAGATGGCAATCGGTCATCTTAACTCGCCCCACAGCCACACCCTCTGCAATCTAAGCGGACCCTGGTACTACTAGACCGGGATAACACTAGGAAGAAGAAAAAGAAAAGTTTTAATGGAGGTTAATTTCACCATAATGCCAAATAAAGTGAAGAGAGGATTTAGAATTCTTCATTCTTGTTCCTTTATTTGCAACCATGAATAATCAGTCGGAATCGGATGCGGTCATATGTATATAATGACTAGACTAGTCTAGACAGGACGATGCATTCTGGCGCCTATCTCCTTCGGTTCTGTGTCTGATTATCGTGCTAGCTCAGTCCTAAGCACGTCTGCCAACCACAAGCGATAACCAATCGGTAGGAATAATGGTGGCTCGCAATCAATATACCAATCTGAATTCGTTGTTATAAAAAAAATATGATGCCTTGTATATAAATTTTATTTAACCTTATATTATATTATAGAGAAGCGTCAGACGAAGAGCCTCTGTCTCCAAAATTATTTATCGCTGTATTAGAATTTATTATATGCAGATTAGGCTGGCACAAGTGAGGTTTATATATATAAAAGGCAAATATCTAAACCACTTAAGGTTTGCTAACGACCTAGTTTTACTATCAGAAACAAGCTATGAACTTCAATACATGATTGATCTCTGCATAACGCTAGCAGACATGTCGGAAGTGAAATTATTTCACAAAAACTAAAGCCATGACCAATCACATACATAAAATTAAAAGCGATATATTAGAATATCGGGAACAACATATATTTGGGTAAACAAATCGGATTTAACAGAAATACCAGCGAATTGGAAGTAGAAGAGTTAGACTTACATGGAACAAATATTGGAGCTATAAAGAAGTTTTTAAAAGTAATATGCCCATAGAGCTGAAAAAGAGAGCCATGGACTCTTGTCTTATCCCGTGGTTCACATATGCGTATCAAACATGGAAATTTTCTACTACCACAAAAAGTAAAGTAACGACCTGCCAGAGAGGCATAGATCGCAGTATGCTTCACATTAAAAGAATACAAAAAAAAGACACTCACACCCCATGCTCTATAATATTCCCAGAAACTAGAATAAAAGTGGGCTGAACACATAGTACACCTTAAAGACCAAAGGTGGACCAAAAATTGGAAGGCCCAGCGGGCAAACGCTGGGAAGACGACATTAAAAAAATCGCAGGCCCAAAATGGCATCAGATGGCTCAGAATAGAGAAGAGTGGCAGTCTTGGAGGAGGTCTTCACCTGAGGAGGGTTTTTACGCAAAACTACACTAACATAAAAATTAAAAATATATGTTCTTCGCAAATTAATATAAGTTTATAACGCGTAAGAAGTATTGTTTGTAAACAGGAAGAAATAAAAGGCTTTTTATTTTTTATTTATTTATTTTATTATCAGGGTTATTGGACTCGACACTAGAGGTGAATAAATCTTCTTAATGTAGTTTGTCTTAATTCAAAGATTAGTTGATCTAAGCTCGCAGTTGTGTTGATGAGAATTTTGCTGTTTATCTTAGCGGAGCTGATCTGAGCTAGTCTAGCTTATATCTGTTGGTTTTCCACGAATTAATTGCTACCTGACCCCTGCAACCTATAAACTCTATCCAGTTATAATCTGGATAAAATTAAATAACTTTGAGTTAGTGGAGATATTTATAGAGTCAACCTTAACACAATTTAAAGACATGCATGAGAAACTAAACTACTTTGCTTTAATCCGCGAATGAATACGAGGGAAAATCGGTGTAATGCTGCACACCCTGACTCGAGGTGGGAATCGAGCCCACGACCCCCGGATTAGAAGGCAGGGTCACTCACTGCCCACTGCTCTAACGGGCCAGCCAAATTGGAGTGAAAGATTTCATAAAACATTAAAATATAAGTATGTATGTGAATTTATATCTATTTTAATTACAAGACCAAAATTAGATAATTTTTCCCATGCCCTTTATTAAAATAATATTGTACATAATCTATATATAATATATAATAAAGCTGAAGAGTTTGTTTGTTTGCTTGAACGCGGTAATCTCAGGAACTACTGGTCCGATTTGAAAAATTATTTCAGTGTTAGATAGGTCATTTGTCGAGGAAGGCTATAGGCTATATATCATGACACTAAGGCCAATAAGAGCGGAGCACCAATGAAGAATGTTTTAAAATCGGAGGTTCTTTTTCCCATTTGAAAGAAAAGAAAGAGAGTTCTTGAGTGTGACTGTGTTATTAAATGACATTTTATTAAATGACTACACACTGTTTTATGATTTTGGGGCTTAAATGGCAACACCGTAACCGTGAGAACCCCGCTTTAAGCGTGTAACACAATTCGTCGTTTCAACACAAAACGTAAAATTTTGTAACGGACTTCGCGCACGACAGCGTGTCCTGTCTATTGTTGTGCTATGGCAATGAACATCGGGACTGCAGCGTGCACCGTTTCACCTTTTTATGGTTCCGTAGTCCTACACGGAACCCTTACAGTTTTGCTCTGTCCGTACATCCGTCTGTACGCCCGCGAGGTACTCCCACCCCTCCTGAACTGAAACTTTTTTTAAACTAATTTCATGCGTACGAAGTCGCGAGCATAGCTAGTTATCTATAAATAAAGTACAATTATATTTTTCTAAGACCACCACTTTTAAAAAAAAAAACCACACCACGCACTAACACCGCCGTTAAAAAAGTAATTAGAGTTTCTCACAAAAAAAATGAAAGACAAAGAAAAAAAATAGTGACTTAAATTTTGGGGGCTTTTTATTTTTTTTTCGTGCGAAACCTTATCGACTTACGTGACTGGGCTATCAAGTCATTCCGCCAGTAACAGCACTCTCACTCATTTGAAAATCGAATTCAAAATATGCTTTATTCAAATAAGACTTCTAGAAGCCCTTTTGAATTGTCAAATATTTTAAAACCTAACACTGATTCGAAAAGATGAACAACTAGAAGAATGAGCAAGAAACTCGTTTGCGACACTTTTAGAAAATAATTCTTACAAAAAGGAGTTTCATACATTTGCATGTTAATTATAGAGCACGCTAGAGCGACTCAAATTCAAGCAGCTTTACCTTTGTTCAACTATACGCTACGCCTTGCGATTATGCGTGTTTTATTACATACCTTGAATGGGAAGAAATTGGTATAAATATTGCAAACCGATAGCTATACTACAGACAACGCCACCAAAGTACCTTGTTTTCTTTATTTTGCGTATCCATTTATTTATAGATGTTGTTGGTGGTGACTGTTTATACCTATACTCTATTCATTTCGTCTTGAGACAAAAGGTAATCAAAGGTACCAGTGTTTCACAACTGGCGCAATGAATATCTAGAACTGAATATAAAGCACAGATTTTACTATTTAACTAACTGTATTTATTATTTCATAAAGGTATGTACTATAACAATACTACTACAGTGATATAAATAACATGTTCTATTACCATACCTTTAAGTAAATTAAAAGTTTGTTCTCTATATTTTAAATAAATCATAGAACTGATTAATTGAAATGACAAGTGTTGTAGCAATAAAGTATAGAATGTGGTTCTTTTAAAATTTACCAATATATAGTTTATTTACGAGGAGGTCGTGGCCTAATCAGTGGTCGGCATTTGAGTCGATCACTAGGTTAAGCTGCTCTTGCTGCGACCGGGTGATATTAAATCTAAGAACTCGCGAACTACCGTGTGTATTAAAAATTTTTTTTCACCTTAAGCTTTATCTGAGCTTGATTAGGCTCACAATATGTTTTGATCCCCGCAGCCGATCGCCCCGCCGAATACAGTAATGAAAGCTCACGGCAGCTTTTAAATTGCTTTCCCAGCGAGCGCGGCAGCCTGAAGCTACATTCATTATTAGCGGGGCTTTTCGTGGAGCTTATAAATTTGATATTTTTGTAAGAGCCACGTTTCTCTCACTTTCTGATACGTTCGTATAAATCATTCCCGTTTTAGGCGTGTTTAATAAGCTACGCTACGGCGGTTTCTCAAAAATAATTATAATACATTATTTTTACGTTTCTGGTCTTAAATTGGAACAAGGAAATAATGATTGTGCTATGATTTTATTATTCTTAAATCAGAGTGCGAGGACTTAGCTTTAAAATTGTATGTTTTATTATCTCCATAAATGTAATAATTTAAAAGAATATGGATACATGAAGTAAGAAGGTATATATGCAGCACTGAACTACGACAGGCCGATAATGAAATATTTCAAGGTCAAGAGGTGAACATATCTCAAGAACCCGATCTGAGCCCAACAACCAAGTGTGATACTTATAATAAATGATAAAATAAAACAAAACACAAGGATTGCTTATAGCTGATCCAATTTTAGATCTGCGAGCAGCTGAATGGAAGAAACGAGGCTGAGTGAAAATAAATACGAAACGTATTGTAGATAGAGAGCTTGGAGTAAACATTTGGTAAATTTATTTGGGTCTGGAATTGTTGGCTTTCATAAATATTTGTTCGGATGCAACTGGTATTTTCTATTCATCTGAGTACGTAGCATTACACTCGGATAACAATTGAAGTTTGAATTTCAACATAGTTAACGTGGAGTGAACTATGCCATTCTCTATCATTACTTTTAACATAAGATGTCTTAAAGTGGTTTCTTAAGTGAGTAAGGTGACAAAAAATTTATGGTCTCCCTGATAGGAAGCAGTCATCGGAGCCTATAGACGTTAGAAAATGCTGTGTGCACCAACTAACGCATTGCCAACTCAATCCTATTCTATTCGATAGCAGTACTTTTTTTGTGTGACATTTTTACAACCGGCATCCGGAAATCTAGTACCTATATCTAGTACCTGTGCAATATTTTATGATAAAGATTTTTAAATGCCGAGTAGGCATGCGCTTGACTGCTATCATACTTGATCTGAAGTGTCGATACAATCTCGGGTGTAACGCGCTTGCTTAGAGTAATTAAGTCTAATCCACAATCTTCTTCCTCATTTGCATTCTATATACTAAATATTATGAATGCAGAAACCAGAAACTAATGATTATTTATATAACTAAAAGCAAATTAAATGCAAAAACTAAATTCTACGTTCCTTGTACCTACTAACGGTCTCACGTGTGTTTTCATAAGTCTAGAGAGATTTTATGTTTTGCTTTGAGGAAATTTATTAAAATATCTGTAGCATTTTCTATCCGTTTTTACAGCGCTGTTCGTTTACACAGTCGGTTGTATTTCACATAGTTCAAAATAGAAAAACATACCATTTTCACATCTCGATATCTATCGAAATTCTCGGTGTATTTTTAAAACCGAGGTTTTTATTATGCACAAGCATTTATAGTAGAATTCTTTAAACATATTTGTATTTAATTAAAGTATTCACATATGCACGTCTTATATACACAAGTATATAAAACATGGACATTTTCCCCTCGCGACATGTTTGTTTGTAATATAAGATAAATCAAATCATTATATTAATATTATTTGGTATAAAATATAGCATCTGTACTTTACGCAAGCAATAATCAGCTGTTTAATGATCTCGCTAACAGCCGGACGATTCGTCTGTTTATACAAATTACGCCATGATCATTCTCCGTAGTGAGGTTCCGATTGATTTCTGCTATATTCACGAGGTAAACTGATGCAAACTTACCCATTAGTTAAGTGTTATAGGTTATAAAAAATATATATAGCGAAAACAACTTCGTTCCTTCTTCCGCGTCACATCTCGTTCTTTATTTGAACATTTAATTAAAAACATAAAATTTTAAAATATCAGAAAAATTGGTTCCTTGTTTGAGTTCGCCTTAATATCGCTTTTCAAAATTTTAATAAAATGTCAACTGTTCATATTAAGTCAATAAGTACTGAACGTTCAATAACTTATATGAGCGATTCGAAAAATAAGGAATCCCCTTTTCGAATGTAAATGTAGCAAAAATAAACTGTCACGAGTACGACGTCAGTGACATTACCTAAATAAAGCTTGGAAATATATACTTCTCATCCCAAAAATGTGTATATTTAGGAATATATGTCAAAAAAAACGGATGTGTTTCGATTTTTGTGATGAAGTATAATTCATAAGTCAAGAAACCGTGTAGATATCTCTTGAAATATCAACAATACGTAACATTTGTTACTGGCCATATTTCATTAACAAACTCTGGCATTTTGACTTAGCTTAAATCTAGGTACATGATGCAAAAATATATAAGTGACATTTTATAAATTTTTCCGTTATAATATATCTCCTTAATTCGTACTTTGGATAAGATTTTTAACATTATCAATATAAAATATTTGTACCAAGAACTATTAGAATAAGCTCTGATACATTGGCAGTAGTGAAATTTTAAAATTGAAAAAAAAATACATATATAGGGCATTTGACTAGTTTTGCACAATTGTACACACTTTTTGTTCATTCCTATCATTTGAAATTAATCACCACTTTAGCTCAAATAGTGGTATTCTCGCATTTATTGACAGATGTCTTTTTAATTAGTAAGATTTTAAGGTTAGAATAAAAATTGATATTCTTCTTCTTCCTAGGGTTAGTTAACTTCCAGTCTAGAGTCCGCTTAGATTGCAGACAATATGGCTGCGGATGTATCATGACGTCAAATACCCCATTGAAACGTACACAAACATACCCTAGTTAGCCTTTTCGTTGACTGGGGTGGTGTTATCCGATATGCCCACTTGCCCCAGCAGTTGGGCAACGCTCGGTTCGTTCAGGGTCAACACTGCATGCGCCTCCACCATCACCACCAGCGAGTTCCGAGCTTCTTCATGGGGAACACCATGGGCTCGAGTGGCATGCGAGTACCAAGCTCCCGTCGAAGGCAGTATTGAGACGCACCACTTACAAGACAATCTGTAAAGCAGAAACCAAAGGTTACAATTTAAGCCTATATCAAAAATAATATCTTTCATCAAAACATAATGAAAGAAAGAAAATAATTATGACTATAATTGGATGAATAACTGTAACGAATATAAATATAATTTAATAAGTTTGCACACCTTAAGGGTAGAAAATAAGGACATAATTTCTTAAGAAACAACTATAATTTGTATAGTACTTTCTAACAAATAAATGAATTGAATTGAATATATACCATCAATTTACACACATCAAAAAAGTCTAAGCAACACATACAAATTTCAATTCATACAATGTGTTTTCGCAATAAATCCTTAGTATTTTCCTATTTATATTATTTTTTAATGCTTTTACATAGGTATTACCTACTTGGTAAGAAATGAAATAATAATTTGTAATAGTATGTGTTGCTTAGACTTTTTGATGTGTGTATATCAATTACCAGACTGCAGGTTTTGTCATGAGGACTTGGAAACGCCTGAGCACTTCCTCTGTTAATGTCCAACCCTATTCCTCAAACAATAACAAATGCCAAAATAGCACTTTTAACATTCAGTCTATATTTTAAGTAAAAGTGCAGCTAAATTAAGTTAATGAAAAATATATTAATACATACATATGGATAATACACTCGGACTCGAGGCGGGAATCGAACTCATGACCCCGGAAAAAAATGCATTAATAGTTTCTTTTCAATTCATAATATTTACCAAGACTCTATTTTAATAACTTTGTGAATATACAAATGAAGCAAATAACTGCAAAGATAACAAAACTCGGATGCAAATGAGTTAGCTAATCAGTTTCCGTAGAATTTACTCCCGTTTTATAAGCAGAAATAGACGTGGTGCGAATGAATGGGGAATTCGTTCAAGTGGTATAAGAAACTTTGGCAATTTATTCCCTCCAATGTTGGTTCTCCGTGGCTCCTTCCTTATTACGAATGGCCTGGCCCCGATAATCTGTTTGATTATTAACTTTTCCAAATTGAAATGTCTATTACGTGTATATACTACACTAGCGTGCAACTGAATTGACTCGAGACGTATTATTATTTTGGAGCCCTTTTTTTTCCACTGCTTTACTCATAGAATGGTACGCTCCGTAGACGTATATTGGCTATTAATGTTCGACTGTATTTATTTTAATAAATTTCGTCATTATTTATTCGATAATTGCTGTATTATGAGAATAAAAATCAGGCTTTCGAATAAAAATAGTTTTAAGAAAATCGGAAAAACCAAGACCCTTTTCTCAAAATCGCGTAGAGATATAAAATTGTAATTAATACCAAATACTGAGGTTTGCGGTCCCTTGAAGCTGTAAAAAAATCAAATCTCTAAGTGTACCCATTCAAAAGATATGGCCGCTTATGTCAAATTTTCCATACTTGTACATTCGAAAACGTAATCAAAATTTATAGAGCACTTCTTGTTCACCTAGAAATATACAATTTGACAAGAAGCTATATCTTGAAATGCAAGTATAAGAAAAATTTAAAAACCGTAAATTTGTAGTCACTTCAAAAAAAAATTACAGTAACTTTTTCTAATTAAAAAAATCTATATATAAAAAGTAGTAACTATAAAATAACCTAGTAAAGTAACACGAGATGGTACGGAACCCTTAGTGCGCGAGTCTGACTCGCACTTATCTGATTTTTTTACGTTTATACATAATGTGTTTTAATTTTTCACTGTGTCTATACTAATACAAAGAATAATAAAGCAAAAGAGTTTGTTTGTTTGTTTGCTCGAACGCGCTAACCTCAGGAACTGCTGGTCCGATTTGAAAAAAAATTACAATGTTGAATAGACTATTCATCGAGGAAGCTAATAGGCTATATATCATCACGCTAAAATTAAATTATTTTTTTTTACCCAATTTTACCCGAAGTCACGGGCACAGCTAGTTCTAATATAATATTGATGACGTAACGTGGTTATATGCGAGGCCTTTGCCCAGCAGCGGGAGAATATAAGCTAATTTAAAAAAAAATTGTGATTATTAACGTCTATATTATTCGATGTTATACCAACATTACGTCGCAAAGTTAAGTAGCTTTAAAAGATAGCTGGAAAACAATAAAGGAAATTTCTTTACAGCCAACTAAGAAAAATGCAAAGAAACTACACAATTAACGGAGCTACTAATTAATCAGGCAGCATATCCGGCATGAATTTAATTACATGAACTCGCGTTTGTTATTTTCTTGTTCTTTATTACAGTAAGAAACGCGAAGTGCAATGAACGCAGTAGTTATTTAAGAACAAGTTTTTATATACTTACTAAATACACCTGTTTCAGTGGAATTCAAGTTTTATTTTACGCAAATAAAAAGTTGCCACCATATTTAAGTTTTTTTACATATTACTAAACACACACAGCACATTCACAAACACAAACATACAAACACTTTCAGAGCTACACACATACATTATACAGACACTTTACAGTATACTCATTTCATAGTACATTCATACACACGAACCTTTTTTCATTAATAGCCCGAAGGTCTGACAATCGCTGGGGGTTTAGGGTTCTTGAGTGGCGACCATGTCTGGGAAAATGAAAGGGGGAACGTTCCCCCACCAGGTGGACTGACGATCTAGTCCATCACAACATCCCCATTCGTGGACGTCCCCAGGCTGATATGATTATGGTGGTAATGCAACGGAGTGCGGGCTATATATGTTACGACGTATTCGAGAAACACAATCCCGTATACAAGCTCGTTACATATAAACTCGTTTCTCGTTTCGTGTAGACCAAAATGGTTTTATACTTTCATTGTTCAACCGGAGCGGCAAACCTCCTTCCAATTTAATACTTTGTGCTTTTCTCGCAAACAATCGCGGGAACTGCAATGCGCTGAATAATTTGCTAAGACGTGCGTTATTGTTACGTTGTAGCGATAGAACGAGGTTGAATACAAAGATATTCTCTTTGCTTAGAATGAAATATTATGATATATATAATAACTTGTATTCTATTATGAAATACGTAGAATACAAGAAACTTCGCTCGTTTGGGTAAAATATGTTATGAAATACAATACAAAGATATTCACTAGCCTAGAATAAATAGGTACATGAAATAGAATAGAAGAAAATTTATAGAATAAAAATTGTATAATTCATTTTTATTTATTTAAACCTCCTAAGCACATTCTTTTAGCCTGTAATATCACACTCTTAGGCAAAGGCCTCTCCTTTCCTAGACTACTCTCGTCTATCCTGAGCTATCTCAATCTTTATATATATAATTCTACTGAACGTGCGTATGTCACTGAAGTCATAAACGGCTGTACTGATATAAATGATTTTTTTTGTATGCGTTTGGGTGGAGCTCTGGATGGTTTAACTTCACAAGTCAGTCCGGCAGATGGCGCTACTGTCGGAACAACGTCTGTTGGGTTCCCTAGTAAATATACATACATATATAGCTAAAAAATTTGGCACGGATAAGTTATACTAGTATTGTAAACATTCTGAAATATTACGACGCCCTCTATAGGTTACTTAAAGGTCATTTAAATGTTATTTAAAGGTTGTTGTAAAATTGCAAAAAAAATATATAAAATGATATTTTCCTTTGCCAGCAAATTCATCTAAACGAACTTCATTCGAGAGAGTCGATTAAAAACGAAAACCAAATTTAAACTTGAACCCGACTAAGCTATAAGAAAGTTATAAGTAAACCGCGTTTAATTACCCGAGTGGAAAGGCCAATATAAAGTTCACAGCTTTCGCTGCGGTTAAGCGTTCAGCCAAGCGCGATAGTTTCCCACTGTGAGCTTTGATGTAAACTTTTTATCTCTTGCAAGCTTTCGCGCGCCGCTTCACGCACGTCAAATTGGAAAAAGATCCAGTCTGACCTCTCGGAAAAAGTCAATCGTATGTGACGAAATTAAAGCATACCTTTTACCGTTACTAAGTTCGTATTGAATTCAGATTCATTTTCACGACAAAAAGTACCCTAAGTACTCGTCTTAGATACAATCTGTAGTATCCACTGATTACTACGTAAATATTATTAAATATTTATTATAATTATAACTCCCCAAATTAGTGTATTCAAGCGTCGTAAACAAATTGATCACAATGTACTTAGATAGTTGTTAGCAAGTCAACGGTCGTAACACAACTGGCCTGTTTACCTGCGTGTCTCTAAATTTATACTCTTATGAACAACTACCCTCATTTATGTATACACTACACAGTAAAATCTCTGTACCAAAATTCATTCAAATTAGATCAACGGTTTAGGCGTGAAAACGTTAAAGACAGAGTTACTTTCACATTTATATTATATATTTAGAAACAAAAGGTTATAGTCGAAGACAAGCCACAAAAGATCACAGTAATAAATAAATAATAAATAAATAAATATGTACTGGACTACATGATTTTGCAAACCTTGAGTTTAGACTTCTGTTTTTCGGGTAATGACCAAGTTTGTGCACATTAAGTTAGAACAGGCAGAATACACATGTCGACGATTTTACGTTTCAGCGACACAGGAAGTTTGCCCTTCATGTAGCTACTCCCCTATGGCCTAGATAAATATATTTTGCTTTAAATAAGCATAGTTTACAAATCTAAGGATTTGCGGCCAAATTTTGACCAGCAGACGATTTCTAGTTATAAATATTAGGAAAAAAAAATACTTTCAAAAGTGAATAAATAAACCTTCATTACTGACTTTCCCGTTGTTGCCATAATACAGCTTACAGGTATGTCTTAGATTAAAATGTAGAATATAGAAGTATACAATAGATTAAAGTGTAAGATTACGTTGGAGCTACTCAGCTTAAAATGCTTTTACTGAAATTTGTGTTTATTGTCTGCTCTTATCGCTATGAGTTGTGAAAATATCATCTCCCGGGGGCGCTGGGATATTGTCCTTCTTAGCGCAGATTTGTTTACAAGTTATGGGCACTGCGATAGCCGGGGAAAGTTGCGAAGTTCCGACGAAACCGGCTGCCAGCTACACAGACGCCCAATTTATAAGCGACCCTTGTTTACAACTTGAATGAGGCAATTCATTTAAGAACAATAACATAATTTCCCTTTGCAAGTCATATTTTAACAAATAAGACACCTACAGAATACCTACAGAATTCCTACCCTCTTGTAGTTATTTTATTAACAAACCAGATAATTTTGTGTACACCTAAGTAAGTTATTAAAATGAACCTTATAGAGCCCGAGCTCAAGTTTGCCAAGGAGTCATGCAGCGCAGCATTATAGTTGTTAAAAGAACTGATAAAGTTCGCAACACCCGTTCGCACTGCTATCCATGACTGGAGTAATGGATGTGAAGAAGGATTCAGCAAAGCTGAATTGAGAATTGCCTGGGTAATTGGCAAGACGGACCCGCAAAGCTGGGTCAATTTTAACACATTATGGACTCCCACCAATGGCTGCCGACGATCAGGTAGACCGAGGAAGAGGTAGTGCGATGACCTGGACGCCTTTGCGGGAAAGATATGGTTTCAAGTAGCCCAAGATTGGAAAGAATATTTTGAAAGGGGCGAGCCTATTGCCAAGCTGTGGGCTGATTAAAATGAAACTAATAAAAGAAATCTGAAACGTACATCGAAGGTCTTATAAAAATCATGACTTTTATCACGTATCGAGAAAGACGAGCCAGCTTCGTGAAAATGGTAATATTGTTAAAAGAAAACATAATGTTATGGGCGAGGCAATGTTTTAGCTTATCTCCGCACAGCGATATTATTTTATCGCACAAGTTGGTACCTGCGGGAGTACGGCCTCATTATGTTCACGAGATAATTCGGAAATTCCGCAAGTTTCGGGCGCGAGAGACGTTCAAACTTTTCCTTAATAAAACATTGCCGAACGTTCCTCCTATACGGCTAAGTTTTATTACTTTGATGAGTTCTACGTTTGTGTAGTGGAGTAATGGATTTTTGATTCTTGTATAGAATCACAATTATCGCTTATAATGAGTGTGTAAAATAGCAATAGTACGGTTTGGGGAAAAATTGCGAGGATGGAGTAATGTGAAATTTGGCACAACTATAGTTTGTATAGAGGAGGGTGTGCGAATGCTATTATTTTTTTATAATATGTAATATTCATATGTGAAATTATTAAAATAAAACCACAAGCACACCAATGCCAAAAGACGCGATTTGCGCGATTTTCACGCGTATGTGGATCTTTCATTATAAGAATGCACTTTCACTATAAGAATCAATCGTGCATCTTTCACACGCATTTTTCACTATAAGAATCAATCATGCATTTTTCACACGCATCTTTCATTATAAGAATGTCTCAAAGCATAACGACGACGGTAGAAATTTCAATTGTCAAATATTACAATGTGGTCATACAGAGCATTGAATTTTTTTTATATAGCTTTCAATAAGCATCTAGTAAGTCCGCAAGTATGTGGTCGAATTTCGAACACCAGGCGATGTCATGTAAGTAATAATTTATCAATATTATTTAATCCGCGATTGTAATTTCATCTGTGTTATTCAGGTGGTTCACTAAAGTTTCCAATATATCATCGTATCCTACTTTATGGTATGATTGAACGATTGAACAGAGTTTTTTCAAAGTTCTCTTCTCCCTCGGCGACGTTAAAAATATTACCTAGTTACGCCGCTACCGGGGAATTGGAGAAAAAATAATCAAATTTCTCGTCTGATTGATGCGACGCTCGTTCGCTCACCGCTCGATGGAGCCCATTCACTCAATCATTCAGCACCTCGTGAGTGCGCGCCTTTATGTGGTTATTCGATTTCCCAACGAGTTGAAAATGGAAATCCATTTGCGAAAACATTATTGTAGGCCTGTTGGAGCGGGTGATTTGTTGCGATTAAGTTTGTCATACGTTATCGGCTTTTTCTAACAAACATTATTCGTATGTCATCTTCTTAACCAATGTGTCAAGCCCATACGACTTATGAAACACAAACATGAGGTATACAGTTCACAATATAAAATATCGTACAGAGAACCCAAGACTAAGCTCATTTTGAAACTTTTAAACCAACAAGTACTTGGTTTGCATTTTTTTATTCAAAAAATTTCAGCAGTTATGTTAAAAGTATGCATGTATCTTTTTAGGTTGGATATCTTCGACTGACCAAATTTCACTTGAGTAAAGGGTATGAAAGGGTAACGACCAATAAACTCACATTAATTAATATATTGAGATATGTATATAGATGCCTCTACAAACTTTTATTTTAAATTTTTGTAGAAAGGAGTCTTTATTAATTAATCGTTGCAAATTTTGTTGGTTTGTGCATAATTTCTTTCTTGCTTTGTTTATTGTTCAAACAACCTAAATAAATCAAACATTTTACAAGATAACAAAGAGATGTTGTAACCACAACTCAAAGTATATGTTGTAAGCAGAGATGGTCGGAGCAAGTAAAATTTGAATAAATCGTTTTATCACACAATGTGCTTGGCATATGGAAAATTCATATTTGAGATTAAATTCCGAAACGCAGTCGAGACTGCATGATAACGCGGTTAGCCGCAGACAGCGCGCCTGCCCCCGCCCATGCCCCGATATCCTGTGTAGGAACGAATGGTATATTGAATAAGACCTTCATAATTCCTACTATCCTAGTATTTTTTAAAGTAAAACAAGGGGCAACCGGCTAGGCGGTTCTCCTATGTGAATGCCAATATCCATAGACAACTGCAGCACTAGAGGGCTCGCAGATACTTTGCCGACCTTTAACGAATGAGCTTGGCTCTTTTCTCGAAAGTCCGGAAACACTGAAGCTGGTAACTGATTGCATAAAGAAATTGTAAAAATCGCACGGTTGTGGACTTTAGGACATCGAGGTGCCAGGGAATTGCTCTGAAATTTAGGAAACAAGACGAAGGGTTCTTGTTTGATATTATCATGTAGAGGTACTTTTATAAATATTAAAAGTTTATAATTTATTTATTCTATATGATTTGAA
>JANCMC010044848.1:0-25306 GCA_024363005.1 Charaxes varanes | reverse complement strand
AACGCATCCGTGGTGACATCGGTAATCAGTTTACCTAATAGCCTAGACCAGAGCTTTCCAACACTATCAAATAATAGCTATACCTAGTGTTGATCCGCAAAACCGCAAAAAATTACATTTTTATGCAAACCGTTTTGCATGTGGTTAAGTACAGTACCTATTTAATACTATTTTGTTTGATTTTAATAATTTTAGTCCCAAATATAATTAATATTTTCATAACAAGACGTACTCTTCTGGTACAAACACAGTTAGGACGAATGGCTTCTTCATCATTAATACCAATTATGTTTTGTATTTACATGTCTCGTTTAATTCGATACATCCTGGCGCGAAAGGAAATGTATTTCAAACGTTCCTAGTGTTCTAAAACTCAAATCAAATAGCAAAACAGTGGAAAAATACAGACAGTAACATAACTAACTATATTAATTATTTAGATACAAAAACTTGATATTTCGATTATTTATTTGATATTATCGAGCAATTTAATGAGGCAAGGTCAGCATAAAAATTACCAGCGGAGCAATCTATCCACAGAATTACTTTTAATTTATGTACATTAACGTGAAACATTGCAAGTTCATAGCAGACCACAATTTTAAAGCAATCAAAAACGAGACAACATTAGAAAATTGCTAGCACTTAAATATATTACACATACGGTCCAAAATGCACGTGTACCGTTTGCAAAATAAAAAACAAAAATAAATTGTTTCTGATGCCTTTACATGGCAATGGCAAATAAGTTATTTTTTTGCTGGGGAAGAAAATTTTTTAAATAAAAATTATAAATTAAACTTCTAAAAAAAAATCGGGCATTACTTTGCGAATACCCAATACCAATAGGAATAACTAAATTACTTTTGACTCACGATTCGATTTCTTCTAGAATTAGTCAAAAAATAAGAATATATTCAAATACATGTTTTAATCAGAGAAAATATTCTTGTTTCTTTTGTGACGGAAACAATTAACGTGAGCCAGATAAATAATATAAAAGAACTACTTGTTAAAAAAAGAAAAATAAGGTCATATAGAAAGAACTAATCCTGTCTATATATTATATACTTTATCTAACGATTATTCTTACTCTTATTTATTCCACAATCGATTTCATTCATCAATCAATCATATTAAGTGAAGCGAAAACTTTCAATACCAATTTTCGAAAATTGCGGCGGACGGAGGAGTATGACATTTGGCACAATTATATTGTATTATTTTTACAAAATATGCATTATAAATATATTTAAATAAAACTTCACTAATGCCAATCGATTTACACACACATGTATATATTTTATTATCGGATGGTGTTAAAGGGTATCCGTTCGGAAATACCGAAGCCGGCAAATGACTTGATTGACAAAATACTCTCTAAGCTTTTCATTGATTTTGACAAGGCAATGCCCGAATATCTATTAAATGTCAAATGCATTCTAAACCCACCTACAATCCATCATATTTCTTACTAGGCACTTCTTAAGACTAACATATTAAAGATAGAAAAAGAGGTTCAATTAAAATACTTCAACTTTGATAAGGATTTATCAACATTCACTTATTTTTAAAATACAATCTTGTGTATGCTTTCACTGTAAAGATAACGTCTCAACTCCGTTAATTGAGGGATGTGAAAATTTACAAAACAGTATTACAATGTAAGCTCGGGTAAAGGTCAGAGCTGTTAAGGAGTATAAAAAGGGAGGAGATGGCCACACTGGCACAGTTGCGTGTCCGAGTGGAGACGATGAAGGCGATTGTGTGCTTGGTGCTGGGCCTTGCGGCCATGGCCGCAGCCCATGTCGTGACTGATCATACAGTCGGTAAGGAATTTTGCAAAATCTTATTATCAATCAAAAATTGCTTGCGATTTGACTGTTCTTTTCTATAACTAAGTTTTTTGATGCCATAAATTTCTATTCTCATCGTATGTATCTGCAACTTTCTTTGGCTGAAACGCCATAAAAATAGCATGAAGAATCATACCATGACAAAAATGTTTAAACCTTCCTGCTTGGAATTTTGTCAGATTCAAATAATTATAGGAACAAAAAATCTACGTTTAATTAAAAATACTACAAGTAGATGGTTCTAGGGTATATAGACAAAGTATGGTAATCGCTATTTTATTTTATAGAAAATCAAAGACTCAAATCAAAGGAAATCAAATAGGTATTTTACCTGAAAATATAGTGTAGGAAGTCTAGTAATAGATGTTTCCATACCAAAAGAAGATGAGACAAATACATTGAAAAAAACATAAGAGTAGCAATACTTAATATTTTCTTTTTTATTTTCTAGTAAATTTCGACATAAAAGAACGTCAAATTTGGATCTGGAAGTTGCTCAACCATGTTACTGAACCGGTCATGTACAAAGAAATCGAAGATATGGGCAAGAATTTCAAAATTGAAAACAACGTAGAACTTTACACGGTAACCTATTTTCATTCATAATACTCTTGACTGACACATTTCATACTAATTTTGTAATTAAAATTTCTAATTTTACAGAAACAAGAAGTAGTCAAGGTATTCCTTAATACTTTGAAGTTCGGATTCTTGCCACGCGGTGAAGTATTTACTCTGAATGTCGATCGTCAATTCAAAGAAGTGATCAAGATGTTCCATATGCTGTATTACGCTAAAGATTTCGATACGTTCATCAAAACAGCTTGCTGGATGAGGATGTACCTTAACGAAGGCATGTTTATATATGCCCTAAATGTAGCCGTCAGACATCGCGAAGACTGCAAGGGTATAATCCTTCCAGCACCTTACGAAGTTTACCCATACTACTTTGTACGTGCTGATGTTATTCAAAAGGCTTACATGCTCAAAATGAAGAGAGGACTGCTTGATAATAAGTTGTGCGATTTCTACGGTATCAAAAAGACCGACAAAGGTGTTTACATCATCGACGAGAACGTTTACGACCGTCGTCACTATCTGAACGACGAAGACAGACTGAGATACTTTACAGAGGATATCGATCTTAACACTTACTATTACTACTTCCATGTTGACTATCCATTCTGGATGAAGACCGATGTCACCACTAAGTTTATGTTCAGGCGCTGGGAGCTCACTATGTATGTGTATCAGCAAATTCTTGCTAGATATTATATGGAACGTCTATCTAACGGACTTGGTGATATTACCACGTTTGCATGGCACAAACCTATTCGCAAGGGCTACTGGCCGTGGATGATATTACACAATGGCGTAGAATTACCCGTCAGGTGGAACAACCAATGGTTTGTGAATGACAATACTGACATCGATATTGTAAAATTAGCTGAAACCTATGAGACTATTATTAAAGAAGCTATACTTAAAGGATACGTTGAGGTAAAATAATTGCATAGTAATATTCAATATTGTGTTACGCTTAATTTGCGAATGTACCACTAAATATTGTCGTTATTTTTTCAGATTAACGGATTGAGATTAGATCTTACCAAGACCGAAGATGTGGAGTCCCTTGGAAAGCTTATTTACGGTACCATTGATAAACGTGAAATTAATAAGACTAAGTTTGAAGCCTACCGCTACATGTTAATATTAATGAAAGCTGTTGTTGGTCTTGACTACTTCGATTCAGACAAGTAAGAGACTTTTTGAATTCACTTTTTATTTTTGCTGTTTCGTACATTTCAACTTAAGTATTTGTCTTAAATTATCCGAAACCAACAAAAATTCAGTCCTTATTTGTACTATTTCTTTATGTTTAATTTTAACAAGAGTCTCTGAGAACTCCTCGCCGAATTAAAATGAAACTTC
Organism: Charaxes varanes; assembly: GCA_024363005.1. Classification (NCBI taxonomy): domain Eukaryota; kingdom Metazoa; phylum Arthropoda; class Insecta; order Lepidoptera; family Nymphalidae; genus Charaxes; species Charaxes varanes. The sequence goes on along the minus strand of JANCMC010044848.1, from coordinate 21,518 downwards.
TAGACTTTTAGAATTAACATCTAAAATGTTGTCAACTTTTTTAGGTGGTTCGTTATGCCCACCGTACTCGATAGCTACCAGACTGCTCTGCGTGATCCAGTATTCTACCAGATCCAGAAACGTTTGTGCTACTTATTTATGCTCTTCAAGATGCGCCTTCCTAGCTACACCCACGAGGATCTTTTCTTCCCCGGTGTTAAGATCGATAACGTCGTTGTTGACAAACTAGTCACTTACTTCGATGACTACCTTATGGATATGACCAATGCAGTCACATTTACCAACGATGAACTCAAAAAATCTACACCAGATATGGTCTTCTTCGTGCGCAAACGTCGTCTGAACCATCACCCATTCAAAATCGTCGTTAATGTACAGTCGGACAAGGCTGTCGATTCTGTTGTAAGAATATTCTTAGGACCAAAGGTAGATCACATGGGACGCTTAATCGATATCAATATGAACCGGGTTAACTTTGTGGAACTGGACTCATTCCTATACAAACTGAATACTGGAAAGAACGAGATTGTTCGAAACTCTTATGATATGCACAATATGGTACGTGACCGTATCATGACCCGCGATTTATGGACCAAGGTCAATACTATAACCGATATGAGAGATCTTTTGGTTAAGGACCTGAGGAATTACCACACTGGATTCCCACTAAGATTGCTTCTGCCTAAAGGTCATGTTGGCGGTATGAAAATGATGCTTTACGTGATCGTCACACCCTTGAAACTGGTTGATGGAATCGATGTCAGTATTCTGGACACAAACCGTAAAGACCTCTTTGTTGACTTCAGATCAACTGTATTACTCGACAAGATGCCTCTCGGTTTTCCATTTGACCGTAATATTGACGTTACTAAGTTCTTCACACCCAACATGAAGTTTGTGGATGTCATGATTTGGCACAAAAAGCAGGTGTGTGACATGAAGACCCATTGGAATAAATGGGTTTTGAAAAACTACGGCTTATATGACACAACTCATGTCGGAGATACCTACGACGTGGATGTTGACTTTTCAAAAGTAGGCGTCGATGTTAAAGTAAACGATTTCTATTAAACAAAACACTTCCCGATTGAACCTGTAAAATGAATCCGATAAAGTTATTGTTGATCGAAACTGCAATAATAATACGCAAATAAAGAATATTGTATTTAACATTTGTATCTTATTTTTACCTTTACAGAAAATAACTAAAAATGTGTGTTACACGTGGTAGTTTGACTTATATTATAGTTTACTAAGTCTAATAGCCGCTACACACATATCGATAAATCGTTGCGTAAAAACTGTACAGTTAATTCGTTGCAAAAAAAACTGCGCAGTTTAACCGACAACGATTTTTCATACACGCGTATCGATAAAACTATGTAGTTTAAACTGTGCAGCGCAGCGGCTATTATGAATTATAACAAATTTTCTAATTCTTCACGTAAATAATTTTAAATGTATGGTAACATTTTCTATGTGCATTATTTTTAACAGAAATATACTAAACTCTAAAAGATGAACACCCAACAAACCAACCAGTTAAAAAATATTTAAAAAATTTGTTGGATAAAATTCTTTTATTAAATACCGTTTGTGTTTCTTGAGTGTTCAGAAAATACACCAAAAGAATTAGTATACAGTCAGTTTCACATTGGACACTCCTAACCACAGATCATAGAAATAGTTCTATGATCTGAGCTTCTAACTGACGTAGCTCTCTACGAAAACTTTAGACAAATTTCTAACATGCCGGATTTACAAAATGGATGATAAAGTGTTCATCACGAGTAGATCGCCGTATTAAAAACAGAAGACTATTAAGCTGTACGAAGTATTTTAATTGAGAAATATAACTTAAATGTAAAGGATGGTGGCGTGATGCAATCTATTTTGTCCAGGCCGACATCCGAGAGAGGTGTAACTTTGTTTGAATTGACTTACAAGTGTGAAAATTATATGTAGTGCATTTTGTTTCTCACATTTCATCACATCACGTTATTTTTTTTTTTAATGTAAGAATTACATTTTTTTAGACAACGTATTACTTATTGTTAGATTATGCCCGACCCATCGGTCTGGCATAATCTTAAATAGATCAGACTAAAAATATATATATCTTTATTTCTATAAGTCTGTAAGAATGTATATGTCTTAAGTTTTATGTGACTTTTAGTGAAATTGATAAGATAGCTCTGGCCACATGATCGGTTTGCGATCCATAATTTTTCCGAATATATTACACAAATGAAAATAACCCGCGACTTCGCGTAAAATTAGGTAAATATATATACACACATATATATATGTAGATTTAATATTAGCGCGCGAATATATAGCCTTCCTCGGTAAATGGCCTATCTCCATTGAAAGAATTTTTCGAATTAGACTAGTAGTTCCTGAGATAAGCGCGTTCAAGTAAACAAACAAACTCTTCAGCTATATATATTAATATAGACGTATAGGTTGCTGTGACGAGTCGGTAGCTATTCTTTTTCTTCTTCCATTATCTCTCCATTCAATGAAGTGGCAGTAAATTTCTTAAACTCTTCCTTATTCCTGGCCAGCCCGAAAAGTTCTCGGACCGTCTTAATTCCGGTCCACTCTCTAATGTGTTCCACTTCCAACGCTTACCTAGCCCAGTTTACCCTCAGTTTTCCCCAAAATTATTTTTTGGTGCAGCTGATACCTATTGTGCCGCTGTATATACCTCAGGTATGATACTTTAAGATGCTTGATGGTACGCACAAGCTCCGTTATCTTTCGCATTTTAACAAAGACCTGGGTGTTAGATGTCGTGTCTGTCCATTTTATGCGGACCATCCTTCTATAAGTCCATACCTCGAAGGCTTCAATTCGCTTCCAACAAGTCAATTATATTTATATTTTTGTAAATAATTTTTAGCGTCTTCTATAATCATTTACCAGCGTAGTAGCGGTTGCTCTAACGTTGACATCTTGGCAGGTACTGCATTCGGCGGCTCTAAAGTTCGAGACGTGTGCAAGGAGCTCGAGAAGCATGGCTACAACTATCATGGCAAGGACATCTTCTACTCGGGGCTGACGGGGGAGCCCCTGGAGGCCTATATCTATTCGGGGCCCGTATACTATCAAAAACTGAAGCATATGGTGCAAGACAAGATGCATGCGAGAGCCCGAGGCCCTCGAGCAGTACTGACACGTCAACCCACAGAGGGGCGGTCGCGGGACGGGGGCCTGCGACTTGGGGAGATGGAACGTGACTGTCTCATCGGCTACGGGGCTAGGTATTTTTTTATTAATTCCTAGTGTACTTCTAGGTATGCCTTGTGAGATTTAAGAGCGATTTGCTCACACTTATTTTTTTATTTCCCAAATTACACACATACACTCTTATTTTATTTTTCCTTCAAGAAAACAGCATACTCATTTCTCAAAGGCCGGCAACGCATCTGCGATACCCCTGATATTGCTGTTGTCCATGGGCGTCGGTAGTCACTTAGGTGAACCGCCTGCTCGTTTGCCCCTTGTTATATAAAAAAATTGTTTACCCACGCGATATTAGGGTGGAACGCTATTCATAAATACCCTTACCCAATTTTTGGGTGATCTGCTATTTGCCAGTTGGCCAATCTCCTTTGTCTTTTCCATAAAACATGATATGGCCTGTATGTTTTAAGAAATAATAATTTTACATGGCATGTCAGTCAAACGTTCTAGAGCGAGCGTCATTATGAAGAAGCGACCACATCTGCATTTCTTTTGTATTTTTGATACGACTTTTCTTTCGACTTTTCCTCTTAACTTTCCCTGACATAAAGGGAATGAATGAAAAAAAAAACAAGAATTCACCTACCAGCTTTGGTATTTTCGAACCGGTACGACTTAGGGACCTTCAAGGAAAGAGTATACTCATTTCTCAAAAGCCGGCAACGCATCGGTGAGCCCCCTGGAGTTGCAGGTTTCAACAGGTGTCAAAAGTCACTCAAGTGAATGCAAATCCGTTAAATGGTTTTCGAGTTTCAACGAGACTAACGAACAACGATTGATTTATTCCCATCTCAATGCCAAAGTACTGCATTTCAGCCAGCCTACTTAATAAATGATTGCAGCATGTTGCTGATGGAGCGGCTAATGTACGCGTCGGACGCCTTCAGCGCGGCCGTGTGTGCGTCGTGCGGCCGGCTGGCGGACCGCACCGGCTGCCGCGCCTGTCGCTCCTCAGCCGCCGTGTGCGCCCTAGAGATGCCCTACGCTTGCAAACTGCTGTTCCAAGAATTGGCTGCCATGAACATTGTACCTAGGCTTACGCTTAACAAATATTGCTAAACACTCATGTAAAATAAACGCTATGTATAAACTAGACGGTGTTGTTATTTCCTTGACCTTCTGGTCGTGCAGATGTCCATGGGCGCCGGTAGGCACTTCGGTGCCTGCTGCCTGCTCATCTGCCCCCTTGTAAGATATTAAAAAAAAATTCAATTCATTTTCAGGAAGCTGATCTAGCTGAAAAGCAAAACGAAGAGATGAATAAACAAAATCTTAGACAATTAAATCACGATGTAAGAGTTATTTAAATTAACGAATTTATTACTCCGTACGGAAAAAAAATATGACCTAACCTATCCTCCTCCTCCCACAGCCTTATGAAGTCCACTGCTAGACGTTGGCCTCTTCCATGGATTTCCACAAAGATCTAACCTAACTTATGAATATATATAAATAAAATTGAAGCTCTTGTATTGTCATTTTTTACTAATTACACATTGCTATATGATACCTACAACAAAAAACTTTTTTGTCTGCCTGTCGGTCTGTTCGTTCCAGGTAATCTCCGAAATAGCAAGGCCGATTTTGACGTGACTTTCACTGGCAGATAGCAGATGTTACAAGGAATAAAATAGGCTACTTTAGTTTTAAAATATAATTAGGGTTCGAGACAAAACAAATGAAAAACCCTCAAAATTTAACAATATCACTGAAATCACGCGTAGCCGCGGGGCACAGCTAGTATTTTATTAAATTAACGTTTTATCAACAGATTCCCAACATTGTTACATACTCACCACCGACGATTGCAACGACACACAACATATTATTTAACTTTTTGCCTATTGAGGTGAGTTAATGATGTTATAAATAAATAGTGTTAAAGATTTAACTTTAATATCCTTCTAAACCAATAGAGATGAATATCTTAGCATTCAGAACTATTTGCATTATAAAGGAGGGGCTAACGCGTTTCTTGCTGGCTCTTCTCGTGGCTTAACTATTCTGACTCAGTAGTGGCTTTTAAAATATTTATTGATTTTTTGAATCAAGCATATAAAAGTACATTTGAATAAATCATCTATGAATGAAACATCGATTTGATTTTCATGGATTGCCAGTAACCAGGACCTCTCATCACTCTGCGGAGAAAGAAAACCAAGTAGTGACTTGGGCCTACATCCCAGTAGATGTGATGTATCCTTTTTTTTTAATTTATTTACTTATTTGCAGATGTCTATAGGCGTCAGTAGTAACGTAGGGTTTTTAATATAAAAAGCAAAAATGGTACATACGGAACATGAGCGTTCGTTAAGTGACTACGGACACCCAAAGACATTGCATTACCAGAAAGCACGCCGATGTATTGCCAGCGTTTAAATAGGGGCTTAGGCCACTGAGAACTCTTGCAAACTAAACAAAACACGACAACAATACCTCACTTGACGTGACAGCATTGCCACCTCTTCACGTCGATCTTATGTGTGAAAGAGGTACTGGTACCCGGACGCGCCGGCCCAATTCGGCTGCAGTACAAAAGAACTGCAAGCGTGGCGCTACCTCCAATTAGGGGTCTCTTGTTATAAGCGTTAACGCTCGCCCTTAATTGCCAGTGCTTCATCTCCTTCCGAAGGCCGGTTTTAGTTAGCATAACTGACACACAGTTTTATGAGTAACGTCTAAAATGAGTTATTGTTGTTCTAATTTAACGGGCACTTACTCTCCAAATACTAGCTTTATTATTAGTTGAAGAGAATGACATAAATACCTGGTGTTGTAATAGTAGATTGTTGCAACGACCGCAAAGCAAGTTCTTAATAAATTACTCACCTTCCGTCCTGTCCGTAATCTACTTTTCTCTCAAATACATCCCTGTCTAATTTAATTTTCTGAACTTTTCTTGCTAAATATGAGTTATATAAAAGTTTATGAAGTTGTTTAAAAATGAACACTACTTTCTGACCAATAAATGAATTGAATTGAAGGAAAAGAGTATTAATTATTTTCAGGATGACTTCAAATCAACTTGTAAAGCAATTATTGCCTTATTAGTTGGTAAGTTTTTTATAGTACTAGCTGTTGTTGACTTTGTCCAAAGAGATTAAAGATTGATTCTATTAATAGATTTCAAATTAATATTGTATTCATAAACATATTGAATGTTATAAGACATTGATAATGCCATCAATAACAAATCATGTAAAAAAACAAGTCTCACAAGTCTTCCACCATAAAAAGTTGTGAGATTCATGTAACCACTCGACGCCAGCGACCCACTATGAAGATACCTGAGATGTCGGTGTGGTTAAGCAGAAACTCTTTTCTTTTTGTAGATAATCTTACTTTTTCTCTATTATTCCATTATAATGCATACATGTCTACAGGTATACTAATTATATCACTGCAAATGTATCCAGAAAACTAAACCAAAATTGCAAAATGATTTAGTTTTTCCTTGATTCATAAACTAAACTCTAATTATATTCTAAATTTGAAGCTTCTAAGTCGGCTAGAACTTTGATAATCGATCATTCAGCTCAGTTATAGTTAATATAGTACTGGGTCTAATTGAATGTCATTTTAAATATAGTGTTTATACTATGCCTGCTTGGTTACTGAAAATTCAGGCTTCTAGTTTTATCCACAACAAAGTTATAGGGTGTCGAAAATGGCCTGTACTACTTCGAGAAGAATATGTTACGGCTGTGCCCCTTTTTTTGTTCGACTAGTGGGGGCTCTGCCGCCCTCCCTGATAAAAAGTGACCAAGACTTGCATATTTTGTTCTATCTAGTAGTCATTGTATGTAGTAAAATATACTAGATTACTTTAAGATTTATACTTTTCATAAGATTTCTTATAATTTGACAAAATCACCTCCATCCATTTATTTATGTTGTAACTACAAATTTACGGTACTCAGAATTTTTTCTATCGTTGTACTTCAAGATATATCTTTTTGCCATATTTCATGATTCTAAGTCAACGGGAAGTACCCTATAGGTTTCGATTTCCTTTTCGAATTTTCTAATAACAATACAACATAAAGGGTCATGTTCTTTGAGTGCATATACTTGAAGGGTTCTACCCTGTTTACACAGCTTTAAGGGATCACAGATTTGAGTATTTATAGCTGTACGGACAGGTTGGAGTAAAATTCTGTTTGTTTCATTCCCTTTATTTCAAGGAAAGTTTAAAATAAAAGAAATAAAGGAAGACTTCAAAGATTATTTAAAAATACTAAAAATAGCAGAATTGTAGCTATTTCATAATAATTCAAATAGATGTTTGTAATAGATCTTCTGACTGATGATGCCATGTCACATTTTATGGTAAAGACATTAAGTAGGTTGGTTAAATGGTTAACAGCAGACAAGCCGAAATTCGGGTAAGACAACGTCTACCGGGTCCGCTATTCTTATAATATTATATTTTCAGGTACTATTTGCGAATACCATCCAAATGCAGTAGCTGAGGATATCACAACCATATGGAGGATCTACTTAAATCTATTGGATTCTAATAAACACCAAGTAAGTATAATATACACAGTAGTACATAATTATTTTTCCTTTACATTAGAGGTCAGCAACCTTTGCCTGCAAGGCAAGGGCCACATTGTTAAAAAAATGAGATGTTGGCGGGCCACACTTGTAAAATAAATATTTGCAAATAGTGTCTAGTTTTCTATTTATGTAGTACACATATTTATATGTTATTTTTGAAATGCTGAATTTTAGTACATCACAAAGAAACATCGCTCGTGTAATGTAATTAACCCAGATGTAGATTTGAGAGCAAACTTTACTTTATTTGTTACTGCTGTATTCACAGCCTTTTAAAAATATAATTGACCATATTTACTGATAAACCAAGATCTTCTAGTATATTGTGGCCTAGTATATGTCTGTCTCCAAAATATAACCCACAGGTAAGGCTGGAGCGGAGGCTGAGACGGGGGCGGCGGAGGGGAGGGAGGTGGAGGTGCGAATTCGCTCCAGGGTACGTCGCGACAGAGCGGGACGCGGTCCATATTCTTGATGCAGTAGTCGTCGGCATAATCTGAGTAGTTGTAGAGGGGGACCACACTGGCGAACAGGTCGGGCCGGTCGGGGAGGACCGCGGGGCGCACTGCGAAGCGGTGCGGCTGGACGGGAGCGCGCGTGCCGTTGACGCCGGGCAGCAGCGCGTGGTGCAGCGCGCGCACATGCAGCGGCAGCAGTGCTGTCCGCTCGGCCGCCGGGCAGCCCTCGCACTCCTCTTCTTCCCCGCAGATACAGTCCGGTCGCTCTCGCACGTCCTCGAGCGGTGGCAAAACGACAGGCTCCGGTTCGGGCTCTGCCTTTAATTGCTTTGGTTCACTGCTTCCATTTCGCATAGGCGATTCTACCTTAACGGGACACACTGTAATGTAAACCATAACATTATTTATAATTGAGATCTGTAGTTTTTGTAAATTGTTAGTTTTAAAAACATACCACATATTAACCTAAATTTCCATCATCATATTAATTTTGTAATAAGTACTTGTTGAACATTAGTAGGTAGCACAATTTAGCTTTTTTTAATTATATACTACATAATTGTAAAATAAATCCAATAAAAATAAAATGTAAATAAGTCATTACTTAGTAATTTTGTATTAGTGGTCGAAATGCGTTTCCTTCGGGGAATAAGATTGTCAAACCTAAAAGAAATTTACTCATATCCCAAAGTGATAACTGACCATCTTCAATGAGCATAACATCAGGTGAGGATGGAGATACCGGGGAAGGTGGTCGCGAAGGCGCCTTGCTCCCTCCGCGCGACTGAATCTGTTCTAGAAGCTCCTTTGTTGTCTTCACCTATGATATAGGATAAGGCTAAGAATAAGAGGTTATTCTATAAAAAAAATATATTATTACATAGTGAATTAAGTAAAAGAAATATTGCACTTGGACTTGTCAGTACACTGGAACTTGCCAGGTGGTAAGTAAGCTATTACCTCTATCACTAGAAATATTATGAGATGTGATTTATTGATTATTTGGAATGAACTGGTATCATAAAATTAGCCATTTAAATCTGAATTTTAAGTCGTAAGTGTAAGAGTTATACCAATTATCTTTCAATACAGATGTCACAATTGGTCAAATACAAAGCACATGCCGGAGCAACCACGAGAGTACTATGTTACAGATGTTGGTAATTGGTATTGGCAGATCATTCCTGGAATGCATGGGACACTAAGAAATTCATCTCTGGTCCTAAGTCACAACACAAAGGTATTTTTTTATAACCGGTGCTTGATGATGAAACCCGCCGAGGCGTCATGGCAGATAGCAAACCAGTGATCCGATGATGCTTCTTATAATGGCACTTAATCGGCGAGTTCCACACTACCAGTCGAGACTGTACTTGAGTGTCAACTAGGATGCGTAAACGCATTTTCAGGAATAAAATGAAATTGGTTGTATGTAAAGTCGGTTTACGGAAAATATTTTTAAGTGATAACAGAAAACTCATAGGCCGATCGTGCCGCTCTATCGCTTATTCCGCGTTATTCCTGGCATGCTCGGCTAGGGCGGAACGTGACAATGACTCATGCTTTTTCGTGCGTGCGTTTCGTTCTTATAATACGTAAAATATAAGAGGCCATCAAGTCTAAAGTTATGTTTTAGTGAGGTTACCTTTTTCCCGCCCGCGGGCGGCAGTCTATTTACAAGGGCAGCGTAGGGGTCATGCGTGTCGCGCCGCCAGCCGTTGCGGCGGCGCTCGGGTGCATTATTAGATCCTGTTTGATGAAGAAATAGTAAATGAATTATTGATATTATTAAAACAATAAAGGGAAGAAGAATTCATACATAAGTTTTAGAAAATGCTTAAATGTAACAGTTGCGAAATATTAGGCATATTTCTAAGTATTCCTAATATTTCTCATAAAAAAATCGGTATGTATAATATTCACAAGCAATGAACGAATATAATAAATAAATACGTAGAATTATTAAACATACGTTCGCTGTTCCTAGATACGCAACTTAATGCCTGTGTTATAGGTAAATTCCGACTGGTACACATTTTTTTTTAAATATATAGACACGTATACACCCAGATTCGAGGTGGGAATCGAACTTACGGCCCCGAGTAGAAGGCAGGATTACTGCCAGCTGCGACAAAGCGCCAATCCAGTCCGAATGTATAGGGTTTAGGAAACAATTTGGTAAAATTATAAATCCATTCGTTCCTATAATTAAAATAATAATAAAAATCAATTATTCCTGGTGGTATAGAAATAAAAAATATTCAATGTCATCCAGGTAAAGCCACGGACAATACGCATGTAACATTATAGCGATTTAGAATTGTGAATGTGCAGCCACCAAATCTGTGTTTGGCCCACTTCGATAACATCTGGTGCAAGGACGTAAGGTGGCAAACTACTTATAACATTTTACGCACATGTTTTGCCCACCCTTATTGTAGTGATACATGGGATTTTTTGTTTTATTAAGGTGGCAAGTATACGCCTAGACTGATGGAAAGCAAACATTGAAGCCCATCATTGGTCCTTACAAAGATGTAAGGACCAAGGTTGGGACACCAACGGAGGTGTAAAAGATTACATCTCCGTTAATGGCTGTGTACAATGCGTGCATACACAATCCTAGATTTTTAGCCCTCTAATGGTGGCAGGATCGGTCACAAGTAGAGGGCCAAAAACTAAATTTTACTTTCGCGGCGATTTGGAGATATTACAATTGTTGTTGATGAATTATGAAAATTTAGTTTATCTGTAGCGTTATCTCGCCGCAAGCACATAAACATTATGTAGAAAATCCGCCATCTTTATTATTCCATTATAAAATGCCAATATAATGCGAGTCATAAACAATAAGGGAACAAACAGATAAACACCGTAAGATACGGTAGCGTATGGCACAAAACACGAAAGATAAACATCATAAACATCTCAATAGATAGCCGTATCGAATTACATAATACACTTTTCTCGTTTTCTGTTGAACCAGCGGACCAATTGTGATTCATCAATCGGGATCGAGAATATCACGTCGAGCTCCAATATCATCACATGAGGGGTCATGCATTACGTCAAACGTTAAGGAGGGGGGGCAAATTGTGTTTAAGTTGGGGGGGGGGGGGAAAAATTGTAAAAGTCGTGTGACGTAATTTATGCATGACCTCTTATTATGAGTATCTAAGCAAGCAAGCCTGTGAGAGGTGTTAGATACTCGCCATGCTAAACTAAAATACCCCCAATAAATTTATTTTACAAGTGGAATATTAAGTATTTACGGTGAATTCAATTAACATTTGTCAATATTTATATTTACAAGTCCTCCCGCGACATTCATATGATGTGCTTGTGGCCGATCTTGCCGACGCGATCTAAGATTGGTTTGCACAACAATTAACGGAGGTATACACTGAGTACATACACAATTATCTGTAAGAGATACAAAGGGCCAATTAATAATAAAGTATATCTATCTGATAATGCTACCTCGAGTAGGAGCGATCCCGATCGCCACACCAATCACAATACCGATGACACCAGAGCCAAATTTCGCCAGCCCTGATCTTGTGATAGGGACAACGGGATTACAAGGCGCAACAATAGATCATAGTGAAGGCGCTAACTAATCTCATTTTACATGCGCTTTACAATACCCTAATAAGATCTATAATCAGATTATATAAGGGCCGGCGCTTCTCGTTCCCGGTGATAAGATTACTTAACGCCCTAAGGACGAGTGGGCAAAGTGCTTTTCTCAGTGGTTCTATCGGATGCAGCCATGTATTGACGTGAATGGACCTTGTTTGGAAAAGATAAAGTAAAGGTAACAGCTTGCTAATTAATCAGTTTTTTTATTTTCTAAGAACTTTCAGTTTGACCCTCGTATCTGCTTTTATAGCCTTAGTGTTTATTATATGGTTTTCGAGAGTTATTAAAATTTTTGTTTGTCTATATTTCAGATTAAATGTTAAAAAAATAGAAGTAGATATAAATAAAAATAAATAATAAGGAACATGTCACCAAGAGGAGTCAAATCAAAAATTTTATTACGGCTGGGAGTCAAAATAGAAATCTGCGGATTCAAACCTACCTAGTGGCCAAAGACAAATAAATTGGCCAAGAGTGTGTCAGAACACACTTATATAGAAGGGTTCCGTTACTGATAAAGCTATTTCTTAAAGAACTTAAAGAGTTGTTGTCGGATTTCGCTCAAAATAATTATCCTAATGAGTCCTATCAAAATGGACAATTTCAAGTCTCTACATCTAAAAATTTAGAAATCCTAGGACGGGACACCACCCTGCGGGTAGACAGACGGACGGGTGTACTGAGTGAAACTATAAGGATGCCTTGTAAGACTACGGAACCCTAAAAAAGACTAAGTCGAAACAATGCCATTACTTTGTTACTGGAACTAATTTTATTAGTTAAAACAATAACATAATATTAGTTCCAATATTTAAAATATATCGGAGATAAAAAGCAGCAAACATTATTTTTGGCAATACGTCGGTATTAATTTAACCTAACATCTTTATCCTTCAAAAATTATCGACAGCTTTTGAGACAAGAAAAATTGATCTCTGCCACAGGGGTATAACATTCAAAATTAATAATACTAAATAAGAATTTTCACTATGTTTACCATGTTTTTGCTATTAGAGGATAAGTCCCGATATTTATTTTAAGACAGAAAAAAACTAAAAAAAAAAAGAACTTTAAATAGGTTTTTTTTTCTTGTACGGAGAAGGACTTTTGCTATATAGTCTTCTTCCTAGACGTATCCCGGTTAAGTACCAGAGTCCGCTTAGATTAGAGAGAATTTAGCTGTGGGACAAGTTAAGATAGCTGTGGCTGGGTGTGTAGTGTGGCTGTGTTGTGTAGCTGTGGGACAAATTAAGATGACCGATTGCCATCTGACGTCATCCTCGGAACCCCCACGTCCTCTACAACCTTACAATTAACATCACAAAGTGACATTAATCGGGTCCCACTGTTTTACGTGCCTTCCGAAACACAGAGACGGTCGGATATCAAATATAAACCAGTGGTAGAATGGGTTATCCAACTACCACCCAGTCGCAGCCAGAGCGACTTAAACTAGCGATCGACTCAAATGCCGGCCACTGATTAGGCCACTACCTCCTCGACTTTTGCAATATAGTATATTTTTATAAGACAGACGTTGCCTTGCCCGAATTTCAGCTCATTTGCTTTAAGACAATGAAACAGTCTTCTGTATGTCTTTTTCATTAAAGTTGACACAGTTCGAATATTTTATCAAATAATAATTTTACATAGCACGTCAGTAAAAAGTAACGAACGTCCGAATCTCCTTTTTTTTGTAATTTTCAATTATTTTTTTGACTTTTACATTTTTGTTTTGGTTTTAAACTAGCCCTGAAATAAAGAAAATGAAACTAAAGTAAAAAAAAGTGTAGTGAAAATGAGTATTAGCGAGACAAACAACTCTTTTGAGGAGGTCGTGGCCTAATCAGTGGCCGGCATTTGCATCGATCGCTAGTTTATGTTGCTCTGGCTGCGGCCGAGTGGTAGATGGGTGACCCATTCTAGCACTGGTTTATATTTGATATCTGACCTCCTCCGTGTTTCGGAAGGCACGTAAAACAGTCGAGAGATTGTGACGTTCCGGGGATGACGTTAGACGGCAGTCGGTCATCTTAACTCGCCTCACAGCTACATCCAATCCACATGCACAAAAATTATTATAAGAATCTGTCAAAGCGTTCCGAAAGAGTGTGGTAACAAAGCGTTGTACGAGACTAATTCTACAACGCGTTTTCGTATAATGCGGCATACACCTACCGTGTTATAGACAAAAACAAAAGACGTCTCAGATGACTGAGGAATTTCTTTACTTTTTGATAGCACTCGGGAAGTGTTCAACGGTACCGAACAAATCACACGTGCTTACCAACACAGTACACAAACATTTATTAGTACAAATATTTCTACGCAAATACCAACGTTATTATTTGAACGATAAAGCGGTAAATGCCTTGAATAATTCAAATAATGCGCCCGTTGTAGTAAATGTCATGGTAGCGCAGAATCTCTTCGAAATCACGTCATACAATATTTAATCTTATGACGCAGTAATAAAAGCCAACGAAACTGCAAAATAAGCCGATGTTCGTTATAAAACTAATAGAATATGGAATGAGTTCGAAATGGCGCGTCTATTACGTGTGTGATTGAAATTATTTATTTATACCGATCGCCGCTAAATGATAGGAATGAAGCAGGGCAAGTAATTAAAAGAAGCTATTAAAAATATAATTGTACCAAAGTATTCGTATTGTTGTGTAATTAAAATGGGATTAAGTGACTCTCTACTAACGTTTATCGTATTCACTTCCGACGAATGTTTTTAAATAATAGCCATTGTCTGCTGGACGAAAATTGGACCATGGACGTCTGCACGACCAGGAGGCAAGCTAATGCGTTGCCGGCCTTTAATGACGAGTATAGCCAACCGGGAACACCAGGTCATTGCAGTCTAGTTTTTGAATTAGCGAGGCCCAATGTTAGAAAGCAGTAGTTAAAAAAAAGAAAGAATTTATCAACCTTTTCTCTAATCTTCAAATCAAAATTAAGTATAAAACAAAAATAAACCTAGAAACAGACTTCAGAAGTTTAATTTTATGCAAAGCATTTCACTATATTCAAAGTTTCTTTAAGACCGTCCTAACTTGGTACTTGGTGCAAGTTTTGACTCTTGAAAGTCATTATTATAAGCCGTATGTGCACTGAGACACGATACTACGAAGTCGTAGATGTGCTACGTAATTGCTACGAAAACTACGCTAAGTTTGTATACAGTGATATGATACACAACAGTCATACTTGTTCCGAGAAAACTTAGTCATTTCTTCACTCACATCAAAGTTACCTTATATGTATAGTGATAGACATAGACGTACATAAATGCTAAGAAAACTGTGCTAAGTTTGTATACAGTGATAAGAGACACAACACTCATACTTGTTCAGAGAAAACGTAGTCATTTTTTCACTCACGTTAAAGGTACCTTATATGTATACTGATAAACATAGACGTTATTGCTACGAAAACTGTGCTGAGTTTGTATACAGTGATATGAGACACAAACGTCATATTTGTTTTGTGAAGATGCAGATATGTTTTCACTCACAGTAAAGGTACCTTGTATAGTGATAGACAAAGACGTAATTGCTACGAAAACTGTGCTAAGTGCGTATATAGTGATATGAGATACAAGAGTCATACTTGTTTAGTGAAAACAAAGACATTACTTCACTAGTATTAAAGATATCTTAGAAATAGATAGATATAGACGTAATTGCTACGGAATCTGCGCTAAGTAATGTATATATGCTTCATTTTTTCTTTAAGAAAGGATACTTTTTGAACCACAAGTTAAAGCTTTCTCTTTTTAAGCTTTTGGAATAGTAGGTACACTTTGAGGTACGCCTAATATTCTCGCAAGCTCACCAGTTAGACCTTTTTAAAAGCTTGGACACGAAGATAGCCGGAAGACAAATGTATGAATGAAATTCAGGATGGAGCAGATATGCCCCCCCCCTTTTTCGTAATTCGACGGACATTTTTAACATACAGAGATGTCACTCCTTCTTTCCTAATCTCCATACCCCTAAGACATTTCATAAAATAAATGGTCGATACAAATGCATGCACATGAGCACAACTTAGTAGGTACAAACAATTTTATAGCGAAATAAATAAATTTAAGTACACCGGGAGAAAGTGGTGAAATATAAATGTTGTGTTGTGATATGTTATGAAGTAACAGAAAGTTTTATTCCCAAAAATATTGTTTGCTAAATTCGAAGTGAACGGCCCAGTGGCCACCCTAAATTTAGCATTACGTTATTTTATACGACTTACTTCACCATAAAATTACGGTTTAAATTACGGCTTAGGTAACTCGCCGGTATAGTAAGCCAATGTGCGGCATCTTCTTTTTGAAATTACTTACATGAATATTAAAGGAAACTTTCTCCGCTACGCACTGAACACATTGTGTGTGACGAGTTTTTTTCACTTTCCGCGCGTGTTTTTATTAAGAAATCGTTTCCTATAACCATTGTTGGTAATGACACAAGTTACACACTTTTAATCTAACTGTAGCACAGTGTTACAAAAGTTGTTAGTGAAAAACCTCAATATAGGTCTTATATAACCACGTACCAGAAAATATACGAAATAGTACTAATAAATTATTGTGCAATATCGGATCGGATAAATATTTCCCCCCTAAAATTATAAATATTGGACTCACCAACAAATCCAAGTCGAATCAATTAAATCAATTGTTACTATTTCATTAGGATACAAATTAATAGTAGAGTCACCTGTGACGCTAACAAGATCTCGACAACGCATCTGCGATTCTTTTCGTGTAGCAACTTTCCTTGGCTGTACACTTATGCCGCAGCCAGACATAGCTCAAAGTGTTTATACATTTTTGTCCTTAAAGACAACAAAGTGCTACAAAACTTTGCACAGCTAAACTAAGTTCCCGGCCACACAATATGATCATTCAAATGAAGCTATGTCTGGCTCCAGCATTATAATATGTTGAACCACCGTCCCTATTGCCCGTATATTATAAATAAACTGGGCAACTGAGAGCCAGACTCGTGCACTAAGGGTTCTGTACCATCACGTACCTAATACTTTATAGGTTATTCGAGCATTAATATGTTTCATAAGATTTCTTTTAATTTGACAAAGTCTTCGCAATTTTTTTTTTTTTTGATATCACTGCAAATTTACGGTTTTCATTTTTTCTATACTTCAAGATATAGCCAAGTTTCTTGCCAAATTTCATGAATCTACGTTAACAGGGAGTATCCTATAGGCTTTGATTCTCTTTTCCATTGTATGGGAAATGCGACAAAGATGGCCATATTTTTTTAATTGCCTAGTACATACTTAGAGGGTTGATTGTTTCACAGTTTCAAGCGTTCACAGCCTTCTGTTTTAATTTCAACTCTGTAGCTAAGAGCGTTTATGAGAAAAACGGTCTCAGCAGACAGAGACAGAGACGAACAAGAAAGTTATCCAATAAGGGTACCTTATTTTCCTGTAGCGATAAGTAACCCTAAATAAAGGATAAAAGTTTCAGATTTCTTTCATAACAGGCTATTAATATATTTGATAAGATTGATAGCTCTAGAGAGCGTACGTTTAAAATACAATCATCACACAAAAAGCGGTACGCCTTGACCATATAAAGGGTCACGTCTATAACTATTCGTTGCGTGCGCAGTGCCGAGGTGCGTCGTAATCATTAAATAATCTGCCGAGGATTCAGTGGGCGTTCATAGATAATAGATAATTTCATGATTACCTCGTAACCCTTCACTCCATAAACACAACGAAGTCGCTATATTGTATTAAAGATATCGAAAATAACGTGTGTCATATATATACTTACTAGCTGTGCCCCGCGACTCCTTCCGCGTGGGCCACCCTTATCACTCAGGAGTATAAAAGCCTTTAGTAGTTAAGTATTGCCGTAGTTCATAGGTTTCCGTAGTCATTCAAGTTAACCTAATATTTACTTATAGATACACACAGACTCGTGATGGGATCGAACACACAACCCTGGAGCGTAGAGTGAGGTCAATACCAAGTGAGCCAGTCAAAACGAGAATGTGATCGAGAGCTAATTCAATCAGGTTAAAAGAGTCAAATCCGGGGCCTTTTATGGACAAAACCGACTTCCGTATTACTTCGTCAGACGACTGTTAGGATATGCGTAACCATTTGCAAAACAGTTTAGACCCGGTAAAGATAATCCTATGATAGATATTTCCCAACTAGACTAATGCCAAGGCTCGTGTATTTCGTTAATTAACAATAAAGATTTTATAATTAATTAGCCACTACCGGCGTCTTTGCCCACAATGGATTTAACAGTTTTATTTCATTTTAAAGCTTTTTCTGAGCGAAAATGCTGTGTATGTATATATATGCTATGTATGTATTAAACATATGCTTAATTAGTGTAGTTTATGTTACTTCTTATAACGCAGCTTTTTGCTAGTGTAAATCTATCAAAATCGATTCAGGCATTTCGAAAATTACCTATAACGTACCCACAGACGTTGTAAATTTTGTTTATTTGTATGTCCACATCTATGTACATTTTTATTTCCATACTAATGCCGGAACCAGACATAGCTTCATTTGAATGATCATTTCAATAATCATGTAGTGTGACCGGTGACTTTGTGTAGCTGAGCAAAGTTTTGTGGAACTTTGTTGTCTTCAAGGACAAATACTTTGAGCTATTTCTGGTGCCGGCGTAATAGCAAAATTCCTGCTATTTGGTAATGTGTCAAAATCCAATATTTTTTCCGCTTACACCGATCAATCTCCTCTGTTTTGTTGTTAAATAACGTGACATTGGCGAATTAAATTGTACCTCGTTGGCATAAATAAGAGCCATAAATCAACAATTGAATTGAATATTTTTCCCATTATCGATTATTCTTTCCCTCTTTCCATCTGTCTCTGTCTTTCTACATTTTCTCACAAGTATTAAATACATTTCGTTTCGTCATTTACAAACGTTAACTTCATTTATTTGCGTACTGGTTCTTACTTGCGACTTAAAATTAAGTGAAAAATTTTAACGTGATGATATATAGCCTATAGCCTTCCTCGACAAATAGGCTATCTAAAACTGAAAGAATTTTTCAAATCGGATCAGTAGTTCCTGAGATTAGCGCGTTCAAGTAAACAAACAAACTCTTCAGCTTTATATATCAGGAGAGATGTGTATATCGCTTAAACTAGTCCACAGTTGTCTCTGATATTTTTTCATTTGTCATTTATATCCATTGTACGCCTGTTACTATAGAAGTCAAATATTTAAGTAGTTAATTAAAATTATGGAGCAAGTATAAGGCAAGTACAAAACGTAATAATTATACGATAAGGCTGGGTTTACACGGACCTGACTAACGAGGCGATAATTAGACAGAGTTATTATCTCTTATATATATAGTAGAGATTGAGTGATTGCAAGAGATGTATGGCTACCCAGCCCACAGGAGTACCTAGTGTGGGTTCTTTTGGATATATTTTTATGTCTATTATATTTCTTTAAGTTAAATAAAGATTTAAATAAACTACCCACTATCTTTTACTCCCAGGGGGTGGATCTTCCTTTATCTGCCCGATAACTGGTCCGATCCACTACGGGAACCTGACCCGGGGTGCCCCAGCTGCTATTGGGATTTTATTATATTCAGTGAATTTAATAAAATAAGTAGTAACAAAAAAATATACGGATCGACAAGGTGTAGAACCTATTGTTTTGGTGGTAGGGAAAGGAGGGTATCCGATACGATGTCTTTTACACACTGTATAACAAAAGGCCTCGTTATATACATCATTAAATAAAAATCGCGATAGCTGAAAACCTTGTATTTCTATAGGAAAAAATCAGAAGCGTTCAACACCTCGTGTATATGAAAGTCGGTTAAAAATGAACTAAAGAAAGTAGAGGCGGTGTTTGGTAGCGGGCGAGCGGTATAAATTATTATAGGTACCCGCCCCGCGGTCGAGGCGGGCCCCCTGATATTCTGTTCTCATGCTGCAAAGGAGTAAATTAATTCCTACAAAATCATGTAGTCGGATCGTATATTTTATTGCTTTGGAATATCTAGTTCTCGGCTTATATATCAAATGCCGACGATTTTGGTCATATATATAAACTTATAACTGCTTAACCTTTTTGGTTTTGCCCTTGGTTATGCAATTCTTACGGCGACCCGGTGATAGTAGCGTAACTCTAGGTCATGGCCGGCTTTAGAAGTCTGGAGGCTGGAGAAAAGAAGGGCTGGAGGCCCCTAAGTTTATTCCATATTGACAAATCAATTTTTTTTGATTGAAGTGGTTCAATAATTTATTGCGAAACAAATTAAATTTTATTAAAGAACATATGAGGTTATCGTCAATTAAGTAACCCTACAAGAATGAGACAAAACTAAATTATCACCTTATGGAAAGAACAAATATGGTTTAATTGTTTTTAAATCTTTATTAATAATAAAATCATTCTTAGTAATAGTAGGAGCCATACGTAACATATTTTTTTTTCTAGAAATTCTCATTGTAAGGGCTGTAGCCCCGGGTGCCCTCTCCTAAATCCGGCCCTGCGCTAGGTAGAACAGATAAATGACTTTTTACTTTATTAGACAGAAATATCTGAGGTTGCACTAGTGGGATCCTCTTGGCATGGGAGGGAATATTGAAAGTGTTTCCTTTAACTTGCTTGTCCCCTTTCTGGGACGTGATAATCATTCACATTGTAAGTATATGGAATGTTAATGTATGTTCATTTGTGTAAACATACACACAAAAATGGGCAAATTTGCTTCTCCTTTATTCTGCCCAGTTCACTGTGGCGTATATTAAGATTCGGCGCAATGGACCATATTCAGGGCGCCGGGCCTCTAGGGTTTTACTCCCTATAGATTAAAAGGAAAATTACGAAAAAAATAATCATAAAATAAAATCCACCAGATCACCCAGCATCTCGATGTCTTTTATGCCGGAGCTAAACATGGCTCAAGGTCTTTGTCAATTTTTATCCTTGAAGACTATAAAGTACTACAAAACTTTGTGAAGTTACACAATGTTCCCGGCCACACT
This sequence comes from Charaxes varanes, assembly GCA_024363005.1. Lineage (NCBI taxonomy): Eukaryota > Metazoa > Arthropoda > Insecta > Lepidoptera > Nymphalidae > Charaxes > Charaxes varanes. The sequence continues at coordinate 561 of JANCMC010044848.1, read as the reverse complement.
ACATGATCATTGAAATGTTCATTCACATTAAACTATGCCTGCTCCGGTATTAAACTTACAACCAAATGAGTTAGAGTCTTTGTTAATAAGATATACTTGGTTTTAAATTTCTTCAGGCATATAAAGACAAAATGCAAAGTGAGGTGTGACTGAACCGCCCCTAGATGTCGACCTCGATGCCATGACGCAGGTGGCCCTAAGGTAAATACGCCCCTGCTAGTTCATGGTCTCTTTCTACTGAAAAAGAACACGGATGAACACTCTCTTCTCTCCTCTTCGGCTCCTTCCTCAGCGACACCAACTATTGGTTCACACACTCATCTACTACACACGATTGGTTCATCCCATCATCACAACATACTTCACCAGAGGTCCTTTTGACAGACAAGGGCCACATCGTTCAGAAATTAGTAATTAGTAGTTAATGTTCGTTTGCGCATTTGTAAAGTATTGGCTGGCCCGTTGGCGCAGTGGGCAGTCACCCCGGTCAAAATAATTTCGGTCGATGAACCAGGCCCCTCAATTATTTGGGGTTAAGAAGGTTAATAAACTTACGCTTAC
>JANCMC010044817.1:0-13399 GCA_024363005.1 Charaxes varanes | reverse complement strand
CGGTCGGGTATTAATGTCAGCCAGTACTTTGGTATTCGCCACTTATTAAAACATTGGCCGTCACTTTGCAGCCATCCGCGGTACTTCGGATTTATTGTATTGCATGTCCGTTATATACAAACTGTATCCGTGACGAAGCTGGAGAGCTGCAATATTGACATCATTATTACGTTACCTTTATAATCCTATTTTGCGTCAGCTAGTTTCTTTCGATTTTTGCATGAATCTTGGGCCTTCGCGGGCCAGTACGGCGAACTTTTCATGAACATTGAGACATCTCAGCGTCGACCACGTAAAAGGAATCACCAAGGGATACACCAATCCGATCCAAAGTTTCACTTGTGTTTTGACTTATGCAATATAAAAAATTATAATAATAATTATAAAAAGTTAACTACACTTAGTGTGGACTGAAGATCCTCCTTTGAAGTAATAGTGCATACATACTCGTACGTACGAAGCCGTCTAAACGTCCCTCCCTCAATGAAAGTGATTAATCTAAGCAAGTTGATAATGTAATTAGCATATGTACATATAATTGAGCTCAGCGTAAACCGCCGCGATGTATGCAAACAGCCGTACGATCGAAATTCAATACGTCATCAGGGAAAGCATGAATACTAATGTTGAGCTCCTTTCATACTAATTGAATGTATGACAATACATAATGTGTTTCAGATTAGGCTGGCTCGTCCGCTGGGCGCCGGTGGTCATTATCAGACGGGGAGTTGTCACACAAATAGGTAAACCGTCTAGAGGTAAAAAGAAGAGATTTCACTTTTTTTTAAATTAGAACTGATAACTTGTCTTCAATCAATATTCAATAACTTGTAAACAATCTATCCCCGCATTACCGCCACCAACTTGGCAATGACAAAAACCAATCAGCACTCACAGCTACGTCTGCTGATGTGGTGCTAAAACAAATTAATGAAAAAAAAATGAAAGTAGCAAAACTGGCCAGTCACCATACAAGTATGCAACATCTACAAAATAAATATTTTATAGAGGCTTTGAAATTGACAAATGAAAGCCCGTTTTTGTTTCGGTGGCTATATTTCACACTTGTGAAAAGTGGTCCACGGAAGGGTCGTTAGGAGATCTCGCGGACCATTTGTTTGCACGCTCTGCAAATAACCTATTTGAATCGTACAAAGATGGTCACATAGCTTAAAACTATTTTATTGACACGCCAGCCTAGATTCAAAACGTGCTCTATTCATATAGACTTTTCAAGAAATCCACCACTCATTCGGAAAAGTTTCCAAATAGGCTCGTGGGCTGCTTTTTAAAAAAATCTCACTTCGGGAATGCCGACATTATTGAAAACTGCTGCGTTCCACTAAGCGATCCCGTGTGGTACTGACATCTCGTGCGGCGTCGGTAACGGTGACGGTGTCGCAAGTTTAATGTTTATTTTCATCTCAAAAATACACAACACGCCGAAGTAGTTTTCTTTTTAAAAAATGCAATTAATGGATCTGAAGTCACCCACCTGAAGCGACTGATCTCCGAGCACTTTTATCTTTAATATAAACTTATGTAAAATTTATCGCGAAAATCCTTTACCAAAAAGAACAGGCGTCGAGATAACGTTTATTTCTGTAATTTCTTTAAGAAAACTAATAAGTAATCCGTGGGTAAGCTAATTATAAAAACTGTCACTCGGCTTGCGATTAGGAGCTCACAAAAACGAATGTCTTATTTTATTCAAATGCTAGTTTTTACTCGCGCCTTTCCTCGTGATAGATTCAATAATTCTGTTCGACTTTGGTTTTAATTATTTTGCATGTAGCATAATTCTTTTTTATTTTATTCACTTCCGCGGGTGCCGAGTTGTCTGGCTCGATGGCAAAACGTTTTGGCTCGTCTCCTATAAAACATAGTTCAAGCGTTTAACTTATCCTAACTCCTGCTAGTATTTGGAATATTTATATTTCTGTAGCAAGTCTAAGTAGGAACTAAACATGATTTGGCTTCGATTTTATGTTTTGGCCGTTCCCCAGACGGGCAGACGGGCAACTGGACATAACGGGCAAAAGCCTCGTTACTTCCTAGCATTGCCAAACAAGAATATGTCCAGCTCTTTTGTATGTTTAACTCCTGCCAGTAGTTATGGGTCGTTATTAAAATATTAAATATGTATGGTTATAGTTGATGAGAAGTAATATGAAGCTAACGATACTAAACCCCGAATGGGTTCCAAAGTAATCAGCGAGATCCGATTTACCCGAATTAAGGGCGAACATACATATTAATATGATCTCCGCTCCGAAAGATTCCACTTAAACTCAGCACCATGCCGTAATAACAGCCCGAGCAGTTCAACGGCGGCAAGCGTCGGAATTAAATCTGTTACCAGTCGGTTCAATCCAAAATCGCGCTTGGCTGGCGTTGTATCTCTTTTAGTTCTGTACGTTGCTTAGTAGGGTAAGTACTTTTTAGAGTATCGTACTTCCGAAGGAAAAAAGGAACCCCTATAGAATCCTGTCTGTCAAGACCCTTTTTCTCAGCAATTCATAGTGGTATAAAGGTTGAAGTTAACCAAATACTCAGGCCTACGGCCTCTTGAAGCTGTGGCAAAATTCAACTCTCTCAGTCTACGCGATCTATAGATATGGCCCTTTATGTTACATTTTCCATACATTTGAAAAGGGAATCAAAATCTGCAAGGTAATTCCCATTGCCCTAGAATTATCAAATTTAGCAAGAAGCTATGTTTTGAAGTACAAGTATAAGAATAAGTTAGGGAACCGTAAGCTTATAGTTACAGAACAAAAAAATTCGGTGACTTGGTTAAATTTAAAAAATCTTCTGAAAAGTATAAATTTTAAAATAACCGGAAAAAGTGTTACGTTATGACAGGGTACCATCAATGTGCGAGTGGGACTCTCACTTACCCGGTTTATTTCATTAAAAATACAGACAAAATATAGCAACTAGTCTAACATTTCTTGTTAGGAGAGACAATTACAGTGAAGTGCATTTTATAAGAATATACACTAGGCACTTGTGGCCACTGTGCATTATGTGTGTGCACTAAACCCTCGAGCATTTATGTCGAGCACATTATGAAGAATCGTACGATCTTTTACAAATAACCCGTTTTAGTTCAAAATCGTAGCGACTAGATAAACAAAATTGAATATTAAGTATTTTATAAAGTTACAACCTGAGCGTGGTAACTTTATAAAATAAAAAAATTCACGGTCTCAAGCAGCGTAGACCTAAGATTAATGCCCCGCGCCGGTGAGGCAGTTTGACCACTACCAGTTAGAGTAGAGATGGATGGCCTGCGGCGGGGTGCGGGCTCGTACTCTTCTGACCGATGGCCGGCCCTTGATCTTGAGGCCCGCTTGTACAGAAGGGTTCCGAATATCCCATAAACGTTAAAGTTATTGTAAAGTAATTGATGACAATACAGGCCTCAATACGAAATTAATTTTATATATGTCTAGCTGTGCCCGCAACTTCGTCCGCTTAAACTTAGGTAAAAAAATATAGATTTAATTTTAAATTCAACGTTAGTAAATAAATTTTGGCTGTAACTATATTACAAGAGGCAAACGATATAGGCTCATTCGCCCATATTGTACAACTCGCAACACTAGCTCGCTCACTAGGCTCGCATATGCGTTGCCGGCCTTCGAAAGTGAGTAGGTATATTATTTTCTTCCCTAAGTCGTATCGGTTCGGGCACTATAGTCGGCAACTGGTTCCACAGACATGTTATTATACTTTTATGTAAATAATATGAATACAAAAGAAATAAAGTTACGATGAATGGATGAAACCGGAACAATATCTTTTGTCGAAACAAAGATAACGTTAGTTAAGTATTTTCCGCAGTATGATACAGAAATGGAAGTTTATTTCTATGAAACTTTATAAAACTTGTACCTAACTAAATTTAGCTTGCGGCTAAGTTCACAATAGATATAGTTTTACTTTATGAATTCAATATACAATCGATACAAATAAATCAAATTGGAGTCTTGTTTCGTACAGTGATTAACACAATGTACCTATCTCATATAATACGCGGTAACATTACGTATTTGTTCATCGATCTGCGAGCCACGATGATTGTTGATTTAACTGATTCACATGACAATAATCCCATTTAAGCTAAAAGGGAAAAATGAACAAAATATTTATACCTTGCTCAGAAGGTCGCTGTCATGCGGGATTTCGAATCAGAGGACAACGTCCTGATAGATGCTCTTATGATAAAGAACTTTAATATACACCTAAAAGCTCTCGCATAGTCATGCGATTCCAACAGTCGTTAGATCAAGAGTTAGTTGCGGAGGGCGCTATTTCTTGAGACGGATATATTTCTACTTTTATATTAATGTTAAAAAGATATATTTAAAATAAGAATTTAAATGAGACGACAGTGAGGAGTATCGAGTAAAACCAATGTCTGGAATTTTGGATTCTCTGACTTAAAATTGAAGGTGCAATATAATAAAACCGTAAAAGTAACAAGTAGCACTGACCTAACAAATGTGTTTCCCAAAAAGGGTGACATGAGTAATATACATTCATTAGAAGTGGAGGCGAGGGGTATATCAGTGTAATCCCTGTGCAACCTTGACCTTGACCCTCAAAATGTCCTTTTTGGTTTAAAGATCTAGGATAGGTATAGGTAGGTTATCTTTACGAACTATATCAAATTTGGCGTCAGTGGAGGGAACACTACGCTTGTGTACTCTACAACGCTGTGCAGTGTGGATCCGCAGAGTTAGGACATGAAGTTCCGATTCGTTAAAGTGTGTGTTACGCTAGATATATAACTGAACCCCCTGCAGTTGGTTCGGATAGGTTTTACATTTATTGTAAAGTGATAAAAATTGAAACAAACGGGTATACCGTATACATAAGATTTAATGATCAGCTGGTACGTTGTTTGTTTAGCTAATGCGAGGTTCGGCGAGGTTTAAATAGTGTTTAGTGAACGGCGGCGAGATCAAACGAATTGTGCTCCGTGGGCCGTGAGCCGAGCGTTCACATGAGGGCATTTTATACCTCCCCCCCCTCTCTCTCCACCGCCACTAACCCCAAAGCGTTGCCGTCCCGTGCCTCCCCTACAGTCTCTGAGGCACGATCACATGTTATATTGACTCATGTTCACTTTGAGGATTCAGCGCTCAGAATAAAAAATATTTGCAATACTCGCTAGAATCTTACAAACTTTATCTAGGGTATTTATGTATGTAAAGTGCACGTATGTTTAAGAAAATATCCAAATATACATAAGGTACGGGTAATAAATTTATTCTGCCAAAATAGTATACTTATCTTTTGTTCAAAATCTAACATCGTTAAACTGATTAAATACTTTGTTTCAGGAGACTACGTAGCAACCGCTAACTGAAGAACTATGTCAAAACATTACCAAATGTTGCGGATCTCAAGCGACTTGTCGTCTAGGAATCTGATCTCGAAATGGCTGCGCGCGAAACAAGGAAATATAAAATAACGCAATGCCGTTAGGGAGCGAGTAGTCATCGGAAAAATATGAATGCGACCAAACCGGAGATACTGGTGGCCAGCAGCCGATCGGAAATCTCGCTCGACGGGCCGGAGTACTTCTTCGAATCCGCCGGGTTACCGTATGACGCCGCGCTCGAGTACAACGCGACTTTCGACAACGTCACCTTCAACTTGACCCTCGCTTCCGAGGAGCCCTGGAACGAGTACATTAAACTGCTTCGCGAGCGCGCGCTTCTGGTGACGTTCCTGCTGCTGTTCTCGCTGACGACGGTTTTCGGCAACATGCTGGTGATTCTCGCCGTAGTGCGCGAACGCTACCTGCACACGTCCACCAACTACTTCGTGACGTCGCTGGCGGTGGCCGATTGCCTTGTGGGGCTGGTGGTTATGCCGTTCTCTGCCCTGTACGAGGTCCTGGAACACACGTGGTTCTTCGGCGTCGACTGATGTGACGTGTGGAGGTCCCTCGATGTTCTGTTCAGTACGGCCTCGATCCTCAACCTGTGCGTCATATCCCTGGACCGGTACTGGGCCATCACGGACCCGATCACGTACCCTATGCGTATGAGCGGACGTAAAGCGGCGTTCCTGATAGCCGCCGTGTGGATCTGTTCAGGTGCCATATCGTTCCCCGCGATCGCATGGTGGCGCGCGGTGCGCGTCGAAGACGTCCCAGACTACAAGTGTCCCTTCACGGAAAACTTGGAGTACATCATATTCTCGTCGACGATATCCTTCTACTTGCCCTTATTCGTCATGGTGTTCACGTATTATAAGATATACCGTGCCGCGACGATCCAGACGAGGTCGCTGAAGATCGGCACCAAGCAGGTGATGAGGCCGAGCGGTGAGTTGGAGCTGACGCTGCGTATTCACAGAGGGGGCACGGTTCGCCAGCGGCCGGATGCGTGCCACGGCGCCTGCACCCCCGAAGAGGCGGACCAGGAGCCATTAACTGCGCTGCAAAACAACGGGCTCTCCCGTTCGTCTACGCGCTTAACCAACGTCGCGCACAACAAGCACCTGCCCAAAAATTTCTCTCTCTCGCGCAAGCTCGCCAAGTTCGCTAAGGAGAAGAAAGCAGCAAAGACACTCGGTATCGTAATGGGCGTGTTCATCGTGTGTTGGCTGCCGTTCTTCGTGGTCAACCTTCTGTCGGGCATCTGCTCGTCGTGCATCGCGCACGAGGAGGTGGTCAACGTCATAGTCACGTGGCTGGGATGGGTCAACTCCTCCATGAACCCCGTCATCTACGCGTGCTGGAGCAGGGACTTCAGAAGGTAAGTACAATATATATACGACTTAATTATAATTTAACATGTTTCTCTTTTTTTTTAAATCAAAGAAGAATAATAACTTACATTCGAAAACTTAAAATTTCTCATTCTTTCCATGCAGCCAAGAATCCCAAAATTAAATAGCCGACGCTAAGTAACTGCGTAAAATACATACTTAAAGTCAACAAAAACATTAGGGTTTTAAGAATAATATTAAGATTATTAAAATTAATAGTATACAAAATTAATATTGCCTCATCATGTCGCGACCGAAAGTGACGCATCACGGTTGTCTGAAGTCACAAAATGTTCGAGAGAGGCATTCAAAGTTTTACACAACGCATTTTTATTTGCATGAAATACTTTTTTAATATAAGAGCTGATGGTTATGCATGATTTGTTTTATTTCAAGTAGAATAATTACATAAATTAAAATCCTAGCGAAATAAAAACCTTTTTTCCAAAAACCACGAAAAATTGTTATCGAGATCATAAAAATAAGACAAATAAATCAAATTTGTTGTAGTACTAAGTGTAATTTTAATAAAATCGTTGGTAAATAGGCTAGATGAATACAATTTCCCGATGTTATTTTCTAGAAATAATGATAAACTTCAATATTTAATATTTTTTTATTGATCCACATAATATCTTAATGTATAATTAAAGAACATAATCCATCCAACTTCGAGGCAGAGTTGCGAAGTCACTCGCTGTTATTACATACTGTCGCGTAGAGATTCGCGCCGTGATGTCGCAGAGACGGACTAAAGCTGCAGAATTACAGATCTAGTTACACTGCATAGATTAGTACACTCTACGCTAGACGCGCCGAAATAGTAAAAATTTCCACACCTCACAATAGAGCTCATTTCCGAATGAAAAATATTCTCGCTTTAAGTTCTTAAAGAGCTAATTTAGCTAAAAATAGCCAGTACATCGCCTCATGCGCACATAGGACACATATATCTTTCACAATAGTCACATACAGTTTGAAAGAAAAATCACTTGCCCTCTTTCAACGTGATTAATTTCTATTTGATAATATATTTTAATTGATATAATATTTTTTTTTCTTTTTCGTATTTTTAATATTAAATATTTAGTTTTCAATATAAAAACTTTGTATTGAATATACTTATTGTGTATTTAATTTTAAAGTTTTGGTCACCAATTATTTCAACGCTGTAGATACTACAAGTTTTTTACATACATTAAGAATTCTGTATTGTACAATTATTTCAATTTGTAAAATGCTGTACGTCACAATAAATAAAAAAAAAATAATAAAAAAAAATTAATTCTGTATTTGTGGGTGACAATTTCATACGATGTAATACCAGAGCTATTATTAAAAGCCTCGATATGCACGACGCGCATACACCAGACACGCTGTGCAATGATTTAGGGAGGCTTTGTGAGGCTCAATAAGTGACGCCTGATTTACGATATCACGTGACGTCACCGGTTGGCGGATTGCATCACTTCCGCTGGAGGTGCTTTTAAAGCTTTTAATAGTAAAGTTACGCCAATCCTAAGTTCGTCCAGCAGGTGATCACTAGTAATTATTCGTATATGTACCTTATATTATACTCTAATATACATTATTTTTATAATTGATTTGGTCTTATAGAGTGGAAGAAGTCCGCAGTTATTTTTATATATACATTATTATTTTACGAATGAATAATAATGTATATATAAAAATATATATTATCAACTGTTTTTAAGAAAAATAAATTAATTTGTCTATTATCTTCTTGGCAAATCCAAAATCTACCGCTATACTTTTTTTACCCTTTGAATAAATTGGGTTGCAACTTATCTATATTTTATTTACGCTCTTCGATTTCCCGAAAGGTATTGATTCACACATAAGAAATTAAACCTATTTAAATTAATTATTTAATAAGACATAGAACAAGTTTTTAGAAATAAACTTAGTTACCAGGTACTCCGACTATTCTAATTGTTTTACTTATTCATCTCTGGGAAATGTTAAGAAATGTAATAAATATTACGGAAACTAGTGATAGCAAAGTGTGGGTACCTGTACAGCGTTAATGTGCTCTACGTACGTGCCGTAGACAGCTCTACGGCTCGTGCTACGTGTGATAACGCAGCGTAGATTGGAGCTACGTGCCTCAATTTCGTCATATTTTTATAGTATATAGTTATATATTGTGGGACAGTGACCACATTCCGCTCCGATGTTTCGACAGAGTCAGTTGTTCTGAGGTGTTCGTAATTCGTACAAAATACTGAGATCTGTGGTTCCATGATGTCATGAAAAAATAAATTTTCCAAATCTACGCCATCAAAAGATTGACCGTGTTTGTTGCACTGCCGATACTAGTAGATCCGCAAAGGAATCAAAACCTATAGGGTACTTCCCGTTGACCTAGAATCATAAAATTTGGCAAAAAGCTACATCTTGAACTACAAGTGTAGGAAAAGTCCGAAAACCTTAAATTTGTAGTGTACATATTACAAAAAAATTTCGGTGACTCTGTCAAATTAAAAGAAAAATTTTATGAAAAGTATAAACCTTAAAGTGACCTGATAATGTATTATGTGATGATACGGAACCTTCAGCACACGAGTCTCACTCGCATTCGCCCGGTTTATTGCATCTGACCACATAATAAGTGTAACCGTACTGCTCTTTCTGCACAATCACGACTCTCCCCTGCCGCGGCGAGTGGTCGCACACAAAGCTATCGCACTACGCGCACGCCTCCTTGTTGGGCCCGTTGCGCTTTGAACAAAAAACCCTTGTCCCGTTCGCAGAAGTAACACTCGGTTTGAATCAACGCACGAGCGCACCGCAGGCGAAACGACGTTATCGCGTGTAACTTGTCCGATATGGCCCTAAAAATACGTATGCTTCATATTCTGTTGCCCCTCCGACTACACGTAAGGCTCGAGTCAAGAGTCGGCGCGACAATAACCCAGCCAGTTCAGAATTGAGTTACTGAGGTCTGTTGTCTTCTTTCCCTTTTCTCTTAGTTGAGGGAGAAAACAGTAAGTCTGTGTCTTTTCTAAGAGGGGTTGACAGAAAGTTTTAAAAAGGAAAGAAATAGATTTTTTATCTGTGGCAAAATTACACCGTATACCGTACAAGTGCAAAAGTCAGTAAGAAAAAACTTTATTATTATTACATATTTTTTTTGATAGAGAATAATAATATTGATAGCACAAGTGCGGAGTACCTTCCGTACTGACCTCAGCCCTTCCCTGTTCCCTACCGGATCTATCGTGGCATGTAGGTCATAATGTAAGAAGCAAAATATTTCGATTTCTGTTGGTTGACTTACGTTGCGTTTGCGTGCTAACAATTTAATAAAACAGTTCACAGTGTTATCGCCTAATGGCGGTTCCCCTGCTTTAATCAATTTACCCAACCATTAATCAACTCATTCTAAAGACAGGTCGCTGAAAGCAATTTCGTGAGCGTGGCACTATACGAAACCTTCAAGGAAATATCTACATACAAATAAACTAAATTGAAATGTCTGTTTTCAAAGTCGAAATAAAAAGAAATTACTTAGGGACCTTATAGAATAGAGCACATTCATTTCAAAGGTCGTAAACGGATTTGCAATTCTTCTTTTTGGCGATTTAGTTCTTCATGGGTCGTCGGTAGTCGGGAGTAAGAAGGTGATATTTAACAATACTAATTACCCTGTTGAATAAATACTAAAACTCACAAACGGCAGTTTTAGCTGCATTCTACTGCGTATTGAAGTAAAAAGCCGACCCGCCAGACGCTGTCCTACTTCCGATTTATTTTGCCCCCTTGCCTTTCCCCTTCCATTTCATAATGGTTCACTATTTTAGCGTTGATGGCTTAAAAATGAAAGATAGATATATGCTGTGGCGGACTTTTTTCTAGACTTATTATTTAAGATAAACATTTCCTTCATACACAAATTATACGTGTAACTAACGATTTTTGCAGCGCACGCTAGAATAGCTCGCAGATGTCAGAATTTTCGCCTACTTACTGACATTTATCGTTATATATTGGACAACTCACAAAATATCTTTATAATTTATAGCATATGTATGTGTTATTATGATGTATAAACTAGCTTAGTTCATACGCAGTTAGTGCATACGCAGTGAAAAAAATTCGCCAACGGACTGATATTTATTGAAACGGCTAGATTGGTGTATTTCAGTTACTTTCACAGCATTATGTCATACGGGATAATGCTGCTGATATTCAAACTATATTTGTTCTGCAGAAAAGGGCTGTTCGTGCAATATATAACATGAGCCCCAGAGAGTCGCTAAAAAACAAATTTATGGACTTTAAAAAAAATGACTGTACATAAAAACTTACATAAATTTAAGTAAGTGGGCGATTTCAGTAACAGAAATGTCAGAAATAAAAAACTGCTACTAATGCACTCTACTAGGCTTCGTACAATTAATTCCACATTTAAGTGTAACTGCACACATTTTTATAACTAACCCCCCTTTTATAGAAGGTAATCTCATTCCAAAATCCTACAATAATATAAAGGATTATTTGAATGATGATAATGCTTGGGAATAAATAGCTGTAACCAAATTTGAATTACTGTGAAAATGGTGATAGTAAAAAAATTACCCGACTGAGTTTATTGCAGGTCAGGCGCGCGCGCTCGCACAGGTATATCAGATAATGCAGCACCAGATATTGGCAAGGTTTTGGGATGGTCGGGGTGAAAAACTTTTATTAACCGAATTGTGTATATATAACATTTTGTACTTATACTTCTTGAAGGTGTTGGAATTAGTATCAATTTGACTTGTTAGGGCTAGTGATGCTGTTAATTAATACAAAATATAATACACTCGATATATATCGATAGACTATTAGATTTTGTATTATTGATGTATTTTAAAATGAGAAGACGTTTTTCATTGACAAATCTGTATATTTATACATTTACCCGCTTATTAAATTTCAAACGAACGCAGAGATAAATCGGCTTCCCCATTTCAAAGCCTAGTATGGACTTCAAACTAAATTTTACAGGAGAGCACATAAATAAAAATAATAAAAACCGCCCGGTACATATGTGCTATGTATCTGTGTAGCAAATATTTAAATTTATTTATTTTATGTCTTTAAGTAGGTTTATTTAAATTCTCTTTAGCTGTGTATATATATTTAACATGTATCCGGGAGTGAGAGTTAAATTTATAATAATAATAAACTTTATCAATAGGCGTCTGGGGCTCACACCTATAACAATTTATAATATTAACACATATACATATACCAAAAAGAAAAGAAAAAAGGTATAGTAGATCTGCCTTTGAAACTGTAGCCGCCTCCTTTTCAAAACCTAGTAAGGGACACTTTTGCATTGCAGACTGGGTTCATCCTCTCTGCTTTTGTATATTTGGCCTTCATTATAAAATCTAGTAAGATGCATTGACCGTTTTAAACGCTAACAGTTCTAAAGACCCACCAGGTTTTTGGATTGGTTAAATAGACTTACTTGGTTTTGAAGTTGTTACGAGGGAGTAAAAGTTATTTACTAGGTGTCGACGCTAAAATATTTCTGTTTTTATGCAAGATCAAAGCGCTGATGTTTTTTTATTCGGTAGGGATTTACCAGGTTATCAAGATATGCAATAAAACGAGTTTTGTAAAAAATGTCCCTTACTAGGTTTTGAAATGGGGCAGCCGAAATTGTAAACCATAACAGAACTTTGCAGAAACAGATGCATAATGCCGGAGCCAAACATAGCTCCAAGTGTTTGTACATTTTCGTCTTGGAGGTCTGCAAAGTTCTACAAAACTTTGTGCAGTTAACAATGCCCCGGCGACACTCCATGATAATTCAAATGAATGATCTATGTCTGGCTCCGGCATAACAAATGAAATTCAGTACTGCCAACCTTAGTTACTGGTATAAACATTGCCATATACAAATCACACCATTAATAAAAGTTGTACTTTTTTCCGTGTTCATAAACGTATTATTATGTGTTAAAGAGATTTTAATATATAAACCGACAAATATATAAAATATTCTATGCACTTGGAAACATATTTTCTATGGTGAAATTTCTAAATTCAGTACACGGCCGTTCCTAAAAGCTGTTCTTGTAGTTTTAATATATTGACATGCTGTTTTAAAAAAAATATGTAGTGTCAGAACTGCGCTAAAATAATGTAGTAGATACCAGGAATGTTCTGTTGTTAGTAAAGTAGAGAGGTACCGCTAATATATCAGTAGTAGTAAGAGTCAGCTAACAATGAGACGCGATGCGTTTTTTTTTGCGATCAATAATTACTACTAACTATTAAGTCGACGATCGGAGAAGCGAACCAAGAAACGATTAGAAACGCACTGGTTTATTCCATGAATGAGAAAATATGACAAATATAACAGTTCCTCCCCTTAATATAACATTAAACATTCATAGAAAAAAATGGTCTATAATTCACTCTAGGCAAATAACCTTGCGATTTCACAAAACGATAACGAGATGAGATTGCAACGAAGGACAAAAGGCCGAGAAGCGATATTCCTTGCCATGACTCACGAAATTCTCCATTTTGCTCTCGCATCCATAATGTCCCCCTACATCTGGCTGGTCCTTGTCACCTTTCTCCC
>JANCMC010044813.1:0-25318 GCA_024363005.1 Charaxes varanes | reverse complement strand
TTGAAGTGGTAACACATGACTACATGTATACATATTATGTTCAAATACGTAAAATTGTTCTATTTTGTATTCACCCGCTCTCTGTTTGTCCGTAAGCTTATATCGAACGAGGCCCAAATGTTTTTACAGTGTAAACAAGCTCTCATCGACAAGTTCGGATCAAAGGGGCGATCAACACACTCTCATGTGAGCTAGATTGATTTTGTCTTGGTAAATCATCCTAATTGTTTCACTTTCTTGTACATAAGCGTCCTAAAAAAGCAATGAAAAACTTTGAAATGCAGCAACACGAATATTTGATTTAAATAAATATAAACAGAAGAGAAAAGTTTAATGCATTATATTATACATTTTTGATATAATATATCTTATTTATTTATTACCAAGAGCTGACACAGATGTGTAAGATCATATTAAGGTCTTATTAAGATGTTAATTATGACCAGCTCGCCAGCATTTCTATTTTTATTATTATGACATTTGTCAATTTAATCACATCGAATGTCACAATAAACAAAATACGTAGATTTTTGTGATAGTTGTCATGATTACGCTTTGAAATCGTCATATAATAATATGTATACTGGTGCGATCTGAAAAATTCTTTCAATGTTAGGTAGGCCAATTATTAAACAAGGCTATAGACTATATATTATCACGCTAAACTTGAATCTATTTTTTTTTACCTAATTTTACGCGGCCGTAGTCGCGGACACAAGTAGTTTATTTATAAATTCTCGTGTCACAGTTTTTGACGCCACACTCCTCCGAAACTTCTAGACCGAATGTCATAAATTTTTTTGTTAATATTTTGTAGGTCTGAGAATCGGTCGTAAACTACTTCTTAAATCTCTAAGTGATAAGGATTGCCCACGCGGACGACATCGCTTGGCAAAGCTAGTATATTATAACAACATAAAAAGTGGAACTAAGGAATTTCCTCTTCTGCCACAAACAAAACCGTTTCAATAATTATAAATCAAAAGTGGGTTGCCAAAACTTCACGAATAACTTTTATTCGTGAATCAGCGCGAAAATCATTTAGCAACGCTTATATTTTAGGAATAGCTCATCAACCCGTCAGATAGTCGAATCAAAATTAGTTGATCGCGCGAGTCGATTCCCGTCGGTGGATGCAAAGATCAGAAATAATGCTGAATTTATTTAAGTTTTAGAACAACAATCGTAGTCATATTTCTTAATTGAATAAAAAAAATAGTTTAAAACATGACAGACAATTCGTGAAAGTGTTCGAATTTTAAATTTTATTAGTGTTGTACGGTGATATTTAAAAAATACCATTAAAATATAACATGATATTTAAAGTGTTAAACTGTGAAAAATTAACATTTAATTTAAACTTTTTCTAGTATCTGTTTGAAATGGGTTGAAATATATAGAAGGCAAAATGAAGAGGCGTAAAAGAAGCAAGCGACCACGTGTCAGATTTGACATGGACACCCCGGTATTTAGTTTTCTTACTAGCTGTCACCTGCGATTTGGTTATGATTTTTTGTATGAAATAAGTAAGGGAGATCTATGTTTAAATATGTAGCAAACAACTTGGATGCTAAAAATATTATCATACATTTTTTTTTTCATTAAACAAATTCTGATGAATTAAATCATTGTTATAAAGTCTAAACGTATACCAGAGATCGCCTGATGACCGAAGTTCCGCCACAAGACTTTAGATTTGCGTAATAAGTTTATTTAAAGCTATATTAATGACATTTTTATATTTGACAATTAATATTTGTACCGTCGTCATGCACACGCTTCGACACAGTCTTATACCGGAGCCAGATATAGCTTCATTTGAATGATCATTTCAATGATCATGTAGTGTGGCGGGGGACTTTGTGTAAATTCACAAAGTTTTGTAGAACTTTGTAGACTTGAAGGACCGGGTGACCCATTCTAGCACTGGTTTTCAAATATCTGACGTCCATGCTTCGAAAGGAATGTAGAACAGTGAGTGGGTACCGGTTAATGTTACTGAGTGATATTGGTCGTGAGATTGTAGGGGTTGCATAGTAATGTATTCATATATATATCAAGTAATTAAATGATTTATATACATCTATACTAATAAATTATTAAGCTGAAGAATTTGTTTATTTGTTTGCTTGAACACGCTAATCTCAGGAACTACTGGTCCGATTTGAAACATTCCTTCAGTGTTAGATAGGCTATTTTTCGAGAGAGGCTTATTATTAAAAGGCTATAAATCATCGACGCCTATGGACAACTGCAACACCAGAGGGCTCGCAGATGCGTTGCCGGCTTTTGAGAAATAAATATGCTCTTTCCTTGAAGGTTCCTAAGTCGTATATAAGTCGAAAATACCAATATTTTAAGCAAACCAAATTCTAAAATAATGCATTGTTTGTGATAGTGTTTTAAGAAACATGGTATTAATCGTTATCCAAAAATTTTTTGTAAACCCCTATTTTTTTTAATTATAGGAGTGGCCCAGGCGCACGAAATCGCGGGATGTAACTAGTGTTTAATATGATTTATCGCACTAGATACGTAATCCGCACTCTCTTGTACAAAACGAGATAATTAATTATAAAATTAGTTATTCATGTTATACTAGTTTTGAATGGCTTTCCAATAAGAAATCGGTTTTTTATGGAATTAAAAAATTTCGCACGTATATTCATTTTAATTAAGCTAAATGTAAATCTCGTTAAAACGTCAAAATCCGTAATATAAGTTACGTATTTATAATTAAAAGAGAGTATAAAATCGTGATTCTTATGCATACATTTCTAGGGGAACCGTTATACGATAACTTCGTTGTCTGTCTGTCTGTCTGTCCGTCTGTCCGTCTGTCCGTCCGTCCGTCTGTTTGTCTGTCTTTCTGTCTGTCAAGATCCTTCTTCTCAGAAACGCGTATATAAGAAGATAGCGCGTAGCGGCTGTTAGTTAATTACAATTGTTATCTATGTGACGTCATCCCAAAGCCAATATCCATCATATTAGATTTATTTCCAAAGACGGCAAGTTATATTTAATCCACATTCATGATTTGGGTAATTAGAAAGTCAAGAGTTTTGGTATTTGATAAATGCGAAAATATTTTTTCTCTTTTTTTATGTAAAAATTTTTGCTCCTTCTTCTATAGGTAGAGCCTAGAAACCCTTCTAGAGAGGTCAGCGGAAACTGTTAGTACAGGGATAACGCTCTAGCGTTTCCGCTTAAATTGAAAGGGTGTGGCTGTGGGGCGAGTTAAGATGACCGAATACCGTCTGACGTCATCCCCGGAACCCCCACAGTCTACAATCACACGACTAATATCTCTCTGTGACATTAATAGGATCCACTGTTTAACGTGCCTTCCGAAACGCGGCGGAGGTCGGATATTTGAAAACCAGTGATAGAATGGGTCACCCATCTGTCACTGGTTTTATATAGCCAAATCCTCTGCAATCTAAGCGGACCGTGGTACTTATCCGGGATAACGGTAGGAAGAAGAAGAGGAAGAAGAATACTAATAAAGAGTTACGTTAACAACAAAAAAAAACTAGCAACTTATTTAATTACAAACATAGATAAAGGAGGATGGTTGTTATCAGAGCCGGATGGCATACGCCACACATTATTTACTGCCGACCCAATAGAGTGTAAATGATAAAGTGCCCCGAAGCTGTCTCCGTTTTACAGCTATTTAGGTCTATTAGGCGTCTAGACTTATGATAACGTCTGGGCCTAATGATATTTAACTAAACAATTTATGTGCGGGTCTCGGTTCAGGTCATTGACTGGTATTAGTCGTGAGGTTGCTGATCGTGGGGTTCCGAGGATGAAAAAAAACTAATTTCGACGCTACAAACAGGCAGTTCAATTCATTATTTTTATATATAGACATGAAATTGGGCAAAAAATTAACGTTTTAATTTTGACCCCCTTGACAGCTAACCATGCGTTGCGGCATTTTTCAATTGCCGCGGGCCAATCCAACGACCGTTAGACACTTTTGGGACTGACACAAGAATTTTGTGCCGTTAACATCTGCTCCGAAAAACGCGTAACATGGTTTTTAAATAACGTTCGGATACGAAAAAAATGATTTTAATTTTTACAATATTCCGACTTACTACCGTTCGGATATCAGAGATGAACAGGTTTAAACAAGTTAATTTAATATCTATACTAACCTACATCTAATATATAAAATTCTCGTGTCACGGGGTGCGTTGCCAAACTTCTCCGAAACGGCTCGACCGATTTTCATGAAATTTTGCGTGCATATTGGCTAGGGTTGAGAATCGGTCTGCATCTATTCATCCCCCTAAATGTTAATGGTGGCCCACGCGGATGGAGTCGCAGGGTACAGCTAGTTATATATAAAATTCTCGTGTCACTATGTTAGTTACCATATTCCTCCAAAACGGCTTGACCGATTTTGATGAAACTTTATAGGCATATTCAGTAGGTCTAAGAATCGGCTACTATCATTTTTTTATGCTCCTAAGTGATAAGGGTGGCCCACGCGGACAAAGGGGTACAACTAGTACCAATATACTTCAAACCTGTAGAGTTTGTTTATTTTCTTACACGCGCCTATCTCAGGAGATACTGGCCGGATTTGAAAAATTCCTTCAGTGTTAGATATATCATTTATCGAGGAAGGCTATATGCTATATGTAATCACGCTAAAATTTTAAATCTAATTTTAAGCGGACGATGTCGTGGGCACAGCTAGTGTTTTCATATATTGTTCAGAATACTTTTTTGGGCACAATAATATTTCGTTAAAGAGTCAGGAATTATTTGTTTGCTCGCCTTTCTCCGTAAATGGGCTATCTAACAGTGAAATAATTTTAAAATCGGCTCTATATTTCCTGAGATTAGCGCGTTCAAGGAAACAAACAAACAAAATCTTCTCTATATATTTGTATAGATAAGAGAAACGCTTTTACTTTCTCACTTTCATTGTGTTAATAGGAGTATACGTTACGAGCAAAATTTAATATGCAAATTAATTAACAGAGATATAAATATTTTGCTAGAACCGTCTTTATGGTTTATTGCTCATTTACATTTTAACAATTAAAATATAATTTTAATTATCTCTTAGAAAAGGCCAGTATGGTATACTATTTGTATAAATGCAACATAAAGCCGGCGCTAGACATATTAGCTTCATTTGAACGATAATTTCAATGATCATGTAGTGTGGCCGGGGACTTTGTGTAGCTGCGCAAAGTTTTGTAGAACTTTGTAGTCGTCAAGGATAAAAATGTACAAACATTGAGCTATGTCTGGCTCCGGCATAAAAATACTTTTTCATCACACCTGAGTGATTAGTGCGAGTTTTCTAAAGTTTACTTAAATTTGTATGGAGATTGATCAGCGCCGCCTAGCGGTAACGTTGTAACACTGACCTGAAGGGCAAAGTTAATTTTTATGCAGAAAAAGTCGCGGGAAACATTTAGTTAGGAACATTAGGCATGGCAAAGTTATTTGTGGTGTATTCTTAATAAAAAAAAATATACGAATACGTAAAGTAATCACTAAAAACAAACAAATTAAGGATTTAATGCTAATTTATGTTAATTGTTGCACGCATGACAATGTGTGATTGTTTTTTTTTTTGGTTACGTCACAATAACATGATGGTTATGGGAAAACAATGGCCAATTATTTTTTGCATGGTGAGTTCACGGTGAGTACATTTTTGGAGGACGTGTGGGCAGACCATATAATATTAATATAGACAAAAAAATACAAGAGCTAATCCAGTATCCACGACTGATTATTAAAATTATCTGACTGATCAAATTATCCATTGACAATAACTTTGAAGGGGACATCTTCAGTAAGTAGTCTTGAGAAATATAAGTTAGATCTAAATCAAATTGAATATTAAATAATTTATCTTTATCCTATCAATTCAGGTTCTTTCGTTGCAACTAATAATTTATTTTAATGAAATTTCTTTGATTGTTTTTTTTATGCTGTTTTAACTTTTAATTTATTGAATTAGATTTTTTTCTAATGAATTTTTACACTTTAATTTATTGCATTAATATTATTAATTAATAAAATAATATATTTTTTAGCACTTATGCATGATGTGTATGCCTGTAATTCAGATTGTACTTAAATATATATTTCTTACTGATAAATTGTAATGTAGTTCATAAGTGCGTTCTTGTTGGCCTTCCAATTATGAATAAATAAATAAATTATGATACCGCAGAGATTTAAAAAAAAAAGGAATACACGCGTCAACAAATATTGGCATTCAGACAGAGCCAAAGTAGACTTGCTTTATTTGAATACGTCGAGAAGGAAGAGCATGCCGCTGGCAAAGTATGGCGCGCTTTGAAATTCAAATATGAAATTTTACATTCGAAACTGGCTTTGAGCGTAGCTCACGTTTGCCGGACAGCACTGCCATTTGTTGTGGCCATTTGGGACGGACGATCATTTTTATTGTTAACTGGATTTCGGCGTACATTGAGCTAGTCGCATTTTGCGGTTTCGCTGCCATGTAATTGGATGGATTCACGAACGATTTACGTTTAGCAGCACTATTGTTATAGCTGCTATTTAAACTACTGGAAAGCTAGCGTTTTCATAATTGATGACCCTTTTGGTATAGTTGCAAAGGTTAATCTTGAAGGCAGACTGCTTTTATACACTTCTTGATCGTATTAAGTTATGCTCTAATATTTGTTAGCTACATATTTGTTGGTTGGTTAACATAGTAGCCAGAATGCAATTTTGAAATTTAGGTATCAAATTTTACGTATGAAACTGGCTTCGAGCTTAGCTTACCTTTGCCGGAAAACATTGCTAACTATTGTGACCATTTGGGACGGACGATTATTTTTACTGTTAGCTGAATTTCAGCGTATGTGCAGTTAGTCGCACTTTGCGGTTTAGCTGCCATGTAATTGGATGGATTCGTGAATGATTTGCGTTTAGTCGCAGTATTGTTACGGCTGTTACTTTAACTACTGAAATGTTAGCGGTTTTATGTTCGATGACCTTGCTAGCGTATATGTATTAAACCCATCTGAAAGAGAAAAAGATCTGCATTCCATTCTTGACTGGGTTATATAAGGCTTTATTAATGGTTAGATATGGTCGTATGGTATAAAATAATGGGCGTATAGACGCGAAAAAATGCTTCAATTGTAGAAATATTCATACGTGAAGCGAAAATTGACGAAAGTGTGGGAATGGCAACATTTTTATAAAATATGCATTATTAATACATTAAATTATTAAAATAAAACCTGACGCACACCGTTGAAAAACGATTTACACGCACACGTATACGTTATACTGGAATATTGCGTCAAAGCGTGGTCATGACGACCGTGTATATACATATATTTATTGTCGAATATAACAATATCATTGTCAAAACGAATTAAAATGTTGTATATAGAGTACGCAATCTAAAGATTTGTGGTCCAATTTTGACCAGCCAGCCATATGTAGTACTATTAAAGAGGTAGTATACAATTTCCTAAGGGAACTCTAAGAATTTTACGAATAAAATCTTACCTAATATTAAAAATTCTTCTTCTAAGCGTTATTTCGGTCTAGTACCAGGGTCCTCTTAGATTGCAGAGGATGGGGCGAGTTAAGATAACCGATTGCCATCTAACGTCATCCTCGGATCCCCCACGATATTTACAACCTTGCGACTAAAATCACAAAGTGGCATTAATTGGGCCCCACAGTTTTACGTGCCTTCCGGAACACGGAGGAGGTCGGATATCAAATATAAACCATGCATGAAAAAGTTAACTACTTTGCTTTAATCCGCGAATGAATACGAGGGAAAATCGGTGAAATGTTGCAATCCGAAAGCTACACCACCGAATCCGCTACCAAAGCACAGCACTACACTGACTTTTCGATGTGCCTCAATGCACGTTTCGCTTCGACACCGAAACATCATCAGGAGATAGACTCTACATAGGTTATGCGTAAAGTGTATTCGTAAAAAGTAAATTCGTAAAGACTTTACGAATAAACTTCGAGTTGCAGCATTACACCGATTTTTCCTCGCATTCGTTCGCGGATTAAAAGCAAAGTAGTTTAGTTTTTCATGCATGTCATGGATATCCGCAAAGTAACACCTGATTCTATCAGTTAAATATAAATCAGTTGTACAATGGGTCATCCATCTACCACCCGGTCGCAACAAGAGCTACTTAGCCTAGCGATCGACTCAAATGCCGACTACTGATTAGGCCGCGACCTCCTCACCTAATATTAAAAATTATGAAACTGAAATGTTTATATTAAAGTTATTAAAAATTAACGTAATATCACAAAGTATGGCGTGAGCGAAATTTAATATTGTAAAATTACGACCAAGATCCATAATAGAAAATATAGAATTAACCAACTTTAATAAGTTCTCAGAAGTATACTTTAATGAAAAAAATAGTTAAGACGAATTCGACCGTTATATTAATATTGCTTTCAGCTCTACTGTGACTTACGTTATTGCCAAAGTTACTGTGATAGAAACCACGCCAATATTAGCCCGAAGGCGTATTGAAGTTATTTGTGATCTGACTAGAAGTATCGTATCTTGGATGGTAATATTGTCCCACTCGCATAGAAGACGTTTGCTGCTAAGAATAATTAAGCTATGTCTCTAGAAGTACGTAACACTAATTAACTAATTATTATACGCCATGATTTTTTTTTATTATAGTGGAACGTTTTCTCTGAGTATTTATAATCCCCGAAGACAAAAGTGTTATAAGTTTGACGTCAATGTCTGTATGTGTATTAGTTGGCGTCGTAGCTCTGAAACGGATGGACCGTTTTCGATGCGATTTTTTTCTTTCGAAAGACAGCTTCGTTGCGGTGGTGGCGTATGTGTGGTGAAAATTGGCCTAGCAGTTTGAAGAGTATCAGCCCATTTTCAATGTGATTTAAGACTTTTTTAACATAAAATTGAATTATCGCGCTTCTGTTTGAAATATTTCTTGGTCGAGAGGGAATTAAGCATATTCTTGAAGAAAATCGATTTAGCCGTTAACTAAGAAATAATAAGAAGAATAAGAAAACTATTTATTGGGAGTGAAATAGGAGATAAATAAACGAAAGTAAGTGAGTATATACCAGTGGGTTATCGAATAAAAATATTCGATTTGTGTTTTATAAATTTGGGTATGTGAAGGGAGAGGGAAGGGTGGTGTGGGATGGGAGATATATTTACTGAATTCAACAAACATCCAAATGGGGTATCGGGAGTTTTTTTTATTTCATATTAAATTTGAAAACTTTAACCATATATTGATCATAACAATATAGGATATACTCGTATATACGGAAATATTTTTCACTAAGCTAAGTTCTTCTAGCGGCACGTATAAGCTATCTATCTTACGATGTTTTTCTGTTGATAGTATAGTGTCTGCACAGTTTTATAGAAAGGTTTTATTCGTTGGGAAATTCTCAACGTATCTCAACGAATCTCAAGGACTGTATTTGTGCTGTGTTAAAGATTACTTACTCTATTGTAGGAACAGTAAGTAATACGACTATATAGAAATGTTTTATATATGCTTCTCGAAACCCCTCGTTGGGAAAGTCAAAGTTGACGGAATATATTTTGATGTCTACGGAGAAGACGTTATGTTTACGTTTTCTAAGAGTTTCACAAAACATACTGGGATTCGACGCAAAGAGACGTCTATTGCACGTAAGCCCCTTGATGGTAATATTAATATGGCGTAGACATTTGCTACGAAGTTTTGCTACGTCATAGCTACGAGAAACTAACATGCGCTACGTGGAAATTTCAGTTGGAGTGATACGTTGTTAGTGTTTCTAAGGCGCTTAGCAGCTACTTAGATACTGGGAAACTATACTTATAAACCATTCCATACGGCGTTGAAGTCTCGATTGCTCGTCGGGTTCAAACGGAGACCTCTCACTCTTTCTAGAAAGAGCTTAACTGGAGTGGTGGCGAGGATATGTTAAAATATTCTTTAAAAAACCAAGAAAGGAAGGTGGGAAGTAAATTTGACTTTTCTTAATTTTTTGTTCTCAAAATTATAAGTGTTGCCAGCACGCGAGATAGTATCTTTTTGGAAACCCTAGAGTGACCTAACTGGCTGGTGAAAAATTTTTGCCATTTACCTTCCATTTTAGCTGTATGGATCTTAAACTATAGATACAGTTGATAGTTTTCCCCGCGGTAGAGCGCTGCAAAGTTTCCATGAATACTTTGTAGTTTTGAAGAAACTTTGACGGTGCTATATGAAATGCCGTGGTTTGTTATGCGTTTTGGATTAGTTTTTGTTTCTCTTAAACTTTTCTAGGAATAAAAATTATTACACTTAATAATTGACTGCTGTTTATTGTGTAGACATTTTCCCGCGGGTATTTAAGGTTTTCTGCAATTACGTATTTTATATTACAAAGTACCAAAATGAAGTCAGGTTAAACTAACAAATTGGTATTTTATATATTAATGCAATTTAGGAACTTTAGAATAAGAAGAAATACTTTTATTTGGTATAAAAAAACACTTTAAAGGTACATGGATGGAAGTCTAGCAACGCACGCCTAAAACGTCTAATCAAGATATTATTACGACTTGTGGTCTTCTATAGCATACTTATTTCTCAAAGGCTTGCGCACCTTTGCACGGATTCAAGGAAAATCACATTTTTTTCATAGAAAGGAAGTTAATTAAGGCGGCACTGTGTATAGTAGCCTTAATAGACAAACTAATATTGTCTGTACCTAGAAACCAAAGTAAATGCAATCAGAATGCTTCTGCAAATCTTCGTCCTCCAAGATATACTCACCAATATCAGTAGCGGCGTGCAGCAGGTCGGCGAGCAGCTCAGGCTCATGACAGGCGATGGCCAGCCGCTCGTCGATCTCTGCCGGCGTGGCCTCTCTTAGCTGAAGAGCCACACCCTCGCCGCCGACCGCCGCGCTGTACATCAGCACGGCGCGCGACGAGAACGCCGGCATCGGCAGCCGAGTTGCCGTCAGCTGGAAGAGAAGTCAGCTCTAAGTATGCAGACAGACAGAGAGACACGTCAAACTTATAACTCCCTTCTTTTTTGCGTCGGGGGTTTAAAATACAGTTTCTAAATATTGCTATACACAATTACATATATATTTATCCCGTGCGTGCGTCCGCAAACCCTGGATACCAATCAATATTGCGTGATAGACTCTCCGGGTATTGCAATTTTTGATATAACACCAAGATAATTGGATACCTTTGTTAACATGACGCTCTGCGTGAGCTTTTATTTTGTACACTCGAATACATTCCCTAGCCGTATATAAATAAAGTCTATTTATCGATGAGTAATAATTTCATGTTTGTGTTCAGTTTGCGTTCGTACCGATAGCAATTACATGTTTGTAATTGATCTTCAATTAGAGTGGTTGGTGGTAATACTCTTCGGCTTTGCAGATTAATCTCTGTGCATGTAACAATAGGAAGTTGTGAATACATACAAGAGTTTAACCACGGTTTTGCTTCTTTAATCTTAGCAATTCAGGTGGTTCCATGGAGCGATGGAAGGACGACATAATATACTGGCCAAGAGCGTGTAAAGACACGCTTATATAGAAGGGTTTCGTTTCTGATACGCTGTAAACGTATTTGTTAAATAACTTTGAAAGTAGTTGTCGGATTTCGTTCAAAATAATTATCCTAGTGAGTTTTTAGTAGTTCTATCAACCTGGAAAATTTCAAGTCTCTACGTCTAATAGTGTGGAAATTTTAGTGGGGGGTGGGCACCTTACGGGCAGACAGACGGACGGACGGGCAGAGCGAAATTATAAGGGTTCCTTGTAGTACTACGGAACCCAAAAAGGGCATCGTCGTAATAAAATGAGAATGTGCGATGCAAGCGAGCTTAGATCGTGCGAACGTGCGATTAAACATATTTATGTCTAAGACAAGTTCGCGCGATCACATCGTTTTAATTGAACACTTCTTAATAAGGCGTACAGTATTTAAAAAGAAGAATCGAAATCATCTTTAATGAGAAGGAAAATTAATATAATAGATACATTAAAAGAATAGCTGAAATACGACTGACCGAACATTGTCCGTAGCTCGAACCTCTTTAAAAAAAAATTACGCGAAATTCAGATCGTCTGGGTGGGCAATGGCAGCGCACGTTAATTCCATCGATCATTACTGCCTGCAATCCGCCAATCGAAAAATAAAAACACTGGCAACCCCACCTGCACCACCCGCGCTGCCCCCCTCCCTTCAGAGGGGGTGATTTTTTCGAGCAGCACCCCCCGATCAGTACTGTCGGTACCTATTATAATAATGATATTCTGTACTTATTGGTAACGTGAGATTACTAGTGATTATTACACCGTCTGGTTCTGTTATTATTTAGTAGATGTAGATGGTATAAAAGGCGAGTATGATGTGTATATGCGATTAGCGGAGCCGACATTTAGGCTCGTCTCCATTAGCCAATTAAGTAATCTCCTTGTCTTTTCCATAACAATGGCCGAATGTTTTATAAAATAATAATTTTAGATAGCACATCAGTCAGAAGATCTAGTAGAAACACCATCTATTTTAAGTATTATGAAGTATTTACCAGGACTGTATCTTTTGACTTTTCTTTTATACCTTTCCGGATTCAAAATGGCTCACCCGTTTTCGAGATTTAGCGAGATTAACGAACAAGAAATGATTTTTATTTTCGAAGACTGGTCGGGCGTCCCAAGTACTGGAAACGTCCCAAGCATTGGAAGGATCAAGTCGAAAAGGATCTAGGCCAGCTTTAGGTCAGGCAGTGGCAAGAAATGACGTCACTTACACTTCGAGGCCAAGATCCAGTTTGGGTCGCTGCGCCCCCGCAGTAAGTAAGTAGGAATAAATAATTGTGTGTCAATAAAACTTAAGTTTACTTTATATATGTATTAATATCCTCATAACATCTGATTTTGTCTTATTATTTATGATTGAAAGATCTTACATGTTGGATCTTTAAAAAGGGACTGAGGTGTATGTGCGATGAATGGGAAATGACATATATATCTTATGTTTACTTTATATATATCAACATTAAATTGACAGTGATTTTGATCTCAATGATACCGAATACCATGAAAATCTAACAAAATTATTGAATCCACGCGGACAAGTCACAGGATTTAACTAGTAAAAATAACTTTTAACAGTTCATCGTGAATTGTATAGGCCATATCCGTTGTACGGTACAACGTTCTACGAGAACTCGCTACGGGCTACGAACGGCGTAGCGGGTCTACGATTATCTACGTAACACCAAATAATCTTTCAAGTATTAGAAAAGCTTCTTATGTATGACTAGTGAATTTTTATGCCATTTGTGATAGAGTTCCTTAGACTGGGAAGACTGAGTGATTTTATTATTATTGAAAGAAAAGACAGCGCTGATAGACCACTTTAAATGACAAGGCATTAATTATTTTTACTCTTAAAATATACTTAACAAAAGGTATATCTCCGACAAAGTAATTTTTTCACGTGGATGTTATAAATATTAAGTTTAAAATAATAGGATAAATCTTACAACAAGTAACTTGCCTGCGTGGTGATAAGCATCACTGCAGTATATAAACACTTGTACATCTCTTTTACCTAGGATTATCCTGGTCTAAAATTTGGCACAATTAAGTTTATATAGAGGAGGGTGTGCGAACTAATTTAATATATTCACAATGAGTATTTTGATAAAATATGCATTATTAATATATTAAATTATTAAAATAAAACCTCACGCACACTAATGCCAAATAAATAAATATATACAGGACTATATGACACACGGACGTCTGTTACTAAGGTAGACAAATTAATGCCTGTGTTATAGGTAACAGACGCCTGTTATACACACGTTACGCATCTATATAAGCCCCTCCGGCGCATACATCGCCCTCTTTCTGCCACATTCAAATCAATAAGTCGCAACAAACATCAAGGTCTGCAGACCTTGACCAAGCAGGGATCAAGACCCTCAACATCACCAAACTTACAGTCCAGTCAGCAGCAAATCCAGCCACTAAGTATAATCAAATACAAAACACTTTCACGTTATTTATTATTATCCTTACTTCTATAATAATATGCCACATTAATATGTATTTCAAGTCGGCCGGCGCGCATTAAATGCAAAATTAATAAGACTTACATATGAAATTGAGTATTGTTATGCAAACTGGTTAAGCGATAATATCGTTAAAATACACGAACACAATATTGCGTGTGACCAGTCTGCGTGTTTTTTTTTACTCTTTTTTTCGTACTGTGCATGATTATTGCCTTTTCACTTTCATTCTTGCACTAGTCGTTTCCCGCAACTTCTGTCGCCAGTCGCGTTCAATAACTTTGATTTTATATCCGATACATATAAAATCAAAGTTATTAGACCGGATTGAAACCACAATGTCAAACAATTTAAACAAATATTTATAAATTGATTGTCGTTCATAAGGAATAACTTATCACTAAGCTAAATTGATCACAGGCTTTTTAATTTGTCTAATCATAGCAAGCACATTTTAAAAAATGCTCCGTCGTCGGGTTTTTTTATACGTTAAAGATAATGTCATTACATTATTATACTGACCAATGATCTATAGAAACGGATAAATTAAATTTTAAAGGAGTCTATATATAATATTTACTAATATATAAGGCTGAAGAGTTGGTTTGTTTGTTTACTTGACCGCGCTAATTTCAGGAACTACTGGTTTGATTTGAAAAATTTTTTCAGTGTTAGATATCCCATTTATCGAGGAAGGCTATAGGCTATATATCATCACGCTAAAATTGAAACTTTTTTTTTTAAATTAACGCGGACGCAGTTGCGGGCACACGTAGTTATGAATAATTATTTTGTAATATGACTTTTATAGATAAAGTTACTGTTTAAAATCATTAAGTTTTTTTTAATTCTATAAGACCTTTGCACGCCTTTATACTTAGGTAAAATGTATGTATATAAGACATAAAGTAATTATTTATATTCGACAAATAAATAATTCTATCTATCTGTTTATCTATCATACAAACAAATATATAATTTATTAGTATAGCAAGACTTTTTTTATGGGTTAAAATTCTTAAATTTTGTCATTTTTGCTATCTCTTGATGTATATAATTCTACTGTAAGTCTGTATGTCACTGAACTCCTTCTAAATGGCTGGACCGATTTTAATGACTTTTTGTATGCGTTTAGGTGGCAAACTGCACGGTTTAGATTTACAAATCAGCCCGGCAGATGGCACTGCAATCGGTATCTAGGTTATTTATCTAAACTAATATTCTGAACGGGAACGGGAATGGAAACGGCAACGGGAACGGGAACGGGAACGGGAACGGTAACGGGTATGATAAATAGTATTATAGGATACTAGAATTTAGTAAATAGTAACCCAACCTCCGGCAGGACAACGTCTGTCGGGTCCGCAAGCATTGTATAGAATTCCTTGTCGTATAGAGAGAAAAAAAACAACGTAGATACATTACACTGCCCACTAAAACCCACCAGATACCAGAGAGCTCGGATTTTATGATCACTTACCAATAACCGTTATGATCAACGAGTTATGGCTCCATACAATAGTTTATAACATAATGGATATATCAACAGTTCTTAAACTGTTAAACCGAGGAACTTAAGGAGCAATTTATTACAGTACGGATGAAATCTATAAAATTTTATTTTTTTTTTTTTTTTTTTTTTTTTTATGTTACAAGGGGGCAGACGAGCAGGCAGCAGGCACCGAAGTGCCTACCGGTGTATCTTGTGTATCAGAGTTTATTAAATAAAATTTTTAGTTAAATGAATCTCGAATTTAAAAGAGCTAATTAATTCGTAAAGTTAATGTGGAAAAATTATTTTAAATAATTAATTAGAAATCATCTGTTAATCGTTTTTAAAGATATCTAGTTCTCTTAGAAAAATACATTTCTTACTAGTGGTATAAGTCTTTCGAACGCTTGATGGAACAGCATGCATGATACAGGATTCCAAGTTTGCTTACTGGCTGAGGAAAACACACTTTTGGTTGTAACACGTCTTCCTCTTCGCGTTCCACTCCACTATTGGAGGTTGGCCGTCGTCCCCTACATCCAATATCTTTGGCCAAACGGAATAATATTTCTTCTTTAATTTGGGTGAAGTTGGCTTTTCCGGACCATTCCTGGATGTTTCTAAGCCATGATTTTCTTCTTCTACTAACGCCACGCTTTACCTAAATTCCGCCCATCATGATCACTTGTTTGCAATACATTTACATATGTGAACCCTTTTTTTCGATGGGAAATGCTTTTACGCACTGTCCCGTTCGCAAATGATTCCATGATCTAGGAGCATTTGTGAACAAGAGTGTGGTACTCGCTAGCTCAGATAGAATACCCACTAAAACTCAGCGGGGCCCTAATCATGCATTAAATAGAAGGCATTCACTGATAATATATTAAAAGTTGATAAAACTTCATTGCAAAAGGCTTGTTCACCCTTCCACCTTCCCTTAGGTTATATGAATTCTAAGTATATTTAGAGTTTAGAGACAAACGTAGTAACCTATATTACAAGCAATAATTTATTTATTTATTGGTTCTGCAATTTAATTGACAGATTCTATAATTTAATTTATTGATTCACTAATAATTATTTGAAATTTTAGTTTAATGTAGTCTTGTTCAAGATGATTTAATTTATTGTCAATCTATATATTATCTTTGATTATTGTACTATTGTTATTAGCATAGTTTTGTTCATTCTAAATTATATCTGCTTATTATTATTCTGTTTTATTTACAATTATAACTTTCTTTAATAAGTTTGTAGGGGTTAATGTATGCATGATACAGATAAGTGATATAAATTTAAAGTCTTTTTTACATACCGGTATCGTTACCGTACCGTACCATTGATGGGCTCATTAAATAAAATAAAGTTAAGCTGGTACATTGACTAGTTTAATCAATTCTACGTCCGTAAATACCTTTAGAGATAGACGAAGTGACGTTACATGCGATAGATTTCAATTCAACGCTTGGCACGAAATTCGATTCCGGGCGATATATCACGGCCAACAATCGGCGTCGAACAGACACAACTGGACTGTCGCAATCGGAATAACCCCCGCAATTAGTTCCATGTTCACCATTCCAATATGAAATACAGCCGCTTGGATCGACTAAGACATATAGATTAGGCTGTGACACACGGCCGATGCGGATGACAATACTGTACTCTTGCAGATGCGATCCTGTTTCAATTAATAAATAAATAAGCAAATATAAAAAAAATATTATCCTGTCAGAGACTAGTGACTATTTATATCACGAATGATTGATCAAGAATGATTACGATTTGAAAGATGCGCTGACTTTTATGTCATAACTTGCACATGCGCAGTTGACATATCCTACATTACGCAAGCGGGACCGGAAGCTACTATTACAACGCAATATATAATCGCACATAAAGTGAGTTAGTATATTAAAATACATAATCTGTTACTATATTGCCATTTTCATCGAATTATAAGCTGAATAAGTTGTAAAGGACAAAAAGTTTTTTGCGATTTTCAAGTTAGGTTAGTTTAGGCCTAAGCATGCGATTATTATGTAAGTAACAATGCATGAGGAAGTCATTTAAGTAGATAACTAGGTTAAGCAGTGCTTACCGCGGTCATAATAGGTAACAGCCGCCTGTTATACACAAATATTTTTTTTAGAAATATATAAATACATACATATGGATAATACACACAGACTCGAGGTGTGAACCGAACCCACGACCCCCGGAGCAGTAGGCAGGGTCACTGCCCATTGCGCCAACGGGCCAGCCAAGTAAAATACTTTTACAATTCTTATTAAGTTTATATGTTAATATACTGTTAAAAACTTCGCATGTATTTATGTAAAGGAATCTTATTACTGTAATTTATAATATGATCTACAATTTAAATGAAAATTTTCACTCGTTATACGATTGAATTTACTATTTTAATTTAATAACTTTATCCGTGTATCCCACTTTAGGATTACCCGGATAAAATAACAGGAACAGTATCGTTTCATTTAATTTTCACCAACTCGTAAACGTCCGGCTTAATATGAACTTACTACATAATTATGAGGAATTTGCTCTTAAAAAACTTCACGTTTTTTATACTCAATTAGTTTAAAATTATTGTTTTCTGTTCCATACAGACAGTTACACTACTAGTCATGCCCAGTCAACTTTAGTAACATTACTTTCGAGATCAATAGAGGGCAGAAACAGCCAGTTAAAAACCATTTTTATCACAAAAACGTTTCCCGTTTATTAATTTCTGCCGCTTCAGCCATATTTCACGTTGTCATCCCTTCGTGTAATTACAGCGACGTTAATAAGCCGTAACATTGACGTCGTGTAATCAAAGTCTAAATAAATCTTCATAAATGAAAAATTTGGCTGAAATATTGAATTTTTTGGCTGACTTACTGCACGACACGCGGAAGACTAGCTTTGTCTAATGTGAGAATCAGCATCTTTGAAAGACTAGTATATTTGAATGTCGAACCTTTGAATATCTATTGCTTTCTCTACATAATTACACGTTGTCATCCCTTCCTGTAATTACAGCGACATTAATAAGCCGTAGATACAGACTACATAGCACAAGGAACACTAGCATAGTCTAGTCTAGTCTAGTCTGAAACTCAGTTTCTTCATGTGTAAAGCAATCTTCATGAAGGAAAGATTTTAGTAAAAAAAATTTTTTGTTTCAAACAAACTAAACTTAAGTTTTTGAATGTCACTTTAATGACCTTGTATGACCAATATGGCCTTGTATGGTTATGCAAAAGCATAATTTAATGTAACTTAAACTTACTATTATAATGCTTTTATTTTTTGAATGTGTTTCTAGGTATTAGAATATATCCGTTTAGACTATAAATTACGGAAATAGTAATTTAGTCATTGCACCAAACGGAAAGTAAGTCATTACCGAGTGGGCGGTTAATCGAGGCGGTATGTTGTGTACCATAGCGAACGCGAGGGCACTAAATTAATACGAGTGCATTAATTACCCACTTAAGCAAGATGCCGTAATCTTCTTTTGTTTCAACTACATCGGTGTATTTTTCCATTTTGTAATAATTTTCTTGTTAAATATGTAGTAACAAAGCTTTACAATGATATAATATATAATGCATTTGTATCTTGTTTTCGAATTTATTCGGTCGATTTTTACTTTCAAGCAGTATTTTTTTAATCCAATGCGTACATTTTATATGAAACTGAAGGCATTAAACTTCCATTGTTCATTTATATGAAAATAACAACAAGTTCAGTAACAAAACACAACGCAATAACAAAATTTCATACATTACTGCACTATAGCAATATATAGAATGCACTACACTTTTTTTTGAAAATATTTGGTTGATTTTTATTTTATTCCTTTTGATCAAATGCATACATTTTATATGAAACTTAATGGGAGTCACTAAATCTATTTGGTATATTTCCGTATAAGTTTTTATCACTGTACTCCTCCTAAACCGCTAGATATTCTGATAAAATTTTGTCTATATATTCTAAGGGATTTATAGTATAATAATATAAAGATAAATTAGTTTTAAATTGAAAAATAATTAAAATTTCTGCTGGGGAACAATAATAATATTTTGTATTTCTTTCAGTTAAAAGACAACTATTAAGGTTCCAAAGTCCAATAACTGGATTGTTTCCAGTACTGTCATCAGATTTGCACATTGGCAGTGTCAGAGACAGTATATATTGTGCTGCTGCAGTGTGGGGCTTGTATCAAGCCTACAGGTATAATAATTGAAATAAATATTTTATGTTGTTCACAAGTTTTAAAAACTTTTCTTTAATGACGTTTCTGCAATCGTTTTTATTGGGTTCATAGTATATTTAATACACTAGTTGTATCCTGTGATGTCGTCTACGTGGGCCCACCTGTATACTTAGGGGTTAAAAAAATTGGATAGCATATAAAAGTTTATAGTAAGCAAAACTTTTAAGGTTTTAAAAAGTAGACATAGGCTGCTGTGGACTTTTATTTAGAACTTTTAAAGGGGAATGATTCTGTCATATATGGTTTTTGCGAAACTTTAACCATTTACAAAGTGCGTGCAGAGAAAGCTCTCAAAAGAAAACAGAATCCGATATTGAAACATTCTTCATTGGTCTTAGTGCGATTATATGAAACCGATAGCCTTCATCAGTATATGGTCTATCTAACACTGAAAGAAATTTTCAAATTGGACGGGTACTTCCTGAGATTAGAGTGTTCAAGCATATGAACAAACTCTTCAGCTTTACATATTAGTATAGATTTACCAAGAACTAAAGAAGAGGAGACAATTTCTTGAGCATTCCATGACCTCTAACATATTGCAAATTAAAGAATCTAAGCACTGTTGGGAATTGCAGCTATGACATAGATTAAGGGGATGCCTTTATTTTTCCCATTTTCCTTTTTGAAAGAGAACAGTACAAGAAATAAGTCTTGATAAGCCATGATCTTTTTGTAGCTATATTTCTAAAATATTTCTGTATTGCAAGCAATAATATTGTTGTATTATTTCTGTATTTGCTTCTTTCTTCTTTCAGACGTATTGATGATGACAGGGGCAAGTCACATGAACTGGGTCAGAGCACAGTCAAGTGCATGCGCGGCATTCTCGAATGTTGGATAAAGCAGTCGGCTAGAGTGGAAGCCTTTAAAACAAGGCAGAGTGCTGCACACGCCCTTCATGTGAAGTTCCACCTCATCACTGGAGAACCTGTACTAAGTGATGATCAGTATCATCACTTGCAGATTGATGTGATATCATTGTATTTGTTGTTTCTTGTACAAATGATTACGGCTGGACTACAAATTATATACACACAAGTGAGTGTTTTTTTTTTGTATCTATCTCTATATATAAAAATATCAATTGATGTTCGATAGTCCCCCAAAAAGTCGAAAACCGCTTTAACGATTTGAATTCTGTTTGTTTTATTTTAACGACTTCATTTCTAAGAATTTTTAAAAGAAAAGAAAAGTAGAAATTATATTATTTTAAAAATACTAAAATTAATAATGCAGATTTGATTGCAACTTTGGAATAATTCAAATAAGTAGGTGACGTTAGTACAAGACCTTTTGACTGGCGTGTCATGTAAAATTATTATATTATAATGTTTTATAAATTAATAATTTTACATGACACGTCATGACATATTCGGCTAGTGTCATGTCTTACGGGAAAGATGCAAAAGAGATTGGCTAATTCCAGACAGGCCAAAATTCGGACAATACAACGTCTGCCGGATCTGCTAGTAACTCACACTCAACAACACACTCAACCTAGATTTTAAAAAGTAGTCTGGGTAAAGCAAACCTTATATTTTTAGCGTACATAGGTTTGCTTTGTAAAATTTAATGTAAAGTGTAAGGGAATGTAAATGTAAACTGCAGATACTAGAAATTTGTTAATTCATCTTTCGGGTTGCAGCATTGCACCGATTTTCCCTCATATTCGTTCGCGGATTTAAGCAAAGTAGTTTAGTATTTCATGCATAATTTACTTTTGTTAATGTGCCAACCCTATTTCACGATAACCTAGCTGCAACCTTATAAATTTAAGAAATCCGAGCGCGCATTGTGTTTTTAACCATGTACAAACTTATCTTGCATAATAAATCCTTTGTAACTACGCTGAATAGCTTTATGTGGTCATAAATACACCTCAAATACACGCAAAGATGATATCGTGGAAGAATATGGTATACGGACTCAAGATAAGATTTGTGTACTGAAAGAAAAATGTGGTACATATAAGAGCGAAGTTGTTTTGGATGTTTCTAAGTTAATTGGTTCGTTCGAATGAGGAATGAGTGAATACTCATTCCTTGGAGGTCGTGGCTTAATCAGTATCTGGCATTTGAGTCGATCGCTAGGTTAAGTAAATCTTACCGATCTTGGTGACCCATTCTAAGCTACTTTCAAATATCCGATGGCTTCCGAAGAATATCGCTAATTGATATTAGTCGTGAGATTGTGGAGTTTCCCATTTGTGGAGTGGCATGGCCATTTGTGGAGCTGTTTCGAGATAACGTCAGCTGGCAATTTCTCATCTTTACTCGCCCCACATCCATTTCCTCTGCAATTTAAGCGGACCTTGGTACTAGACAGGGATAAAGCTAGGAAGTAGAACAGTTTAAAGGGTTTCCAAAGACCGTTAAGAAATATCTTTAAAGTGAAATTTTCTAATAACAAGTACGTTCGTCTCTTACTAATTGAATTTTGTAATAGCTTAGCTGCCTGCTGCCTGCTCGTTTGCCCCTTGTAACAAAAAAAGAAACAGAAATTTTATCTAAGCTGAGGCAATTATCGAAAATTTAGATAGGAAAAGGTTTTTGAAGCCGCTGATAAGTTTTTTTAATACCAAATATCTTTTTACGTCCAGCGTTTCTCGCGATTTCATGATAGGTGAACTTTAGCTTATGCAATAT
Source organism: Charaxes varanes (assembly GCA_024363005.1). Taxonomy (NCBI): domain Eukaryota; kingdom Metazoa; phylum Arthropoda; class Insecta; order Lepidoptera; family Nymphalidae; genus Charaxes; species Charaxes varanes. The sequence goes on along the minus strand of JANCMC010044813.1, from coordinate 2,800 downwards.
AAAGATTAAGTCGTTATTCTAATGGACGGCTTATTTGTTAATAAACTCTACAAAGTTAGCCTTTGAGGTTCAGCTCAGGAGCATTTAATATTCAGCTTGCTTGCCGTGTTCAAGGTGTCCTCTCTCAACTTAGATTAATAAAGTGGCTCGGAAGGTGATCAGCAACGTGCCCATGTTTTATTCTTTAACTAAAGAATAATAAATACAGTGCCAAAAGTGAAAATAATTTAATAAATGTACTCGTGAACGATCCATGCTTAGAGGTTTCAATAGATTTTTATGTATCTATCCACAGTAGACGCATGTATTTGTAATGAGAAACGTAACGTATCTGCGTCATAGGATTTCTCTCACTTGATTTCCCCTGAGACGTTTTGAGTAGATCATTTTTGATGTTCATAATATTGTGTTGGTCATGCAACATTGTAACACGCGTATGTTCGGTTCCTACAATTTACCGATTGCTATCCGTTACAGAATTCCTATGAAGTTGAAAATGAACAAAGTTACCTATCTAGATTTATTTATTTTTTCATAAAACATGTAATATAAAGCTGTATTTTAATAAATATTCATAACTTTCTACACATTACTTTGAACTTCTGATAACTTCTTCATTTTAAAGTATATACTATCTATATATTTTATTTAAAGTATATACTATATCTTATATTTTAATTTAAGATTTGTCCTTGTGATAAATACATCAAATTTTTATTTAAATATTTGAATAGTAGAACTAAATATACCTACACAATATAGGTCTTTTAAATATTTTTTTAATTAGCCTGTAATGTCCCACAGCTGGGCAAAGGCCTCCTTACTCTTAGACCACCCTCCTCTACCCAGAGCTAAACCAGTCCACTCCTTTTCCGCAAAGTTGTCGCGCCACCAATGCTAGGGGGGAAGCACCTTACGGGCAGAGAGACGGACGGACGGACAGAGCGAAATTATAAGGGTTCCTTGTAGTACTACGGAACCCTAAAAAGACCCTTGAAAATCGGTTCGCAGCCAAAAAGCATTAAATAAAACCCACATTTTTGAAAAATCGGTATAATTACTAACGCACACCAGTTCATTGTGTCATATGTATGTATAATCTTCATGAGGCACTTAATCACATTTTCGCTTATCAAGGTACAGGAAAATGAACTCATCGCAGTCGGCCCAAGAGTTACAATCATCGAGCCATATCACTCTCATTCCAAGAACGGGAGGTACGTAGCGAACAAATGTTAGCTCACTCTAGAAAATACCGATAGCGATAAACTATGACCCATCGTCGGCCATTATAAATACAGCCCGAAGAAGCAACGAGACACTTGCAACTGTGACGCACAAAGAAAATGATCGCAATCGTATTGTTAGGGCTCCTAGCGTTCGCTGGCGCGGCGCCGCACTGGAACCCCCATCGCTACCACCATGGAAGGGAGCCAGCATTTAGCGACAGCTTTGAGAGATTCATCGACCGCGACATATTCGATACGGAGCGATTCTGGGACGAATTCAGCAGAAACTTGCAGAGAGAAATGGACCAGTTGGAGGCGGAATTGCAAAGCTTCTCTAAAAAATTCCCCAGCATGGTGAGTAGCGAGGGCATTGACGGGAACCAATACAAGATAACAATCCCCCTGTCCGGATTCGACGAGAAAGAGATTATTGTCAAAGCCAGCAATGGAGTGCTGATGATTCAAGCGGTACACGTTGTCGACGGTACGTCAAGGAATAGTTACTTGGATATAAGGAATTTGCCGGCGTGTGTTAAGTCTGGCGGGAGCTGGTCTTACGAGAACAATTTACTGACGATCGTGTTCCCACTTGAAAAAGAAGATGTCCCGGTGACTGAAGCATTAACAACCCAGGCACCTAACTACAGTCGCGAAGAAACAGCAAAGCCTACGGATGACAATAACGATAATGCTGATGTGGGTCTGGAGAGAGGTGATTTGAACAGTGACAAGAGAGCAGAGTTAGAGACGAATGAAATTCCTAAAACTTCTAAGGTAGAAGCGACCACCTACGCAGTCGATCTGAAAGACGAGGTAGAGTTCGTACCTATAAATTATTGAAAAAAATAATTGCACATACCTATTTATATTCATATTTTTTTTATTTTACATTTGTCCTTTGTGATACAAAAGTTGTAGTATTTAATTACTTTTTTTAATAAAATCTTTAAAAGCTTTCGCCACTTTTATTTTTTGTGTTTGGAAACGGAAATTATAGAATTTTACTAGCTACAAAAAAAATCGACAAAAGTTATAGGACCCAAAGAAATTTTTCCTCCATAAGTGTCGTAAATATACAAGTGATTTTTTATTCTTCTTTTTCTTCGCTGAATTTATTGAATTATTTTGGTTTTAAGTGGCTATAATGATGATTAAAAAAAAAATACCAGACTGAGTTAGTCGCGGGCCCCTCTCAGTGCAGAAGGAACCCTTGCAAATTTAGCTTTTAAGTCGTAAATCTTATCACCAAATTATTAAATGATTAAAAAAATAATAATATCATACATATGACGTCCATAAGAGCTTATAAAAAAGTCTATATGATATATGAATAAAAGATTTTGACTTGAATTGAATTGAAAAAGTAAATTTGATACTTTTAAAGAGTAATTAACTTTGGAAATAATAATAAATTTGGGAATTTCAAATTATACATGAGACTGTACGGCGTCTACTCCTTTTATCCTCCTATGTATCCGACATTATTCCTTCTAGGAATGGTCGGTTATAACGAACTGAGGGTTAGGAGGACGCACCATGCTTGGCATCAAACTTTAAGACCGAGCTAGCAG
>JANCMC010044806.1:0-25321 GCA_024363005.1 Charaxes varanes | reverse complement strand
GTTAAAAGTTATGTTAAGTATTTTTGTGTATTTATTTTGTTTTACTATTACCAAAGAGTTAAAATGAGTCACGAACCCAAACTCAGCGTTGGCAAACATTGGTATGTTGGTTTACTTTTTTTCTCAAAACTAAATTAATAGGGAATTATTATTTCACTGAACATCTTCTAAACAGTTGTGCTTATTTTTTCAGTGTATTTTAGTGGATGGTTAAAATTTGCAATTGGATCCGGTTGCTGTTACCACCATTGTCTTTTTCTGGATAACTTTACTACATAATTACTCTACCATTAATATATGGATTGCAGTTGGAATAGCTTTTGGTTTAACTGGAATTTTCCTAACAACCCATACTAAAATATTATCGTACCCTAGAATTAACTTTACCGTCAGTAGTATTTCAATAGATCTAATCAAATCTAAGCACCCATAGATATTTGAATTCGAAATAAGCATTAAACTTTATGAATCAGGATTACGTTGAATGGAAACCAATTTGGAAAACGCATTGAGAATCGCGAATAAATGCCGATTTTTCAGGGAACATAAATTTTCTATATGCTTTCGAGTTATTTTCTTCAAACGCATATATATGCATAGTTGGAAATGGGCCAATACTCGAATTATGTCATTTAAAATTATAAATACACGAAGTTGTATTCCTCATTTTTTAAACTGACTGTGACAAAGTTAGCTTAAGAAACTTTTCTTAATCGGCTGGCCGGTTGGTGCAGTGGGCAGTGACACTGCCTTCCGCTCTGGGGGTCGTGGGTTCGATTCTCGCCTCGAGTCTGGGTGTTACCTATATATGTATGTATTTATATATTACTACAAAAAATATATTTGTGTATAACAGACGTCTGTTACCTATAACGCTGGCATTAAGTTGTCTACCCTAGGAACAGACATCCGTGTGTCATAATATAGTCTTGTACATATTTATTATTATTATAATGTGGTTTTTGGTGACAAAAAAGTAGTTGATTAGTAGTAAGTTTACAGACTTTAAAAGCATTAAAAACTACAACAAACTAGTTGCATTTTATTTGTACGTTTATATGTCACGTGAAAAGTGCATTACAATGCTATTCAGATCGGCAAACCAAATAGCAAGTTACATGCTGAAATTAATTTTAATTCCACCATTTTAAACAAAAAATGAAACGCTCGTCAACCCTCGATTATATTCCGTGAATGCAAATAAGTTCGTTATAAACCACGTTTGGATAATAGCCGCAGTAAATATTAACTTTTTTTTTTAATATAACAAGGGGCAAACGGGCAGGCGGTTCTCCTAAGTGACTACCGACGCCCATGGACGACTGCAACAACAGAGGGCTCGCAGAACTTATCGTGTACAACTTAAAAGTAAAGGCATTGGCATGATGCAAACTATTTTGTCCAAGCCAACATCCGAGGTACATATAAGTTTGTTTGAATTGATTTACAACTGTGAAAAATGATATCGCATGTTTAGTGATAAACTGACCTAACTCGAAAAAGCTGATTTTTGGGAAATTGCAAAAAACGGTTTGTCTTTACGACTTATTCCTCTTATAATACGATAAAACGGCATTATTGTATCAAATTATGTATTTTAATAATAGTTAATGAAGTGATTTATGATACTAAAATGTTACTTTATTATTTGTTTATCTTTCTACCTAAAAACATATTTTAGTTACAAAAACAAAAATAGCTGTATCTCAGTGTTGGACTGAGATATCGAAATAATTCTTAGACTGGCCAATAAAGGACGTTAAAATAAAGCTGACTGTATCGTTAACTCACTTTAATTCCAAAACATAACCGGTCAGTCTATGACTAAGCAAGCGAATTATGTAGTGAATTTTGTTTGTCACATTTCTAAATTAATATAATAATTTATGTACTTATAGGTATATATAAGAAATGAGTATGCTCTTTTCTTGAAGGTCCCTAAGTCGTATCCGTTCGGAAATACAGACGCTGGTAATTGATTCCAAAGAGGAATTGTGCGAGGTATGAAGTTTCTTGAAAATTGCACGGTTGTGGATTTTAGGACATCAAAGTGGTGAGGGTGAAATTTCAGATTCTGGTAAGATATAACTTAAACTTGTCTTCTATGTGTAATAAAGATAAAGAAAAGTTAGGTTTGTTACATAATATCACAAAATATAGACATTGTACGTAAAGTAAATTTTGTTGCAAAGCTATTGGGATTCATTGATTGGACGGGATTTAAGTTTGTGGCTTGGTAAGCGTTCTGTAACAATCGGATTCAGTTATTTATTCTTTAGTTGTTGAGTTGGTTCAATTTGCCAAACAATGTTTTTGAATGGAAGTTGCAAATTTAGCTAATATGCAACATTTAAAGGATTAACATGCCTTTTCGTTTATTTATACATCTAAATAACACTGTATCAAAAAAAAAATATTTTTCAATGTGCATTAAAATTTATAATAAACTAACAGTAGAAATTAAGGCCCTTCCACTAATACTGTTTAAAAACGCAAGTTAAAACATTTTTGTTTGACTGTCTATCTGTGTGTTTGTTTCGGGCTACCTCCGAAGCGGCTTGACCGATTAAGACGGCTTTTACCGGTAGACACTTCATTTTGTTTTTTTTTTTTTTACTTTACAAAAACATAAAAAAAAATTTAAAACATAACATAGGCTACTTTGCTTATAGCTAAAGAATTAGGGTTCCGCATAAAAAATAAAGAACGAAACTAAGTCGCAAGCTACAACTCCTTTTTTTTTAATATAGGTGAACTACTTTTATTTGTTTCTTTTCTTTTCATCTGCATAGATGCTTTTGCTAGAAATGGGTGAGACAATAGTCCAACGGAATTTTATTGAATCGAGTCCATAAAGAATTCAAATCATCATTTCCGTCCTTGAATTATTGGCGTCTTAAATTTTTATTTGAAACGAAGCTAACTTTCTTCGTCTTCTTCCTATTAAAGATAGGAAGAAGAAGGAGAAAGTTACCGGACAAGTACTAGGGTCCGATGAGATTGCAGAAGATGTGACTGTGTGGCGAAGAACTTCCTAAGCTGAGTAAATATTCCTTCAAAGCGATTGCAGCCATTGTTTCATTGAGTTCGTGGTTTCGAAATGTAAGCAATTTCCAATTCTCGTATGCAGTTTATTGATTATTTAACCAGGAAATGTATTTAAATATACAATTACACCAACTACCTTTAAACTTTCGCAACTGTTGACGTTCAAATAATTTTTAAATATCGCAACTATTACTTGAAACTGTAATGAAAATTCTTTGGGACCAACATTATAAAATTTAAAGTCTTATTACTATCTAATTTTCTAAATGAAGACATTTACCTAGCATTATCCCGGTCTGGTACCAGGGTTCATTTAAATTGCAGAAGAAGTAACTGAGGGGTGAGTTAAGAAGACCGACTGCCGTCTGAAGTAATCCCCGGAACCCTCACAGTCTCACTCAGAGGCAATAATCGGGACCCACAGTTTTACGTGCTTTCTAAATCACGAAAGTCGTATATTTAAAACCTAGTGCTAAAAGTAAATGGGTCACCCATCTTTCACAAACGTATCAAATAGCAAAAACTATTAGAATCCATTTGAAATATTTGTTTTTAAATCACTTAGACAAAGTTTCTTGCGTTTTTTTATATATATAACAAGGGGCAAACGAGCAGGCGGCATTCACGTAAATGACTACCGACGCCCATGGATAACTGCAACACCAGAGGGACCGCAGATGCGTTGCCAACCTTTGAGAAATGAGTATGCTCTTTTCTTGAAGGTCCCTGAGTCGTATCCGTTCGGAAATACCGAAGCTGGCAACTGTTTGTCTCGGTCCGGAATAACAGAATTCTTATAATATAATAAATATAACTTCACACACACTACTCACCACAACACTATTCAACGCAATACAACATAACACAAGCACTTACAGCATCGAAAAATTTTAAAAAATGAGGCTGGAAAATAATTCGACTAAAATAACTTGTGGTGAAATTAATTGCTTTTTAATTATTAATTTCAACACAATTTATAAATAAAAAGACATAAATAATTAAATAGTTTTTAGTAATTAATTTGCTTTAATTTTTTGTTTCTTTTTTTTGCTTGCGTAGTGAGTGTTTATGTATGTAGATATAATAATGCCCATGTATTTCGACAGTTCATAATCGCATAGATCGATAGAATTAATGTTTCATATTATACAGTATAGCAATTATAGAAATATTTACTGCATATATGGATTTTGCACATGTGGAGTCGCGAATAAAAGCTAGTCCATCTAAAACTAAGTAACAGTGTCAGTGAGTGTGTATAGTGAGCCAACGAACTCTAAGTGTAATGCTATTAAAGTAAACGTCTTAGAATATTAAGGGCAGTAGGCAAGGGAGCTAAGTGGTGCCTTTTGTTAGTTAATTAGGTTTTTTTTTTCTTAATAGGCTTGCATTTCAATGGAATCTAAACGACAAGTTAATTCTGATGGACTCTTGACAATCTTTTGATTAATAATTAACGTACTTTAATAATACCTTTATTAAAAAAGGAAAATCTACTTTTCCACTACTTTGCCTTTCCCGTTCCCGTTCACCTACCTCCACTCCAGTTCCCGGTCAGAAGCGCTAAGTTTGCGCTGATGTTACTTAAAAATAATTTGATATGGTGGTTAAGTATTCTTAAATTTTCTTATTATGCGCGCAATTTTTTTATTTTTTTTCAGTCCTAAGAACCTTCTCCTGACAATAACAAACGAAAGAATTAGCGAAATCGGTTCAGCCCTTCATACGCGATGACGTGACCATGGGTTATAGGGATTTATATAATCTTCTGTATATATATGTATAGAAGATTATATGGGAGGATTTAGCATCAAATTTTAATTCTAAAGAGACAGTCTGCCTATTGTTGGGAATTGAAGAAACTAGTGTAGAGGACCAACAAGGCTTGCCGGAGCTCTTTGGGCGTATGGTACAAGGCCAGAAACATGGCAGTAAATACAATAAGTTATGTGCAAGCGTTTATGGCCTACGATATTCTACATTTGCTTCGCTATTTACATAGATAAAATAAATACAACTTTAAGCCAGTTAAAGCCCAAAGTGCAATGCGCGCCCTCGATAATAGGCGTGACAAAGTAACGTAAGCGCATTATAAGGGTTGTTGACACACTCGGCTGTGTGCTCCGTGTAATAGTGGGTACTACACCTTATATCTATAACAGATTAAAATGTAGGCCTTGCTTACGTTGTACTTAATTATGTTAAAGAGGTTGTTACAGAAGCGAAACTTCTTGTCAACATAGGGGATATTTTGACGTAGTTTACAGATTTTCTTGTACGTTCAAACTAAGTAGGTAGTTTCAGAAAGTGCAAATATAGTGATGTAAAAGAGTATAGAGTATATAGAGAATTACAAATCGAGATCTTTTTATGCTCAAAGTATTTGAGTGTTCTGTGTAAAATTTTAAACGAAGGTTTTATTTGATTATAAAATTAGGTTTTATTAAAATAAAATAGTAAGTATATATTATAAACGTATGAAAAATAGAGTTTTCATTTAGAAACGTTATTTAGAAACTTTTAAAATGATTTTTTTTGTTGATACGGGCAACATTAATGCTATACAGTAAACTTCAAATCTATTTAAGTGATACAGCTGAAGAGTTTGTTTGTTGTTTGTTTGAACACACTAATCTCAGGAATTACTGGTTCGATTTGAACAATTCTTGCAGTGGAAGAATAACTCTTATTCTATTATAAATATTACAAACTGCTACCTATAACTAAAACGATGAAATTAAAAGACAACGAAAAAAGTTAATTATAAAAAAGAGTCTGTATTATAAAAAAAGAGTCATTTAAACTGCCCAACAAGTGCCATAAATTACATGTGAACACATAATTTACGCTGATATACAGCTATCGTAGATAAAATGCTTAAATCTTTTACCGTTGCCTTTTTACAGATGTAAATGCAAAAACACGTGCTTAAATCGCGTCGCACAACATCCTCTCCAACTCAAACTACAGGTGAGACTTTTGCACAAACAAATAATTAATAATAATTATGTAACGTTTATTTACTTCAAGTACATTTGAGTCTCAGTTTTTTGTACATGAGACTGAGAGTTTTTTGTACAGTCATTTAGGCAACATACTGGCATAATTATTTAAAAATAAAGGGTGTCATTTATTAAACTATGAATTCAATCACAAAATAAATATATCATCGATGACTTCTATGTAAAATGTCGTAAGCCACATTCTTGTCACTCTCACTTTGTTACGTTTTCTAAATGAACTTGATGAGTTCTATTTATAACTGTATTAAATTCAAAGTAAAATACTTAATAGTACTTTACTTTGAAATCATTACAGTTATTATAACTCATCAAGTTCATTTATAAACCGTGAAAAAGTGAGAGTGCCAAAAATATGGTTTACGACACTTTACGTAGAGCCATCGTCATGTTCCTGCGTAATGTTAGACTTTTTTTTATTGTTGCAGGTCTTTAAAACTCTTAATCGAGGTTGGGGTATACGCGCACTCAATGACGTCCCTAAAGGAGCTTTCCTGTGCGTGTACGCTGGGAACTTGCTGACAGACGCTACCGCCAACTTAGTGAGTCCATTTGTTATGAAATCATTTAGATTTAGATTTTCTTTGACACTGACTGGACAGATCTTGTGGAAAGTATGCAGGTAATAGTTGTAAGATAAAAGACAATCTCGTAGTAATGGATATGTCATATAATGCATAATACACTTCACCAATACATAATAATCTTTACATAACATAAACTTGCAAAGTATATCGATTTTTCTAATGAAAAGTATAGTATAGTTCTGTATGCATATAAATGTTTATAATATGGTACCAAATTAAAATAAAAAACTACATATTATAAATAATTTTAAAAAGTCACTTAAAAGATATTTAATAGATAAAAGTTGTTATAAAACAAATGATTTATTTATTTGACAATGTATTTTAATGTTTTAAATTATTGAGACGAAAATTTTATTTTTCATTATATTTTCATTTATTCAATTATGTTAACCACCATCGAAGGGTATTCAATAATAATTAATTTATAAATAATTTCTATTAACGTTTTATACTTTTTTATTACTTAATTTGCAAACATGAGATCTTATGGTTTTTGTAAGCTTAATTTGCTAGAATATAGTGCGTTTTAATCCTTATCCTCAGATTTTAGGACCACTATACCTGCAAATAAAATCATTCGATTTGATTTACTTGATTTGTCTTAATAATGTGATTTTTAGGGTTCCGTACCTCAAAAGGAAAAAAGGAACCTTTATAGGATCACTTCGTTGTCCGTCTGTCTGTCTGTCTGTCTGTCAAGACCATTTTTCTCAGGAACGGGAAGACCTAAAAATTTGAAATTAATACCATATACATTTGCAAGGTCACCCAAAACCAGGGTACTTCCCGTTGACCTAGAATCATGAAACTTGGCAATAAGCTACATCTTGTAACACAAGTAAAGGAAAAAATCCGAAAATTGAAAATTGTCCTTGTAACAGTGTCTGTTTATCTTTTTTTTTTAAAGAATATTAGAAATACTTTTTAGGTGTGTCTAATATTCCCTTTTCCCCTCCTACTAAGCTTAAATCTAATATCGCGACTTCCTGGCTGCCCACCAATGACCCGGCAGGCCGAGGAATAGGTGGCGCGACGATTTGGTTACCTTTGCGGGCAAGTTATGGATGAGATTAACCCAGGAAAGAGGAAAGTGGATCAAGAAGGGGGAGGCAGTGGAACGCAATAGGCTAATAAAAAAACATATATATTTTAAAACTAGTTATGCCCGCGACTTTGTCCTCGTGAAATTAGGTGAAAACGTTTAGCGCGATGGTATATAACTTATAGCCTTCCTCGATAAATGGGCTATCTAACACTGAAAGAATTTTCCAAATCGGACCAGTAGTTCCTGAGACTAGCGCGTTCAAGTAAATAACAAAAAGAACTTTATTTATTAGTATAGATAAATAATATTTTTTTGTTATGAAAAAAATACAACAATAAAAGAATATCAGACACTAAATAATTTAAATTCAGAGTGTGTGAGAGTGATTAAGAAGGGTTTTCTCAGAGGCTTTCTGCGATGAGTGAGCGGGCAACCCACGTCAGGACCACCTGTCGCGGATCTATACGCCGTATTTACGAAGGCTTTTTCCATTATTATACATATTAAAGTGACCCTTTTCTGAGCCCTTACGAGTTTCTTATGGTCGAGTGACTCGCTTACACCTTTTTTTCATTTCCATCGCACTTTTTAGTAACAAGTCATTTTCAATTCAACTGCGTGTAAGTACGACTTGTCGTTAAGGTTTCTTTTTCATTTTGATGTAATGACTTGCAAATTTATGGACGCCGTTTGCACGCTCGAAAAACTATGACTCATTGTCACGTTCCGCCTGACCCGAGCGTGCAAACGAGAACGCGGAACAAGCGATACAGGCATGATTGTTCTAAGCGTGTGGCGTAACAGACAACGATTTTTTTATAGAAATGTAATAATCATAGATTATATCGATTACAGTTATTTTAAATAATTATTTTGTTTACAGGTTCAGTCTGCGGCGGCCATTGCTGCGGGCGGGGTAGAGAGACGCAGGTCAGAAACGTCTTGCGACGGACGGCCGAACAACGCGTCGCAACTGCCACCAAACCAATCACTGAGCTACTTCTGGCCACGAAGAGAACTCTACAAGGTGTGTTTCTTTTTTTAATATAGCATAGAGTATACATATATAAGCAAGCTCCAGAGCGCGCCTCACTAAGTATGAATTGTAAGCACAGGTATGAACGGATACTCAACGTCAGTATGTCAATAGTGTTGTACGGCAAGCAACATCGGATACGTTTTTTTTTATCGTAATGTCATTTCATACGCTAAATCTAGCCTTTAGCAAGTTAATTAAATTATATAACCAGGTGACTAAATAATGCAAACACACGACATGCTGTTAATAATACTTTTGAATAGGCGGGAGGTGACCTCTACCATAACTCGTTTATGCAACTTATACAAGATATAAAAAAATGTATGTAAAAATTAATAATAAAATACTGTTATTATTTCTAATTCTTTATTTAATAATTTGAAACCAAAACAGTCATTAACATACGTTAATTTCAACTATAAACATTTTTGTCGCGCGTCGCGCGTGGAATATTAATGTCGAAGCGATTTACCACAGATAAAGTCTATAAAACATTGCTTACTCTTGGCTAAGGAGCGGTATGACACCAGCACTTTATATCTTATTTATACTCTAAGTATGTAAACTATCCGTATGTATTCATCTAAAAATAGTGCCAGTGTTTTCGGAGGTCTAAATAGCGCGAGCAAAGCGAATCGCAGGCAAATACTAGTGTAATTTTATATTCAGCGTACAATCGATAATTTTAGCGACACTCGATACACAATACGCGATCGTATTATTATTTGTCGGCAAGCACAAAGCGGGGCTTTTAAAGGGACCCTCACTTCCTCTTATTTTAAACGAGGGTGAGCGCATTGTTTTAACCTGCTCATTATAGAGGTCGTTGCTCTCGATAATATCCTTTTTGCTGTACGCATCGCGAGGGTGAAGTGATGATGAACTAAAGCTTATTCTTTTTAAATCAGAGGGCAAACGGGCGCGCGCCCTCACCTACACAACCGTGAACCGACGCGCGACGCTTGGCCCGCAAACACCTGCACTGCCAGAAAGAGAATAAAATAAATATTACGAGTTTACGAATATTCTATTCATATTTATATATAAATAGCTTTAACCTGCGATTCCTCTGCTTTTTCTTCAAATATCGTACAAACTTTCAACCCCTTTTTCACGCCTTTTAAATTTCATTTTCGCGATAAAAATTAAACCTATTTCCGTCTCTGCGGTCCAATCTATCTTATAGAGATATTCATCTAAATTTGGTTAGCGGTTTAGGCGTGAAAAACTAACAGACAGAGTCACTTTAACATTTATAATATTAATATATTTTTATAAAAGATAAGTGGTTTACTGATATTATAAATGCAATATTATCTTTGTATCTAAGAAAAGAGAATGAGGTAAAGCTTCATACCGGCGCGTAAAGAAAAAAAAAGTTTTTAATAGAATGTCCTCTTTGTATCAATAAAATCACTCTACACTTAATTCGAAGGAGTTTTACAATGGGAACCGCGCTTAACGACGTGCTTCATCTATAATGTATTTACCGAGTTAATCTTTCCCATTAAAGACGCCTGTAAAACACTAAAATAAACAATGGAGTAGCATTTGATACCATAACGACAACGAACCAAGTCGTTGCCGAGTTAATAGCTGCACTCATTAAATTTTATGGTATATAAAGTTCCTGTAAATAAAACTGATTTGTTATATCAAGTAGTCGCTATGTGCCACAGATTAAGCGATAAAGCAGATTACAGAAACAATAATGAAACTTAAAAAAAGAATTGATTCTTTAAAAATTTACTTTTTTTATGCCCGAGCCAGACATAGCTCAAAGTGTTTGTACATTTTGTCCATGAAGTTCTAAAGAATTTTGTGAAGTTACACAAACTCCTCGGCCACACTACATGATCATTGCAATGATCATTCAAATGAAGCTATGTCTGGCTCCGGCATTAAAAAAAGCAATAAAATGAAGACTAAGTAAAATATGAGGCGAGTCTTTAAATCCTTAAAAACGAATACTATGGATTATACTAAAACTGTGGATACAATTTCCTCTTTGTCAAACTCTTTTATATTTGTTGTCTTTGACCGTTGCGTGTTTATATCGACGAAAAAAATTGTTACAAAACATGACGTTACTAAAAGTAGAAGTAGTTAGTCCGATAGTTCGTTTTTCTATCGTCGAACTATCAAGTTTTGAAGTCGTCCTAAAGGATACAAAATAGAAGCGATACGGTAGAATTAAAAAAAACAATGCAAAATGCCACCCCCTTTGCGCAGCCGAGCAGAATAATTATGTCCACATAATAACGACCTATGTAGTCTAATATTTACAATGGCAGGCGGTGTCACTGTACACAGGCCGCCCAATTTGTCGGCGCACAAGTGTTTGGTAAACAAGTATCGTTCTATCCCGGACCAAGTATTTATTGTTCTTACTGTCCTTAACAAACACCACAAATTTCCGAAATGGTACACGGAATTATAGCCTCTATTAAACGAGAATAACGATCAAATTATTGTCACTAAACTTTTTCATATTTGTCAGCGATACAGTGTGGAGGTAGGGTGAAATTGATTCGGATTCGGAACAGTTGGTTGTTCTATACGTTATACTGCTTGTTATTGAAAAATAAACAATTGTCTATGTTTTAATTAGAGATTGCCATATCGAAAAATTGTTTACATTCTATTTTCAAACCTTGTTAATCAATCCATGTACTTGGCTTATAACTTTGTTGTAAACGTATACGACCTTACATTTTTTTATATAACAGAACCAGATCCATACGGATTTCAGCACGCGTCCACATAAACTCTAAAAATTACAAAGACGTACCTTTTGGCTTACCTAAATCTAATCCTAGACATGCTGATTTAAGACCCAAGCTTCTAATCTTTGAGCTGTTAAGGCTCTTATTTATATTCAAGTTTTATAAAAGGGAGAAAATTAATTCAGCAGACGAAAGAATATAAAACAACAAATAACAGAAATTAATAAAACAAAAAGTAAAGAAGCAAGTTTAAATGGACTCGCAACTTTTTGATGAATACTTGCGGAGTGGCTTATATAATTTTGGCTGGGGAACATAATGGCGTATTCAAGTAAAATGAAGTAAAAAGTCTTTTGTTATATTATTTTATATGCCTCTATATGTATAGATGGTACTGAAGTTTCTTATCTGCCTTTTCTTAGTCAGTTCATAATGTTTTTAGGGTACCGTAAGCCCAAAAGAAACAAGGAACATTTATAGAAATAATTATTTGTCCCTCTGACAGACATGTCAAGATTCTTTTTTGTCAGAAACGCGTTGACGTATAAAGTTGAAATTAATACCAAATACTAAAGTCAATCAAAAGTTATGGCCGTTTATGTCACATTTCCTAACATTCGCAAAGGGAACCAAAACTTTTAAGATACTTCCAGTTGACCTAGAATTATTAATTTTGGCAAGGAGCTAAATCTTATAGCAAAAGATGTTGAAAAGATGTCTGTTTCCTTATCTGTAGGTCTGTTCATAAAGGCCCTTTTTTCAGCAACGCGTGAAGGTAAAACGTTGGAATTAATACTAAATACTGACTGACATATCTGGTCCCTTGGAGCTGTAAAAAAATAAGCTTACTTAATAAGCAATCAAAAGATGTGGATTTTCGTTTCGCATTTCCCATACGAGTTACATTCGAAGAGGGAATAAAAACCTACAGACTACAGGGTACTTCCCGTTGACCTAGAATCATGAAATTTTACAAGAAGCTACTATATTTTAAAGTAAAAGCGTCCAAGTAAATGCTTTACCATTTTCGATGACAGTTCAGACAGAAATGAGTATACTCTTTTCTTGAAGGTCCCTAAGTCGTATCCGTTCGGAAATACCGAAGCAGGCAACTGATTCCACAAGAGAATTGTGCTAGGTAAGAAATTCCTAGTCAACGGTTGTGGTCTTAAGTACAGTGACAAAGGCCAGTACAGTCGATTTTTACATCTAAAGATATATATAACTGGATCGCGAATCTATCTTTATGTAGATGTCTAGGTACAATGTTTCGTAAAATGAATTCAAAGTATACTAGTATGTAACACCAGACTTAGTCTTCTTTTCATTACGCACTTTTTTATATAAGTTCTCTCACTACTTCAATCTACGCGGGCGCCCGTTCCACTTCTCTTATTAAATACAATTAAGCGGTCGTACCTCGTTAATACAGCCCTTTATATTGGAACGTAAAACCCAAGGGCGTCTAGAGGTCTCGGCTGAAAGACGAACGACATTTGTTATTTATCGGACAGCCCGAAAAACGCTGAAACGTTTTATTCTTGGAATAGCGAAAATAAGTGCACAAATGTACGTGAATACGTTATTTTTCTCTACAATGCTGCGTTGTATGAAACAGCGTGAAATTCAAATTTGATACAAACACTTTTTTAAATGACATTTCATTTTTTCTTTTTCATACAAACAGCAGTTATAGCTCAGATGCCGTTTTTTATATGAGTTTTTAGGATTCCGAACCTTCAAAGGAATAAAGTAACCCGTATAGAATCACTTTGTTGTCCGTTCCTCTGTCTGTCTGTCAAGACCTTTTTACTCAGGAATACGCAAAGCTACAAAGCTGAAATTAATACCACATACTGGGGTCTACAATCCTATGAAGAAGATATAGAAAGTTCTAGAAATATTCAACCAAACACAAAAATTTAAAAAAAAAACACGGCAAATATCTAAAAAAACATAAGATCAACGTAAAAAAGACTAAAAATATTCAGGTCACCATTAAAACTATATAAATGCACTGGAAATAGCTATTAAGGCATATCTTTTTATCTAAGAATATCATTACCTAGTTAAGATGGCCAACTGCCGTCTGACGTCTTCCCCGGAACCCCCACAATCTCTACAATCTCACTGAGTGACATTAATTGAATTCACTGTTTTACGTGCCTTAAAATCACGGAGGCGGTCGAATATTTGAAAAACCAGCATTAAAATGGATTCTCCATCTATCACGCGGTCGCGGTATAAACTGCTTATCCTAGCGATCGACTCAAATGCCGGCTAGAGGTTAAGCTACGAGCTCCTCTAATAACTATTAATGTAAGTAACTATAAACAAACGTTTCTGCTAAGAACTTGTTTGTATAGAACTGGCGATGCCAGAACTGCCGATAATGCCGCCAAAACCAATTATACACTTTTTTTTGTATGAATATATAAATACATACATATAGATAATACACCCAGACTCGAGGCGGGAATCGAACCCGCAGCCCCCGGAACTGAAGGCAGGTTTAAGTTGAATAATCAATCGATGCATTAGTTATATATATATATAGATCTTTAAAAGTATGCCGTATTATTTCGCCAATTTTAGGGTTACCATATTTTTTCTCTAAGCCTACAGGATGAACTTGATTAAAAAAGTGTTTTGCATAGTTTTTAATTAAGAACGCCTAGGTAAACATTAGATAACATTTTTTTTTTTCATTCTCTTGTTATGAAAATAGTGCCATATAAAGTGATTTTTACGCGTAATTTGAAAAGTTTCAATATGTTATTGCGTTTTGCCGTGTTTGTTATCTGTAAGTCGTACGTTTTAGTCATTTTTGATCTTTAATTTCAAAATTTAAAAAGATTCTTATTTTGAATAGACTATCAGAAGCACTTTCGTAATACTGTTTTGTTTTATAATAATATTCTATCGAATATAATATTGCAGTACAACTGGAATGGCCGATTGTTTAACAAAGGCCTTAAAGGAAAGCGTTTTTGATGATGAAATATGTCCAATTATTTAAAAAAGAAATAAACCAAAACCAAACCAATGAAAATGCTAACAAAAGTCACTATTATTACTTTGTTATTAATTTCTTAATTTTTCCTATGTAGAATGGTAAATCTCATAATTGCTACTTGAAATAGATACAAGTTTTTGCATTGTACTTAGTAGAAAAAGGTTATTCAAATCTTGTCTATTTATCTGTCAATAACTACTATGACTTTAAATATAATCACATAGGTTAAAATTTACACTAAAACTATTACAATATAGCTTTTATTTATTACAGGCGCATTTCTACCAAAAGTTGCCGCAGCTCCGTCCGTCGCCATAGCCATAGACCGAGATCTAGGCCAGTTTCGTATCAAGTACAGTCTTTTACCTCGCATCCCCGGCGTAAACTTCCTAGGGAATGGCCACGGGGGAGCCAGTTACAACTTCGGCTCTAAATTGAAGTAATAATAAAATTAAATAAAAATCTCTATATTTTCAAACATTGTTGCATAGTAAATTATTAACTTGCTAATTATCAGAAAAATACTTATATAAATCAATTATTTGTATGTTAAATGTTAAAAAAGATCTTAACGCCGAAAATAGGATGACAGGTTCGGCATTGGCCATATCAGGACTGAACAAGCAGCCTTGCGAGACAGCCTCGGATATTTGCCGCGCAACGTTTTTCATTTGGAGCACGTGCATTTTCCTGGGGCGAGGCACGTTCTGACTGACCGAGGAATTAGTATCGCGGGCTGCCTCGCGAGGCTGCTCGTTTAGCCAGGACACGGCTATTAAGATTTATTTAAATAATTAGCGAGTTGCCTTCGCATAGGTATTTACATTATCGAAATTATGATAGGGATCTCTAATTTTTTGAAAATATTCATTCGCCTATGTTCGTCAGGGATAATGTAGGATTCTAGAGGTAAAAGAATTTTTCAAATCGGTCCAGTAGTTTCACAGCCTATTCAATGCAAACAATCAATCAAATCTTTCCTCTACGTAATATTAGCATAGAAAAAATACAATCCCTTTTGTTCAATAAAAATTGCATCATAATATTTTGTTCAATATCGAAAATCCTATTAAGTATATTGTTTATAAGAGTATTAACAACTATAAGGTACGAGAATAAGTTATCTTAATTTTCCATATAAAATGGCCAAAAGCGTGTCAAGACATTCTTATATAAAAGGGTTCCGTATCTAATACGCTATAAACGTATTCGTTAAATAACATCAAAAGTTGTTGTCCGATTTCGATCAGAATAATTTTCCTAATGAGTTTTTAGCATGTTCTATCAACATGGAAAATTGGATAACGATCTAGGTATTGTCGACGCGTCTAGGTTCCACGAAAATAGGGATGTTAACGCGAAACTTTGGCTAATATATAATAGATAATTTTGAAAATACATATCCTACCAATATGTTTAGTCTGATTAAATTCCTAAATTATTTCGTCGTAAATTTGTACACCTTAAGAATACCCAAATTTTTTCCTTTATTTTTATTTAATTTATTTTTAAGGACCTCGAACAAAGGATACACACGTTACATACAAAATTACAATTTCACAAAAAAGTACCTGTGTGCTCCTTCAATTACAGGAGACTACTACGCAATTACTAAGCTAACAAAAAATGAACAATGCTAAAATTTAAGTGCTAAAAATAAAGCGAAGATAAAGAATTTCTTTTCAATCAATTTTTAAATAATTATTTTAAATCAGATTTTATTATTATTATTTTATCCTTTAATTGTATCATTCAAGAGTTTAAATTTTAATTTTAACACTCATTTTTAATCCTACTTTAAGAATTTTCTTTTTATTTAATATGTATACGTTGTTATATAATAAATTGTAATGTTTGTAAAGCCCAGATGCCTATTAATAAAGATTATTTAGACTGACAGCCCTAAGTAAACTCAGTTAACAGATTCTGGTATTGAACCTTGTACCTTGCTACAAGTCGTGAGATTTATTATTGACGGATCAAAAACATCCAGTTGTGTTTTTATCAAACACAAAGACCTGTACACAAGAAGTGGCTTGAAGTTTTTTTTTTTACTAGCGGACCCGGCAGACGTCGTCTTACCTGAATGTTGGCTCGTACGCTATTAGCGGATTTAGCAAATTTTTTTATTTACATATGGATATGATATCGAACGTCATGTACTGAAAGTAATTCTATAATACTGATTTTTTAAACATATTTTTTTATTGTTCTTTCTTACTTTTCTTTTAAACCTTGACTAAAATAAAAGACTATATAATACAAAATAAACTAAATTCAAATCGGTCCAGCCGTTTTTGAATTAGCGAGACTAACTCAAAAACGTTTTTGAGTTAGCGACAATAATAATAGTAATAAATTATATTTATACTTGTTCATGCCTCACAGAATTTCTACTTTTCTTTTAAAATAACGAATAACATACGGAGTTTGTTTGATTGTTTGTTTGTCTGAACGCGCTAATCTCGGGAACTACTGAAAAATTCTTTCGATGTTAGATAGCCCATTTATTGAGGAAGGCTATATATCATCACGCTAAAGTTGAATCTATTTTTTTTTACCGGTTTTTAGCGGACCGAGTCGGGCAAAGCTAGTGTTATAATATAATTCTACTGTAGGTGTCTAATCTGAAGGTAACGAGAATATACTGTGTCGAAAAAGCTTCTACGCGTTAGTGGGAATATTTTGGCAAAACACAGATTTTTGGGAAGCCGCTAGCATACTTTTTGGTGGCGTAAGTCAAAAGCGTTATCGGCGCGGTGCATCCATCAGACGAGTTATCGTCTCCGCGCGCCGCGCCGCGTTTTATTTTAGCTTGCAGCGCTTTACAGCGAACTATTATACACTGAAATATAGCTTTACTTGCATCTTTATACACTACATTTACTAGCTTCGACACACGACTTCGTCCGCGTTATTTTATTCGCCTTTCATACAAACTTTTAACTCAAAAGTCACTCCTTTCAAATTTTATATTCGCTATAAAAAGTTGCCTAGCCTTCCCCGAAGTCCAATCTATCTCTATACCGGAATTAGTTGAAATCGATTTTGCGTATAAAACCACGTATCTTAATTAGTGGCAAGTTTCGTTAATTTTTTTTTAAGAATATTAGGGATACTTTTTAGGTACGTCCAATATTCCCTTTTCCCCTCCTACTAAGCTTAAATTAAAAGCTTGTATTAGGAGTGGGTGCGTCAATACCCCATTATCACCGTTCCGGTTCCAGTTTCCATTCCCATCCCCGTTCCCGAGAGACGTAACATTTTAATTTACATTTTACCACAGACAATTCCTGTGTGACTAATGTTGCCATCGTATAAATATTGACAAATATGGACCAGTATTTATAGGATACTGACGTCACTCAATTGTTTTGCCACTTGAAATTTATGTTATTGTATTAAAGTTCAAATCTACTTTTAAGAATGACTACGAATCGTTTAATAAGAGTAGACATAGTGTTGTTTTTAGAGTTTTTCAGGCATTTTTTAAAAAAATTTCTCTTATTTTTTTAGTACCATACTCGTACTACAAGGAATATTATAAAAAAAAGAATTAGCGAAATCGGTTCAGACGATCTCGAGATTTGCGCTTAGCAACATATTTTGGGATTCGTTTTTATGTATACGAGTATAGATAGAGATAGATATTATTGGATGATTTCAATGCGTAGTCATGACAACCATGACACAATAACAATGTATATTGATAATTATGACGTGATTAAATTGTCAAGTGGATTATTATTGAGAACGGCCTATATTTACGGCTTCCATAGATTAGAAGGAAATAGATTGTAATACATCCGCACATGTATAAAAGAGATAAAAGTTATTGTGTTTGTATTTATTTATATTTCAATTTTAATAAATTTATTAATAAAAAAATTATTAATAAACGCGGCGTGCACTTCAAATTTTTAAAACCGTTTGTCATTCCCATCGTCTAAAATGAATACTATCTATAACGATATGATTTATAATTCAAATGAATTATAAAAAACACACACACATACATGCAGACAATGTTCAAAAAATTCCTCAAAATAGTCCCGTGATATTTAATGCGATAAAAGATTTGTCTGCTAATCAAAGGGTTTAGAACTGTGGACTATAAAATGTGCTGAATCGTCGACGATTCGGATCTTGCTGCGTAGAATGTGAGAAGGAGCTGGTACTGGAGATTCCAAAGTGTTACCTCAGTACTCCAAGTGAGAATCGGTTCAGAAACATCGGTGGTGGTTTCAAAGAAATAAGCAGAGTTAAGAGCACGTACTTCCAATCATTTTTAAGTTGTTCTTTATTAACCTTGTAACCCAGCCCTGTTTCAGGGAAGGGCATTTCACGCATTTCTAGTATGTTTTTCATGTAAGTAGGTAATCCGTAAATTTTGCAAACAGCTCTCTTCACTTGCAGTTACGATTTTAGGACAAGTGGTCTCATTCATTAGGGAACAGGAGCGCGGTGTTAACTCTATCAAGCGGTTTTTAAGCGAACTAGTTTAAAGCGACTGTTTGGTTTATATGATCTTTTAATGATAAGAAATTTTTATGAAATACTTGCAATAATTTGGATAACAATAATAATAAAGTCCATATATTCTCTTAGGAGTTTGAGAAGGACCTCAAGCGTACAATAAGTTTAACTTACGAAAGCTTAATATTATGCCTTGTAGTAAATTATTATACTCTTATGCCTTTAAGTTCGGTTGTCATGTTAGATTAGATTATTAGATTTTTTAGTTAGATTAGTTAGTTCAGATTAGTTAGATTTAAACTAAACTTTATATGGTAAGTTTGTCTAAAGTTTAAGTCAAAATCGTTTAGTCATAGATTTTTTTAAGCACTTATGAGCATCATATTATTATTTTTGAAAATATATAAAGCTGAAGAGTTTGTTTGTTGATATGAACATGCTAATCTCAGGAAATACATGTCCGATTTGAAAAATTCTTTCAGTGTTAAGTAGGTCATTTAATTTGGAAGGTTATAGGCTATATGTCACCACGCATCTTGAGTCGATCGCTAAGTTAAGTCGCTCTGGCTCCGACCGGGTGATAGATGGGTGACCCATTCTAGCACTGGTTTATATTTGATATCTGACCTCCTCCGTGCCTCATTTCACGTGTGAACGGTAGGACCGAATTCGCTAATTCTTGTGTTTGTTATTGTACCCCCGCTACTCCACTCGGATATGCTCGTTGAATTCAGGAAATTCATCATCTACGCTGTAACCTCCCCTGCCTCTTCAAATACTTAATTTTGTAATACACAAATCAAACCTTTTCATTTGATACCCCATTCGTATATATTCGCTTTCTATCGTTTATTTGAATTCACCACTTTCACCCTCGCTCCCACAAATTTTAAACGGCTCAACCGATTTTCAAAGACACACACCCACACACGCAAATCTCGAAGACTGTGTTTTTAGCACTATCGTGCGCGATACAGTTACGGATATTATGTTACAATGTCCCAATGATTATCAAAATCAATTTTTAATTAAATTTTCGTCTTGCTTTTATATAATTAGAAGTTATTCCGTACGGATTTAGAGCACTTTGCCAGCTCGGCGAGGTTGTATTTCTCAGATTTTCCCGTTCGTTGTAATTTGGAACCTTCAAACGATTTTGGTACAATTGGCGTCTGATTACAGCCGGCAAATGAAGTACCTGACGTAAATACCTACCGCTGACGTAGAGCCACGTTTTACAATTATGATCTGCTTCCAATTTGAAACTATTTAATTTCACCTCGTTAGCTGTACGGTGTTGTGCAGATCGGTAGAGAGCGGTAGAGCATCGAAACAAGTTCCCAACAGTCGCATCACACAGACTTCAAAGTTGGAATGCGCTCAATTCTTTGAGCAAGGTTTGTTCGCTCGTTTTCAATTATTTCGCTCAAAAACTTTATTAAGTTTTGCAGTTTCACGAATTTATCCTACCTACATACATATATTAAGTTTCGACATAATACCTTCCGACGTAGGGGTAAGAAAGAGAATATTATGTCAATAATTATGACTCAAGTGTAGGTTTGAGGGATCCCTTTAACGTGTACACGAACACTCACCTCCAGTGCCCGTTATCTTTCCTGCCCACCCAGTTCCGATCTGATCTTATCCTGTAAAGATATCCTTCTATTAGTCTTTATCACGATGATGGTGATCAATATTATTTCATCGGACGTATTTAAGGTTGCTATTAGATGATGCTTTACTAAACTACAGGACTAATAAGGTTAATTAAAGTAACTTAATACTAAATATGGTGTTCCCGTTGTTTAGACTTCCCGCCTATTGTTTATCCAAACACCTAGCGCAGTGTTTGATACTAATTCAAGATCTTCGAGATTAAGATACGCTACCGACAGTTGAACCCAATAACTTAATTCGATAACGGGTAAGTTTGTACAACTCCGTACAAATCTATTTAGGAAGCGTGACGTGTATTTATAATATTGAATTTTCGGTGCCTCCGATTGTTTAGGACGTGATATCGGATAAAGGAATTAGAGAATTTTGTTAGTAACTACGTTATTATTAGAAACAAACGTGTATTCTTCAGATTTAAGGTAATTAGAGGTAGCGCCACGCTTGTGGCCGAATTGAGCCTGCACTTCCGGGTACCAGTACCTCTTTCTCACTTGAGATCGGCGTGAAGTGGCGGTAATGCTGTCGCGTTTCGTTCGTTTTGTGAGACTTCCCGGTCGCCTAAACTCGTCATTAAAGGCCGGCAACGCATCTGATAACCTTACGGTCGTGCAGTCCATGGGCGTCGGTAGGCACTTAGGTGCCTGTAGCTTGCTCGTTTGGTCTTTGCAATATACATAACAAAATTCGAATACCTTGAATCTATACCTTATCAATGAATCTGTATATATAAAGCTGAAGTGTTTGTTTGTTTGCTGGAACGCGCTAATTTTAGGAACTGCTACTACCAGGTTATTATAATTAGAGGTAGCGCCATGCTTGTAGCCGAATTGGGCCGGCGCGTCCGGGTACCAGTACCTCTTTCTCATCCAATAGGACTTTTTATTTTAGCTCAAACCTTAATAGTTTGTATTCTTTCAGGAATAATAATTAATTCTTACTGATAATGGGTCACCCATCTATATACCCAGCGATGGACTCAAATGTCGACCACTGTTTAGGCCACGACCTCCTCAAGTAAACCTTAACAGTGTATATATTGAGGATAATGCCTACTGCGCATGCGTAATGTGTCAGTTTCTGACACAACTGACTGAAAAGCCAGTGCGTATTCGAGCAGTGGGTTATCAAGGGCTGAAAATTATGATGCTGATGAACATATAAAAAAAAACAGCTGTTATTCCAATATAGACGATTTTGTATGTATATTTACGTAATATATCCTAAATTCATCACTCATCACCTCAGTAATTGATCTCTTCCCAACTACGTAGATATTCATAAATTCATAATATCGTAATAATTTCCATTGATTGTATGTAAATTATTTTATTATTTCGTGAAAACCGGATCAAAATCCGTTCACAGGATGTTTAACGTACGCATCCATCCACACATATCGTCAGCACCAGCATGGTTAAAAAAATGGCCAAGAGCGTGTGTAGACACGTTTACATAGAAGGGTTCCGCATCTGATACGCGATAAAAGTATTTGTTAAAAAACTTTAAAAGTTGTTGTCCGATTTCGTTCAGAATATTTTCCTAATGAGTTTTTAGCATGTTCTATTAACATGGAAAATGAGTTTTTAGCATCTCTACATCTATTAGTTTGGAAATTCTAAGGAGAACATCTTGGGGGCGGACAGATGGACGGATGGCTATTGCGAAAATATAAGGGTTCCTTGTTTCGATTCCCGATTTACTCTTCCATTGCGATTGTAGATACCCCTGATTGATAATAATAATTGTTATATTCAGGGTTTTGGGGATACATTGGCAGTGCCTTTGCTAGGCGCGGATCCACCGTGCTGGGCACTATGGGCATGCAATCATCCTAATAAATTTGTGAAGCACATTTTCCCGATCTTTTTTTAAAACCTCGAAATTCCAATTTTTTATTTGATTAATTATACTTCCCACTTCGGGAACTTCTATTCTAATCAAACCCTGTATGCCCTATAAATCTGAGCGAAACCGGTGACGATGAATAGAGAATACACCGTTTTTAGCCGACAATCGGCCAATATTCGGGTGGCTGTGCACCCCACCTTTATTGATGTCTGCATCCGCGCCTGATTTAGACACCACACAGCTACAAAACTCACATAATACCAATCGATCGTCTAAACGCTTTCGATGTTCCATGCGCACCATTTTCCCTCACTTAAGATAGATTGTTACGTGAACACGCGCGAAGACAATAAAAATTATAGAAAAAAAGACGACGCCATTACACGCCGGATTATCGTTTGAAGATCCAATGAGAAACTTTGCCATTTTGTTGCTAAACACAATTAAATGAAAGCGAATTCATCTCTCGGGTGATTTTTCATTACATGGTTTTTATAAACTTTAAGTATGTGTGCGTCGGCGTTGTGTATATTCATTGTTAGGTTGCTTTAGATAAAGTAGGGAATTTTATTTAGTTTGCCCTTGGCTAAAACCAGGCGCGGATCTAGCCTTTACAGAAAACGTGATGAGCACCCAGCTCCCCCTTATCAAGAGAAGAAATGTTTCCTTTATACACTATAAAGGTGTAACTCTAGCGGTTTTTGCAGCGCACGCCAGAACAGCTCGCAAATAGCATATTTTTTTCCTACTTACTTGACATTTATCGTTATATTTTAGACAATTCACACTATATATTTATAATTTATAGCCTATGTGTTATTCTGATGTAAAGGCCGTATTATTGTAAAGTTTCATTAAAATCCATTCAGCCCCGGCAGAATCCGGCAGCCCCACTAGCCCGAACTACGATAACAGTCTCGGGAAGAAATATCCATTCTTATAAATATCGAATCTTTATTAACTATAATCTACCTTGTTGCCAAATTTTATCATTTTATGTCCAAACTAAATTATCTGTTCATAACGTCGAAATCGTATGTCTATTATTAATTATATGTGACTATATTACGTAGGATATCTATGACAAAAACACTTAGCTGCTTGTCGGTCATATCCGAAACTTCTAGATCGATTTTGATGGGACTTTAATTGGCAGATAGCTGATGTTACAAGACATAATAACTTTACTTGTACTTTGTACCGTACCATGATAACAATTACTTTTTGAAAAAGTAATTGTTATCATGGTACGGTACAAAAATAATATCCCATGATAAAGTATACACATACACATCCCACGAATAAGTTAACATGTCCGTCTCTATGTCAAGATATTTTTTCTCAGGGACTCGTAGAGCTTTAAACGTGAATTTACTACCGAATCATGCAATTTGACAAGAAGCTTAAAGGAGATTTATGGTTATATCACAAAAACAATTCGACGACTAGTAAAAGAAATAGTAATAAAAGCATAAATTTTAAAATAACCTGGTAAAGTATTATGTGACGGTATGGAACCCCTAGTACGTGTGTCAGACTCGCACTTGCCCTGTTCATTTTGTAATAACCTTTGAAAGATTTGACACACTCCAAACTAAAACAATTTCGGGTGATTCCAATGAATATATGGTCTTATTTTCAAAACATTAAAAAGAAACCAAAAACTTTTTCAGCACTTTATGACTTACTTATGTATGTATGTAAATAAGTTATACTCATTCCTTAAATTAGATTTTTATGTATACCGGGATATGAAAATATGTAGTTAATAAAATCAGATACGGTTTGCGTTATCATTGTCGGGCGTAGGATCTGGCATGCATTTAGGGTTCCGTAGTACTACAAGGAACCCTTATGATTTCGCTGTTTCCGTCCGTCCGTCTGTCTGCCCGTAACGTGCCTCCCCACTCTAGCATTTCCGAACTATTATAGACTTGAAAGTTTCCATGTTACAAACATGCTAAACAAGTCATTCGGAAAATTATTCTGAACGAAATCAGACAACAACTTTTGAAATTATTTAACAAATACGTTTATAGCGTATCAGATACGGACCCCTTCTACATAAACGTGTCTTGACACGCTTTTTGCCATTATTTTTCAATTTAAGTTATATGAAATTTTATCATATTTTTCTTCCAGCAACGAGATGGAAGCTCATGGTTAGAGTATGGATCGCAACCGGAATATCAATCGCAACCGGAATATCGGCCGCAACCGGAATATCAATCGCAGCCGGAATATCCGTCGCAGCCGGAATATCAGGCGCCCACCGATTATTACGGCTTGTCTAGGCGGCCCGATCTACCGCCGCCGCCACCGCCGCGGCGCATCCGCCGGCCGCTCACCATCCCGACTACAGTGCCGTACTCGTAAGTATTTCGGATCCTTGTATAAAAAATCTTCTGATATACCATCGCTTTAAGTCAGTTGTCCCCCGAAGGTTTCAATTGATTCTATCGGAGACCGTTTATGTCTGCGTATTGACGACACCAATAGAATTGTACATAGAAGTAATAAAGTTTTAACCGTCCGTAGAATGAGACGGAGATGCGTCTAGAGGACAGAGTGGCGTTCGCGTGTATATTCCTATCGGACTCCAAACTGCACGAGTACGTGTCGAGAACGTGCGACGAGCTGCGCGACCGCGGCGACCTCTCGGCCCTGCTGCTGACGGGGGTCAGCGGGGAGGGGATCGCGGTGCTGCAGAAGTGGCTCGAGGCCACCGGCGACGTGCAGTCGGCGGCGCATTATAATATTGACTGGCCCGTTGGCGCAGTGGGCAGTGACCCTGCCTTCTGCTCCGGGGTCGTGGGTTCGATTCCCGCCTCGA
>JANCMC010044799.1:0-25329 GCA_024363005.1 Charaxes varanes | reverse complement strand
CAGGAGAATAACTTCCGAACGACTGCACTAAATTGGATACTTTCATTTTTGTCGTGTTCGTTACTGTTAGGACATGGGTACACGATGGCGTCCATTTGCAAACGAAATTCAGAGTATACAAATAACAGATTCTTACACATATTTCAACCTTCAGTTTACTTTTTTTAATGATCGCTTATAAATATATAAGGACTATGCCACGAGGACGTCTGTTTTTAAGATAGACAACTTAAAGCCTTTGTTACAGGTAACAAACGCCTGTTATACACAAATATACTTTTTGTAGAAATATGTAAACATATACAAATATATAATACACCCAGACTTGAGGCGGAATCGAACCTACAACCCCAGGAGCAGAAGACACAAGTCATTGCCACTGCGCCAAGGGGCCAGTCAAAACCGCTTGCTGATAAAATGCTTGTGTATACATTTTCGCGTATAACAGCCTCCGGTTTATTAATATACTAGTTAAACCCGCGATTCTGTTTACATTGAAATCAATGATTTTACCTTGTTTTAATTTATTACAAAGAAGTTTTTCATAGGCGATGTTGAAAACCGCTTGCCTGATTATCACTTACTGTATTTTAAATTTAAAAAAATCCCTGCTTGTCATAGATTTACGCAAACTGACGCCTGTCACTATCGATTGGCTGATCGATCTCTCTACTCGTGTCAAGGCGATCTGTCATCCTGGTCACGTCTGAGGCTTAGCTTCTTTGTATGACACACCGGCTAGCACACCGTATTGGATGCATAGGGTAACATATAAAAGGCGCTAGACACGCGCTTAGGTAACCTAGTAGCGTGATTCAAATATATATTACACTAGCGAATCCGTTATGGTAAAATGAAAGATCTATTACGAACGCTATCTATTGGTAGTATTCCGAAGATGCGACCAACTCTCTCCCTCTCCATCTTTCAGTATTTTAAAACTACTGAAAGAGGGAGAAGAGCGGAGAGTGACCTTTGAAATTTTTTTTCTGTTTTCTGCTCTACCAGGATACTAGCAAAGGCGTTGGCGGTCTTTTAAAAATGAGTATGTTCTTGAAGATCTCTGTGCCGGTTGTGAAAATACATGTTCTCTTGTCTCTTTTCTTCTCTACTCCTGACTAAGTCTTACCAGTTCCGAAGCCGTTTTACCCTCAAATCTAGCTTAATTTGTCTTCATGTCTCCTATCTTGCTTTACCACTTCGGAAACTGTCTTAACCCCAAATCTCCCCCACATTAATCAATCTTTTTAAGGTGCGACAGAAATAACATCGCGTGCGTCCACAGTTAAAGCTGAGCGGAGAACGTTCATTATCGTTTGGACACGGACATAAAAGCTTTTGTTAACCGTGAACTATTTCGAATGGTCCACCACTCGCTAATATTACATTTACGTTTTTGCATTAATCTAATTTGCAACACTCAAATGTTACCTAGTAAATTTTGCGTTCATACAATTTGTTATGATATACTTACAATGAATACTCCAAAAGAACTAAACTGTGTATATCTAAAGACAAAAAAGGAAAAATATAGAGCGAAGTTGATTTTAAAGTCTTGATTACCCAAAGAACTGTATAATAAGTTGGACTGAAAAACATAAGGTGCTCGGTTCAAATCTCGATGTAAGTCTACCATCGTACCTAAGTAAAATCATCATAATATATTTTACTTATTCATCAATCCATTTAAATGGGTAATATTAGGCATACTTAAAAGTAATTCCACAATTTTTTTGTGATGGTAAAGAAGTAAATATTAATGTAAGCCCGTTTTCAGGATAAAGCAAGATTCTCGGATACGAGTTGGCAAATCCATCGGACATGGACCCGTAACGGCGATCCGCTACAACTCTCACCACCACCGTCCCGAGCGGATAAAAACACGCATCCCTCCGCTGACACTGCTGCGTGTTTGTCTATGTGTGTATGGATGTGTATGAAGAGATTTATATTTATTTATTTTAATTCTTAGTACAAATTTAAGTGCACAAATAGATTTTCAGTCATTTCATAATCAAAATCGTTTAACCAGTAACTGCATATGCGCTAGTTAATAGTATCTGCATAGGGATAGATGTATACCTATTGTATACGTTAACTAACATTGCAATATTGACGTCATTGTGGGCCCATAACGCTGAAGATGATGTTAAATTCATTCAAAATACTCACACGACACTATAGCACATACACACGCGTAAAAACGCGGCGTTTTTTATCATTAACTTTTTTCATGACTTTGAATTAGTGTGTGAAAGTTCCTGTTTTGCCTGTGATTATGGAAATATGACTTTTCTTTTTTACTATCTGTTAAAGTGTCATATATTTAAAATATCAGCGGTTTATGGTTTATGTTGATGAATCCAGTCAGTACAAATATAAGCACAATAATAACGATAATGTGGTATAAATTAGGCAACATATATAAATTTTTTTCTATTAAAGCGGCTTAAAAAAGATCTTCCAGGAATGTTGACAGATGTGAAAACCAATCGTCAGGTGTGTCGGAAACGGTAAAAATGTTGTGAGTTCAATGGATTTTCCCATCTTAAAAATAAGCGCTACCCGCGTAAAGAAGTCTTCCCTTTTAAAAAATATTGCCACTCTGGTGAACGTACATTCCAGAAATTTCCATCATTACGATGGCCGTATGGTAGTGATGGAAAGGCAATCTTAATTCTGAAAAAAGCCAATTCCGTTTGTAATGCCTTCTAAACATCTTCCGCCTGGACATGGATTGCCTTGACAGGTCTGATAGCCGTTAAACAGACTTCGGACTCAAGTTGGCCGAAGCAAGGAAAATATGTCCAGGTGGGGATTTATGAATGGCGTTGATCTGGCATGTGTATGCGGTGAAATCCAATCCATGACTCACCTTATGTCGTGCCACAATACCAACACGCAGGAGGACTTAATAACCACCTTAGATCGGGCAATTAATGTCGCCTCATTTTGAGCTTTGAAAATATAAGGCCTACCCACTTAGCAAAATACACCTACAGTTTTCTCGTTGACCCAAGAAAAAGAAGATTCCAAAAAAAAAAAAACGCGTTGTTTTATAAAACGTCGCGTTTTTGGCGTGCAGTCTAGGATATTTGAGCACGTGTTTGGATTTGTTCATTTATAATTCACACGGTTGACCGCAGCGCCGCCATTGTTGCTGCTGATACTATGTCGCAATCAAACTTCGATGTTTTGCGACAAAACTAATATATAAAATTATTTATCAAGACTAGAAACTATGACCAAACTGAACTTTTCCGTTTTTTGGCAGACATGGAAAATAGTAGGTCCCGATTAATGTCACTGCGTGATATTTTAGACGTGAGTTTGTAGATTGTGAGGGTTCCGGGGATGATGTCAGATGGCAGTCGGTCATCATAACTCGCCCCACAGCCACATCCTCACCAATTCAAGCGGGTCCTGGTACTAAACCGGGATAACGGTAGAAGAAGATTAAAAACTATGAGCAAAACCAGCATACGCCTTTATCAAAGGCCCGCAACGCGTCTGTGAACCTCTTTGGTTGTGCTATACTTGTCTATGGGCGTCGGTTGTTCAGATGAATGTTGAGAGTTGTGTAACAAAACTTATCTTATTACAACAGCATCATGTGTGCTTTTTGTAGATTTTTTTAAGAAAAATAGGCATGTGCTTAGGGTCACTCGAATTTTACGATTTTTTAACTCCCCTCCGTCCTAGTCACAGGATGTCACATTTTCGAAACCCGGGGGTTTTATTTTTATTTTTTTTATTTTATTTAAAAAGGTTCACCAGCAGTTGGTACAATAACACGTACATAAAAAGAACATACATGGCAAACGAACAGGAGGTTCTCCTAAGTGACTACCGACGCCTATGGACATCTGCCCGACCAGGAGGCCAGCAGAGGCGTTGCCGAGCTTTAATGACGAGTTTAGGCCACCAGGACGTCTCACGAACCTAACGAAACGCGACAACAATACCATCACTTGACGTGACAGCTTTGCCGCCACTTCTCGCCGATCTTATGTGGGAAAAAGATATTTATATTTAAGAAGAAGAAGAATAAGAATAGAATGACAATCTGCCAAATGAAGTATTTAAATTTGAGCTTGATTAACTGATGCTCCTACTAAAAACTCCTTATATAAGCAATAAGCAGATTTTAAATGCAATTGGAATGCGCGAGTGAAATGAAATTCCACGAGTTGCTTGTTTTAAGCGTTCCCGTTCGGAAATTTCCATTTCAGGCATTTCATCTCGCCTCATCACAGCATCTCGTGAATCGGAGCGCAGATTAAAATCAATAATGATCAATTGGAAGCAGTTGAGAATTGATTTCGTTCTGGAATCCATCATTGTAGTGTCAACGCCGTCCACGTCGTCAGTTCGATGAAAAGTAATATTGCATTCGTTGTATGGTGTATTTTTTAATGTCATATAATATTTGTATATATGTCATTTATATATTGACACGCGAAGCGAAAACTTTCCGCACCACTTTTATGACAATTGCACGGATATATAAGTAATACCTCATCTATATAAATTATAGGTCGAAACAGCTAAAATTGTGTCTCCTTCATCTGGCTCCATCGAAAAAACCCTGAAAGAAACTACTTCCCTGCCAAAAAAAAAGTTACTCGACTGAATTTGTTGCGGGCTCTTCTCAGTGCAGGGCGCGTCGGAACCCTTTTGAACTTAGCTTTTAATCTGTAAAATTTATCACTAAATTATTATTATTATTTAAATAAAGATTTCAATAGTAATAATAATAAATCCGTACGTTCAACAATAAACCATGTAAATTATACCAATTATATGTAATTTATTACGAAAATTGTCGTGTATGTTGTTCAAACAAAGGGTCGTATAATCTCGGACACTCCCCAGGGCGACGTTACCAGAACGACATGGGTTGTGTTTCATTATGTAAACAGAATAAGGTCATTAAAAGAAATATTTGTCAAGATTTTACTTTATAATGTTTGCTAAAAATAAACCTATCTATATATGTATATTAAAAAGAAAAGTCACCTAACCGGTAATCTGGAAAACCGCGGGACGTATAATGATTAATTTTGGCAAGATTAGTTTATAGTTAGTAGACATACGCTAAAAAAGGATTTTTCGTTGAAGGAGGTCGAAGATCTTTCTTAATTTTAGGCGAATGAAGTCGCGGGAAACCGGTAGTTGTTTATATTGCGAACCGGTTAAAACCGAATGTGGTTCTAGAAGTTAGAAGTCGGATAAACTATCAGTGACTCAGCAAACTTCAATCAATACTTAAATCTTATCAAAATAGGTAGTGCTCTAACAATCGTACGCATGTTATGAAACTCATGCAGGTTCGCTATCACACTTTTACTATCATGATTGTGATAAATAAATCTAATCAATACCAATTGAAAACTTGTTAACAGAGAGGGAAAATTTCACTACCGTCCTTTACTATCACGAAAATGTTTTGATATTTTTTAATTGTATATAAAACACTGTATTACGCTTTGCATTCTTGTTGTTTTATGAGGTTATTTATTTCGTTATGCCGGAGCCAGATATAGCTTCATTTGAATGATCATTTAGACTCCAAAGTCTGAGTGTATTATCTATTTACCTTATCTTATCTTATTTATTTATTTAAATAAATATATACAGGACTATTTGACACACGGATGTTTGTTCCTAAGGTAGACAACTTAATGCCTGTGTTATAGGTAACAGCCGCCTGTTATACACAAACCGTAAAACGCTTGTTGAAATAAAATAATTGCAATCAATTCATTTTTTGTGTAGCAAAATACGGTCGTCAACAAAAGGTAGAAAAGGACTGTAAACGTTGCGCTAAACCAGCGTTACAATGGTCACCCATCCATCACCCGGCCGCGGCAAAAACTGCTTAACCTAGCGATCGATTCAAACGCCGACCACGGATTAAGCTACGACCTCCACATCATAAAGCTATCAACGCCAATTAACACTCGATTCAGTAGTAAGACAAAACTCTCCAACACAGTAATTTGTGAACGGTCTGTTGGCTCCCTTTTTTCCTTCAGTCCGCGTAATAGGAGTTCCCCGAGAACTCATTGAAAGTACATTATTTTTCTGTTATTGCCAGTTCGTGCCAATGTCGCCGCCTCCGAGTTCTGCTCAAATGAACACATAGTAATGGCTTTTCGTGATTGCTCCCCCCCCCCCACTTACCTAACTAAAATGTTTTCCTATCTTTTCAAGTGGTCCCCTTGTTCCTTTTCTAAAATATTGCTATTTTGAACCTTAACATTACAGCCCAAGGGCATATTTTAACAATACATTATAAATACACGTTTTGATTTGAAGACTTTAATTTTTAAGGTCAATAGCTCAAAAGAGTTATTGATAATAGCATAGTGCAATGAGTTAAATAAAAAAATATATATTTTTTGAGATTTGTTTTAAACCATTTTATAATAAATATGTTTGTTTTGCTTCATTCGATATATCAACAAACAAACAAAGAAAGAAAGGAAATGGGAAAAGAATGATTTAAAAATACAAAAAAATGATTTGATCGGTAGTTCACAATAATTCAAATAGTTGACGTTCGTTCTAGAGTCTAGACCTTTTAACTGACGCGCCACGTGTATACATACATACGTGAAGCGAAAACTTTAACATTGTATAAAAATTGCGCGGACGCAAATTTGGCACAATTGTAGTCCATACAGAAGAAGGTGTTTGAATGCTAATATTTTTTTATAATATACAATATTAATCATCATCATTTCAGCCTGGGTTTCGGTGGTGTAGCTTTCGGGTTGCAGTATTACACCGATTTTCCCTCGTATTCATTCGCGGATTATAGCAAAGAAATTTAGTTTTTCATGCATGTCATGGATTTCCCCAAAGCAACGCCTGACTCTATCAGTTATTTGAAGATTGGTTAATTGGCTATTAGTAGACGAGTCAATACAACGGCTGGATGGGTCCGCTTATGAAATAGATAATATGTAAATTCTCTTTTGGACGATTAGTGAACTGCAAGTTCCGTAAGTAAATTATTCGTATTTTGCAACCAGGCGTTGTTTACCACCTCGGTGTGTTTGGCCAGGTCTTGTTTGTCTATACCCAAGTAGCGAAACTGAAATCTGTCCAGTGGCTACGACCTGCGTCTGCATTTACGGTGCACCGGTTCACGGGTCAGATGGAGCTGGTGGAAGGTTCGCTGCCATAAGGTATGTTTTATTCATGGCATGACGCTCGGCTGCCGCAAATAACTCAGTAATTATTGAGGTGTTCGGCGGCGAGATTTAGCCACTGGGAATATATCGGCGATGGCGGATAGGTATGTGAATAAACTCTACCGTATATCGATAGTGTTTACGGAATTATTTAAATTTCCTTTCTTGCCATCCCTATATGTTTTCCTCTCTTTCTTAGCGTTATACCGATCTAGTTACCGAGGACCGCTTAGATTGCGGCGGACGATCGGCTGACGTCTGACGTCATCCCCGGAATCCCCATCGGGTCCCACAGTTACGTATAACAGTGGGTCCCGATTAAGGTCTCTGAGTGCAATTCAGAAACACGGAGGCTACAAACTATTAAGGTTTGAGCTAAAATAAAAAGTCCTATTGGAATTGGGTGATTAGTAAAAAATATAATAATTGATTATCAGCCTATATATCCTAATAGATACTGAAAGTATGACGTCACAAGTGCTAGGGTTTTGAGCATGCCCATTGTGCCTATAACGGTCTATCCACGTTTTCACTCACTAGACACTGTCACTTTGCAATGGTATCGTACACTGTTCGTTGGGTTAGGTTTCTTATGTAAGTCTTTTTCACTTTGTGCAAATCTGCAAAGTCCCGCAATGTTATCAGGCTAAGGATTTCAATAGACCGTTACTGTGTGACGTCACAAGTGCTAGGGTTTTGGGCATGCCCATAGTGCCCACTACGGTGGTTTCGAGCTTGCACTCACTATACACTATCCAACTCACTATCACTTTGAAATGGTACCATACACTGTTCGCTGGGTTAGGTTTCATATATAAGTCTTTTTCACTTTCTGCAAAGTGCCACATTTGAGGTCCTTGTCGAGGGGTTCGGTGGAGTTACGAAGGTCCAGGGTGCGGTCCTTGCCCAATTCTAGGTGGAGGTTGTCCTGTTTGGCCAGGGGGCACACGTTGGCCACCATGTTCACGTTTTTGGACCGCGGTGGCATGTTGTAGCCGGAGTTCACGTTCAGGGGCGTTTCCAACGGGCTGAGCCTGAAATAGAGTAAATAATAATAATTTTTATTTATTTCAGGTAAAGTACACCCATATAATAATTCAATTGACAAAAAAGTTTTTTACAATAAATAATTAAAACTTAATGCCAAAAATGAATACAATATGTTTTATTTTATTTTTTAAGGACAATTTGTAATAGCTGCACATAACATTATTAATTTTTTAGGGTTGCGAGAAACGGCAGTTTTACGCTCATTACGTTTGTCTATGCGGCCGCAAGATGGTCCCCTATAACGTTTTGTAGGTTAGCATTGGTGTGCGTGAGGGTTCATTTTAATAATGTAACGTATTAATAATCCATATTTTATTCACACTGCGTCCTCTTTAGAAACTACTAGCTGTGCCCGCGACTACATCCGTGTAAAATTATGTAAAAAAAAATAGATTCATTTTTAGCACGATGAAATATCTAACACTGAAAGAGTTTTCAAATCCGCCCAGTACTACCTGTGATTAGCACGTTCAAGCAAAGAAACAAAATCTTTAGCTTTATATATTAGTATAGATGATCCTGCCAAATATTTGCTACGCGTGTTAATATATACACGATGCGTATTGTTTATAGCGACTATCAGTTATAGCGTCCTTACTTATAGGATTTCTTCGATATCGCAATAACCGGTTTTAACTGCACACGTATTAACAAAAACTATTTTTAACAGTACGCACCTCAGCTTTATATATTAGTATAGATAATCCTGGCAAATATTTGCTACGCGTATTAATATATACACGATGCGTATTGTTTATAGCGACTATCGGTTATAGCGTCCTTACTTATAGAATCTCTTCAATGTCGCAATAACCGGTTTTAACCGCACACGGTTCAACAAAAAGTATTTTTAAGTGTACGCACCTGTTCAAGTGGTTGTGTTGTTCATTAAAGGGCGAAGTATCTGTAAAAAATGGGTGACGAAATCGCCGCGAGAAGAGATAGCCGATGACGAAGCCCACCATGAGGGTGACTAGACACGACGCCACTACCGCTGTGAGCAACGCCTGCGCGCTGTAGATGTTTCCATCTGCTGCCTCCACCGTCAGCAGATCTGAAACAACGAATTCATAAATGTTGGGAACTTCATTAAATATGATTCAGTATTTTTTTTTTTAAAGAATCTTAGGAATACTTTTTACGTATGTCTAATATTTCCCTTTTCCCCTCCTACTAAGCTTAAATTAAAAGCTTTTTTTTTATTTTTTTATAAAGAATATTAGGAATACTTTTTAGGTATGTCTAATATTCCCTTTCCCCCCTCCTACTAAGCTTAAATTAAAAGCTTATTTGAATGATCATGTAGTGTGGCCGGGGACTTTGTGTAACTTCACAAAGTTTTGTAGTACTTTGTAGACTTCAAGGTTAAAATGTACAAACACTTTGAGCTATGTCGGGCTCCGGTATAACAGTTAGGAAATCCAAGGGGACCGTCTTGTGGGCTGACAGATGCACGGACGGACAGAGCAAAACTATATGTGTTCCTTGTAGTTCTACGGAACTCTAAAAATATAGTAGGCATTCCAGAATAAGAAAAAAAAAATTATACTTTAAGTGCGAAGATGACAATGAAATTTACGATTATCTCGAGTCTCTAAGTACGTTTCCCACACGTCGGGTCTGGTATCACGGACATTCCTCCACGCGCTCGCTAGTTATGACCCGCGACTTGCGGTGACAAATGATGGGCCACACTGATGACGTCACGCACACGTGTCGTGTCCTGAGTTGACGAGCGTGCAAGCGCGGCCAGACAAAGTATACACCTGAACAAAGGTATTAAACTTCAGCTATCAAACAATGTCAACAACAATGTTTTGAAGCCTCCGTTGATCAATAGTGAAAAGACTTCTAGTAGGATAGGATAGAGGTCTTCTTCTACCTAGCCTTATCCCGGTCTAGAACCAAGGTTCGCTTATTTTGCAGAGGATCTGGGCGAGTTAAGGTGACCGACTGACTGACCTAAAAAACATCAATTTCGACGTTACAATTTTTTAATTTTACCCTTCATTTTTATATACATGTTGTATAGTTCATATATAGACCTAGCTGTTTCCCGCGATTTCTTCCGCGTAAAATTAAGCTTACAAGAGCCCTTAGACCTATTTAATTTGGCTTTATCGAAAAGTCCGTTCTTAGCGGATGTCTATTAACGATAAACTACCTCCAATCATCTTTATACGTTCCGCGATTTTCGAGATTACGTGATCGGTGATCTTTCGCTTTTATATATACATAAGTTGATTATTTTGCATATTTCCAACGGATTTCAAATTTTGTTAGTGGATAATATGACCTATTATGACAAAATTTCAAATCTTACAGAAGCATGAACGAACCAGTTAGACAGGAATAACAATAGCAATAATCGTAAAACGCGTTATGTTTATTGTTAATTTGCAAGCGAGTGCAGCGCAGTATTTTGCAGAAATAGTCGCATAGTCCATTATATGCCGCTAACAATAATTCTGTCCCATACTTTACAAATTTCTGAATAAGTGTCCGGCTATAAAGAGGTGGGACGATTTTATGCAATATGTATGTATATTATAATGACCTTTTATTCGATTCATTATAAGAGTATCTAAATCAGTGGCTAGCATTTTATTCGATCGCTAAGTTAAGCAAGTTCATATCGTGGCCGGTTGATAGATGGGTGTCCAATTTTAACACTGGTTTTTAAATATCCGACTTCTTCCTTGTTTCGGAAGACACGTAAAACTGTGGGGTCCCGATTAATCTCATGAGTGATATTAGTTGTGAGATTATAGGTAGTGGGGGGATGACGTCAGACGGCAGTTGGTCAACTTTACTCGCCCCACAGCCACGTCCTCTGCAATCTAAGCGGACCCTGGCACTAGACATGGATAACGCTAGAAGGAAGAAGAAGATAATAAAATTTTAAATTTACATTACTCGGAAGCCTTGATAGCTCAACTGTAGAAGGTGGGATTTCAATTAGTTAGATTTCGTTTCTCTTGATTCATGCCCTGCTTGGATATCGTCTTGACAACTTCTGACATAAACTTTTATAAAGAAGCTTAAATGGATTGGTAACAAGAATATTATTCATATTATCTCATACTTAATCCAAATATATACATATAAAAGCCAAAGCTTAAGTATCACGAAATCTCTAAAACCGGGGGATGTATAAAGATGTAAGTTGGCAAGAAAGGAGTCTATAATTAGTTGATCTCTAAATCCACCTTTAGACATCAATATGTTTGATCGCACGTTCGTACAAACTAAGTTCGTTCGAATCGCGCATACGCGTTCTATTAGGAGCACTATACTAGAAGATATTGATTTTTTTAATAACCTTTTTTAATAACCCTTGATAACCCGCGGCTGAGCATAGGCCTCTTCTTGTTTCTGGCATTCTCCCCTTTCCCTTGCCAATCTCATCCAGCCACTCGCCTCATACCATCCGCCGATCGGGCCATGGGACGACCAGGGCCTCTCCATCCCAATCTAGGCCACCACTCAGGTTCGTAGACCACCAGCCGTCACGGGAAATTAAAACATATTTTAGTAATTATAGTATACTTTCAATAGTAAACAAACGAGGTTTCGAATAAAATAAAATGTTTAATTTATATTTAGAATCGATATGTACACCGATGTCCGATTTTACAATTCATTAGAAATCACAGCTGGCAAATATACAAGTTAATGTCACCTGGTTTGCTATTAAGTTGATGTTTTACCCATACAGTCAAACGGTATATCGTATTGTAATTCAAATTTTTTGATACCAATTATGGGCGTAGGCATAACACGGTAATAGCATCTACTATCATCATCAAGTTATTACAGTCTTTGAAGAGGTAAGCGAATTATGATATACTCTTGTTATTTAGGATCAGCTAGCTTACGTTCAGTATGAGGGTATATTACATTTTTGGAAGGTAACTATTAAACTCCGGTTCAGAGGTAGACACGATAATTGTAAAGGGTAATTGGTAATGCTTTAAGACATGTAGTACAACTTTGGTATTGAGGCAACACTGTACTGTGCCCCATACTACGTTGGGCATTGTCCGTTGAATGTTTCCTTTCAATTTTCGTAAAATGGTACCGGAATGTTTCGCTACGCGTAAAAAGGGATATTCTTCGGGGAGAATGTCCATGAAATGCATAACTCGGTCCTTTCTTCGTCTTTTACCGATACCGATAATGTGTGAAGATTACCAAATGTAGTAGATATTACATAAATTCACACAAAGCTTTTTGCTATTGAATGGAATGGTCTTTCCGCGTCAGATTCTCCCGAGATATCTTTATTTCATTGACAAAATCTAAATATTTTTTAAATCTTTATTTCCCTTCTTTTCGTGGGGAAAACCGGTACGGGACGACGGTTGGTTAAGTCGGAATCCAACTTACTAAAACCACAAGATGATTCCTTCTCGCTAATACTCGGCGGAGATGTGGAAACGCTCTCGCAAAGTACCGCATCAGTCTAGGTACCTTTAAAGGAAGAATTTACTGGCTTATCGTTTATACTGTCGAAGAGTGTAATTCTGTTCAAGCGCCGATCTTCGTTTGAAACAAATTGTGTATTGTAAATGTTTTCAACCACTCCATCAATCCCACGCAATGCTATTCGCTAAGGTATGGGATGCTCTATCCCAGGAGTCTGCAATCTTTGGAGTCGGAAGAGCCAAAAATGACAATTTCCAAAGTGTAAAAGTTTTTAAAGGGCCACAAATTCTTTTCGTCAACAGGAATCGCAAAAAGTTTTTGATAAAAAAAATTAACTTTTTATACATAAGAAAAAAAAACCACTTATCCAGGTATAGTTTTTTTTAAAACAAATGGTATTATTAGATAATCGTATATTTTCGTATCGAACTTAAGAGCCACAGTTTTACATCTTAAGAGCCGCAGCTTGCCGACCGCTGCCCTATCCATCTCGAGGTTTTGCGATACTATCGTCTAGGCACCTTTAAACTAAGAATTTACCCGTTTATCGTACATACTATCAATCAGTTCTTGATTGTAGAGATCGTGGGGGTTCCGAGGATGATGTCAGATGGCAATCAGTCATCTTAACTCGCCCCACAGCCAAATCCCCTTGAAGTCTACAAAATTCTACAAAACTTTGTGCAGTTACACAAAGTCCCCGGCTACACTACAAGATCATTGAAATTATCATTCAAATGAAGCTATGCCTGGCTCCGGTATTAGAAAATGTTTGTCAAACTTTTAACACAAATTCTTTTAATGCAAAAATACATTCGTGATTTTTTTTTTTTTTTTAACGCCAGTAACACGGACAATTTAAGCTCCAGAATAAAGAGCATAAAACATTCGTCCCCTGTTTTTCCCGCCATATGCATTAAGATTATTGAACGCTCGTTTTGTTTTCGCTAATTGCAACATCCCGTTATATTCGTTTTGTTTGATGAAGGTATCCGAACGCTATATTTGATAGTCGTAATTGATTTTGGTTGATTGGGCAACTTCGTTTATTTATTAATTTTCATACGAAAATAAAAATATATCATACATATTTCGAAACGTTATTTTACGTAATATATTGGTGTATCTAATAGTAAAATTGCGGGTAAATTGCCCTTGTTTTTAAAGTTTATTGACAGCTGTAAAGTTTTTAGTTCACAATTTTATTTAAATTGCAAGAAGACGTTTATCGCCATGCGGGTAAAAGATGTTTCTTGTTTTGTTTTTTGCCTTTTGCCTAAATCATTTATAAAATCATGTCTTTCAGGACAAGAGCAAATTAACAGGAAAAGGGTAAATTCTAAATCATGATTAATCAAGAATACTGATCATTGTAAAAGTGTTTTGAACAACTGGACTAACGAAAAAAAAAGTGTTCGAGCAAAGATCGGTCGTTGTGTTAGAATTTAGATGAATTATTTTTAGAGTTATAATAAACGATTATAATATACTAAGTAACCCTAATATTAGTAATATTTTTAAACTTATACATGTTGATATCAGTATTTAAAAAAAATTAGGTTGTTTTATTCCCATCAACACATCGTCAGCAAGGTGACTTGTCCCGTACATCCGCCCTCACAATTAATAGCCTCACGCCTCACGTTGGGGCCACGATTTAAACATATTATTTCTTTTATATGCTATAAATGTCACTAGCCGTGCTAGTAATGCGAAGCCCTTAAAATACTCGACGATTCAAAAGAGCTTGTTAAAGTCTACTTGAATAAGATATGATTTGAATTCATCAATTGAGCGGTTTTAGTTACTTTCATATATTAAAAGGGGCAAATGAGCAGGCGGTTCCTCATCTAAGTGATTACCGACGCTCATGTGCACCAGCGGAAGGTTCGCAAATGCGTTGCCGGGGTCTTTAGAAAGGAGTTTGACCGCGGGGAACTGCCACAAGCCAAACGAAACGCAACAACAATACCATCGCTTGAC
Organism: Charaxes varanes; assembly: GCA_024363005.1. Lineage (NCBI taxonomy): Eukaryota > Metazoa > Arthropoda > Insecta > Lepidoptera > Nymphalidae > Charaxes > Charaxes varanes. Next base: position 10,666 of record JANCMC010044799.1, on the reverse strand, counting down.
GTGACAGCTTTACGGCGGTAAACAGCAGCAGCAGCGGACAGCTTTACGGTGGGTCTTCTTGGTCTCCCTCTCTGTCTGTCTGTGGTTCCTTGGCGTTGATCAAAGTTGAGCAAAATAAAGGCAGGTACTAAACTTTTCGTCTTTGCCTATTTGAGTTCAATGCAAGTTAACAGTAGCATGCCTAAAGCAAGAATAAAGCTAGCTGAAAGATAAGCGATTCTGGTTTTGATAGTTAATAAGGGTAAATTGGTCCTATGATATGACTTACACACAAACACACACACACGCGCGCACGCACACGCGCGCACACACGCACGTTATCATATGTTCACAATCACTTCCTTTTATAGTAAATAAGTAAATAAAATATACTAACATAAATCATATCTTTATTCTGTGTTAAATATATCTTAAATTAAAATGATATGGAAGAGCGAGTCCTTCTGGAAACGAGTTGTTTCTAACAGTCTCTAGAAGAGTCCAACCTTTTACTTACTACTGTAATGTTCATTTAGCTGAAGAATAAACAATGTTATATTGTTCCATTATAACCTGCGTACCAGGTCAACATTTAATTTTTTTTAAAGAAGGCCATGACTTTATCTCTGTTTCAGTGGCCCATCCTCAGTATATTAATTTAACGCATTGGAATTGTTTTTCAAAGAACGACCACTGTCTGTCCGTTCGTCAGGGCAAATCAGTTAACTGGAAGGTGTCGGTATAGCATAATTTTTAAAGATCTTCAATGACAGGACTTGCAAGTGTCTGAATGTCAACCACACATTTTTGTGAACAAGCTGGTGTCTTTTTCTACCTAGGAATATCCCGGTCTAGTACAAGGGTTCGCTTAAGTTGCAGAGGATATGACTGTGGAACGAGTCAGAGTGACCGCCTTCCGTTTACTATCATCCCCGAAATCCCCACAATCTCTACAAACTCACCAAAAATGTCACTCAGTGACAATAATCTTCACCCACGATTTACGTGCCTTCCGAAAGACGGAGAAAGTTAGATGTATAATAGCCAGTGTCAGAATGGGTCACCCATCTATCACTCGACCGTAGTAAAAGCTGCTTAACTTAGCGATCGACTCAAATGTCAAGCACTGTTTTGTCTACGGCCTTCTCTGATCAAACTGATGTCTATGGCCATTATAGCTTAACGACCCATTGTCCCTACTCTTTGCACTTTGTCCCATTAAAAAGCTTATGTATCACTATTCATCAAAAATCATTTTCCCTTCGCAAGCAAATCACCCGCGAGAAAAAAGAACTTACAGCTCCCCAGCGTTCCAGTAAAAAGCTCCGACGCGAAAGCTTTAGAATAAACCCATTATTTCAGGTGTAATGTATTAAAAAGTTTCCTAACGATACTTTTTAAAGCTCCCGGCTTTATAAATCAAGTAAATAGCGCACATTGACGGCTTTACGGGACGCTGTTTACGGGAAACAGTGGGAATATACCCCTTTTTCAATTTCGCGTTGCAAATATTACCTGGAACGGATAGAATAGGTAGAAGAATTGTTTGTGAACTGACTTCGGTGAATGAGGAAGAATTTAAAGGTATATATCGGTACCATTTTACGAAAATTGTGCGGAGAAGTATGGCTTCTGGCACAGTTAAAGGTTATATATAGGTTGTATAGAGGTTATATAGAGTTACATAGAGGACGGTGTGCGAATGTAAATAATTTTATAAAATATGCATTGTAAATATATGAAATTATTAAAACAAAACCTCACGCACACCAATGCCAAACGATTTATACACACATGTGTACATTTTACGTTAGATTCACAACCATTGAATCTTTTTTGCACTTTGCACTAATGCGTGTTCGAGCAAGCGGTGACGAATGCCGGTGTGCGGAAAAATCTGAATAGGTTTATGATACACTGGTAATGTAATAACTTTTGGTATATTTTGTATGTGTGAATAATAAATAAATAAATAAATAATCGTGGAAAGAATAGATATCATTATATAGCTTTAATAAGTGTGTTAATCACTATTTCATAGTCCTTTTTAGGTTTTTCCGCACACCTGCATTCGTCACTACGTTTTGCATAGCTTAGTGTAAAAATACATTCAGCGGCAGAAAATGTGATCCAAATTTGTGGGCAGTGAAACAAAGTTCTGAGGATAGAAGAGTGGCGAGTGGCTTTAAGACCTCTAGATAGCCATAAACTTGTGTTGAGAAGGCGTAAACAAAGATTGCTGCCCATCAGTACGAATAAATCGTTCAATTTTCACGGTTGGTCAGTTACAGTGTATTTATTCATTTATAAATTTGACACACATAACAGTCAACGACAAAAAAATATGTATAGTTGATAGAATCAGGCATTAATTTGCGGAAATCCATGACGTGCATGAAATACTAAACTACTTTGCTTCAATCCGCGAATGAATATGAAGGAAAATCGGTGCTATGCTGCAACCCGAAAGCTACACCTCAGAATCCGCCACCAAAGCACAACACTACACTGACTTTCCGATGTGCCTCAACGCATGTTTCGCTGCGACACCGAAGCATTAACAGGAGATAGACTCTACAAAGGTTAGGTTAGTCTGTATAGTCTATTTCTAAGTTTGTATATTTTATCTAAGTTTGTAGAGTATTATCTCTTAACGCAAACAAATTTCTTTTTTTTAATTTTTTTGATTATTCTCGTGGCTCCAGTCCTCTGAAACAGTGGTAACTTTAAAAAAAAATTATCTTACAAGGGGCAAATGAGCATGCAGCAGGCAGCTAAGTGCCTACTGACGCCCATGGACATCTAAATAACCAAGAGGCAAGCAGATGCGTTACCGGTCTTAAATAACGAGTTTAGGCCACCGGGAAGTCTCACAAACCGAACGAAACGCGAACGCTAGCCGGCAGCGTATTAACAGCTCCCCTGGTTCTGTAGGTATCCATGGGCGACGATGATCACTTAGGTGACAAGTATGCACGTTTGCCCGCTTAACCCATAAAAAAGACAACAATACCGTCACTTAACGTAACAACATTGCCGCCACTTCACGCCGATCCGCGGTCACTTCGGTGATATATATATACATACTGTTGTCAGTAATTCTTTTATGCGTACCTACCCTTCTTTTTCCTGGCACATCCAGGGCCTTCCCTACTGCTTGATTCTCACCTTGTCTCATCACATGGCCATACCACCGCAAACGACTCTCCATCATTTTGCCTGTGAGGTGAAGTTTTATTATATCTGTTTAATATTTTAATAACGGAGATTTTATAATAATGTTCGCATTCGCACACCATCCCTTACATAACCTATAATTAGGCCAAATTTCATACTACTCTATCCGCCCAATTTTACATAATAATTAATATATAAATATGTAGATGAAGGAGATAATATTTGACCAGGGTTAAAACTTACTCGTTACAATCTCATTTTAAACAACACTAATCCACTAGCATGTTTTCTTGTGCATTAATTCGCATACCTCGGACACGTGATGCATCATAATTGATACATTACTGGTTGTTGCACAACTCTATTATTCTGCAGCTTATGATGTCCAGTAGAATTCAAGTTTTTTTATTATATCTAATACTAACGGACCCAGCACACGCTGTCCTGCCCGAACGTTCGGTTACTTACTATTTACTACATTCTATTATCCCATAATATTGTCCCCGTTCCCGTGACATAATGGTTCACTATTTTGGCGTTAATGGCTTAAAAATGAAAGATAGATATATCCTGTCGCTAACTTTTTTATAGAACAATTTAAAATAAACATTTCTTTCATACACGTGTAACTCTAACGGTTTTTGCGCACATCAAAATAGCTCGCAGATGGCAGAATTGTTTCCTACTTACTTAACACTTATCCTTATATTCTGGACAATTCACTCAATATCTTTATAATTTATAGTCTATGTGTTATTCTTATCTATAAACTATATTATAGTAAAGTTTTATTAAAATCCATTCAGTATCTTTTCCGTAAAAGAGTCTCAAACATACACACATCCAGACATCCATGTGTCTAAACTTTCGCGTTTATAATATTAGTAGGAGAAGAAGTAGGATTCTCGTTGATTTCATGTCTGTTAAAAAAATATTTTGCTCTCTCTATGGATTCCGCAATACGCTTGAATATAATGTAGTTCCGTACTCTAGGGGTGACTAACTGGGAACGCAACTTTACTCCACGAATAAACACAAATTAAATCAAATAAAAATTCATTTCTTCACTCCGGTTTTCTTACAAACTTTCATGAAAGTCCTTTTCAGCAATTTTTTTTCAAATAATATATAACATTCTGGAGTAAACATAATTATTTTTGTTATTTCAAATAATATATAACATTCTGGAGTAAACATAATTATTTCCGTCCTGGTAACATTTTCCATGGAAATAGATTTGGTACTCCCTGGGCTGCGGTGGCTGTTTGCCCTAAGATTGCCACTTTAAAAAAAAAAGCAATAACTTTTACATAGAATGTATTAGCTAACACCATCAGTTCCGTAGAAATGTTTCATTGTACAAACGCGCCGCTTCGCAGAACCCCGTGATTCACCAATCAACTTTTCAAGGGCCGGACAATGACTGTTTTAATGGAAATTAAAATGTGCTAGAGTAATTGCTTTCGTTGGCTACTGCATTCATTTGATGATTTACATGCTATATTTAAATAAAAATACAAGTTTATTCATGCATGTATGCTTAATGTTCGTCTTATATTGTTCCTAAGTTTGAAAATTTATTCCTTATAGCGTAAATTACGAAAAATCACAGTTACACGTTTTTGTTCCACATTTTAGTTGCGCATTTAGTTGGTTTTGTTGGTTACAGCAGTAGTTTCTTGAGGAATAATTTCTTTATTGTTAAACCTTACAATAAACATTACATTAAGGAGCCCTGACTTCTGAAATAGTTTTTAAAAACCGTGTGTCAGAAGTCAGTTCCTTCGATCAGTTATCGGACAGATAAAGGAAGATCCACCCCCTGGGAGATTTCTCTCTGCTACCCGATAGTTTAGTGCACTCATATAAGGGCCTACCCGCAGCGGTCATAATATGGTCGGTCCGTAGTGGATCAGATTAGTTATTGGACAGATAAAGGAAGATCGAATCTCTGGATAAATAAATGAAATAAATACATACATATATTCAATACACCCAGACTCGAGGCGGGAATTGAACACACGATCCCCGGAGCGAGAGGCAGGGTCACTGCCCACTTCGTCAACTAGCCAGTCAATTGTTGAGATCAATGTACATATAATAGTTAAAATAATAATAAAAATATTATATTAATGTTTAATTTTAACCATCAAAATTAAGACAATTGTGTTTCACAAGTGGTCTATTATCAAAGTTAGCTAGTTTTTAGGGTTCCGTTGTACTACAAGGAACCCTTGTAATTTCACTTTGCTGTCCATCCGTTTGTCTGCCCGAAAGATGGCCCCCCCAGCATTTCCAAACTATAAGACGTAGAGACATGAAATTTTCCATGTTGATAGAACATGCTAAGAACTCATTAGGAAAATTATTCTGAACGAAAACGGACAACAACTTTTGAAGTTATTTAATAAATACGTTTATAGCATATCAGATACGGAGGAACCCTTCTATATAAGCGTGTCTTGACACGCTTTTGGCAGTTTTTTTTATTAAATAGCGTAAATAATAACTCCCTAACTGCATGTTAGCATTGCACGTATCCAATGCGATGAAGCAGGTTTCACAGACATCATCGATCCATTTTAAATTACGTATTTAAACTAAAAACTCATTAAAAAAATCTTTCTTAGATTTTTCTCTTTGATTTTTTTGTTTCTATTTTGTTTGAATGTTTTATAAATAGAAATAGAAAAAAGCATTTTTAAGTAGTAAACTCAAATAAATGCCACTATTCACGTTAAGAAAAGGTACAAAATTGGTATCTTTAAGGCAAGAGTGAATGGCTTCATTCTAGACAAGCGCGTTCCACCGTAGACCGCATCTACACTTAACATCAGTAACTGCGGTCAAGCGCATGCCTATCACAAATTAAAAAAAATAACAATAATATTAAAATGAACACTCCTTTAAAATATCGCATCGTAAAAATCGTAGAACAAACAATGTTTTCTAATTCAGACACGCAATAAAACGCAAATAAAATTATACTTTGAAATTTATTGAATCAGACCTCGGTTCTCAGTATTAAACTCCCAAAGTTCGTGCACGGCGAAATGACTTTACGAATTGCCGAAAGGGGTCGAAACTCGAACGGTAAGGCACTATAAATTTAATAATGAATACGGTGGATAATTAAAACTTAAACAATTCAAGGATTGTAGGTGTTTTGATGTAGTTCCGACAACACGTGGAAATAGTTGAATTTCCAGGAAGTTAAATAATATTTTGAGGAAAGCACATTCATATGTGTAGTTGAATTCAATATTGTCCCCGTTTCCTTTCCCTGTCCTGTATCACGATGGTTTACTATTTTGGCGTTATTGGCTTAAACATGAAAGATAGATATATGCGGTCGTGGATTTTTTTGTAGAACTATTTAAGATAAACATTTCCTTCATACGCTATGCACGTGTAACAGCGCACAATGCAGAGAACGTCAGAATAGCTCGCAGATGGCAGAATTTTCTCCTACTTACTTGACATTTATCATTATATTTTGGTCAATTTACACAATATCTCAAGAATTTATAGTCTACGTGTTATTCTGATGTATAACCTATATCATTAATTTAAAGTTTTATTAAACTTTACATGATATAGACATATACATATATATCCTTGGCTGGCCCGTTGGCGCAGTGGGCAGTGACCCTGCCTTCTGCTCCGGGGGTCGTGGGTTCGATTCCCACCTCGATTCTCTTTTTCTAATTGTATCTTATGACTTTTTGTATGTACCTACTGTTGGTTATCCTGAAATAAATAAATAAATAAGATTATATTTAATTTTTATTGCATTAACTCATTCTATCAAAGGCAAGCATAGATTAACGAAAACTTTTTAAGAATTTGTTGAAAGCAAACGATTAAGGTTACCTTCATAAATTATACCCGCTTTAGAAAATAGTCTCTGTTAATTCTTTAACTAGAAACTTAATGATACTTAGTACTATCTTAGACGAAAAAATAGTGCCACTTTTTCACACATTTTGGCATCCATTACCTATTCGGCCTTCCACATATTCGGTTTTCGGCTAAATCATTACTAGTAACATCTCTAACAATAACACACACAAACAAATCGTCCATATTTCGCACCCGCACACCCACACCAAATTCGAATGTCACATTCGTAGGTGAAAATTCAACATCGCGATATGACATTACCCTTTCTTTATCAGAAACACACACGCAAACCTAACAAGGTTTTCACGTATCAATACACACTCACACCCGGAATGTTTCTGCTTATTAAATTCTACAAGCAAATATCAACCTTAATGTATTCGGAATATGAGCAACTTTATTTAAAAGCAAGAAAATTTTCTATTACAATCAGTTTCAAAGAAATATCCACCATAAATACACTCCATAGAGTACATTTTTTATTATGAATCAATAAGACTTAAATTATTTTGTTGTTGAGGTATAATAATTTCTAAATTAATGTATGGAAAAATCATCGGTATGTCAATCAAGTTAAGGTTGATTTCGGGGTGTATTTTTTTGAAATTGGAACATCGCGTGGGTGATACGCGTGGCAACAATACTCTACAAAGGGGTTGCTAGTTTTCGGTACAGTGCGCACCTCCGTTGCGCAGTTTCAATATGGCGGAATCGAACGCCATTTTTTCCTCGGAAAATGTCTATGGAAAAGAAATAGCGTCGTTTAATTCGGTGTTTTAAGTTAATTTTAAAAATATCTGTGATATTTCTAGGCAAGGTAATAATTGGTTTTATATTAGATATAACTAGATACAGTGGTTTCTAACTTTTTTTTTTATTTCAACGTTGTGTTTATAGGTGAGTGACCTCTGGTATCGATGGAAGCAAGATTATAATATATTAATCCTATTTTTTATTGCCTTAATAAAACAGAGATTTGTTATCTATTTTTTTAATTGCATCGGTTCAATTAATAATATATTAATTAGACCGACACGAATGCTGGTTTAAGTGCTATTTGGGGATAAAATCAGTACAGGTATTCTTACGTATATATATGGTTTGTGAGATTATAACTTTATAACCAATTTTTATTATACAAAAATGAAAAGTATGTAAAAACTTTTTGTAATTTAATAAGCTTCGTCAACTGCCAGGTCCAATTGTACCTTATAAGGTACAATTGTATAAGGTATGACATAAAGGTATCACATCTGTATAAGGTATACCTTATACATATGTGGTCACGCAAAATTCTATCAAAATCGGTCCAGCTGTTTAAGAGTCACGAAGTAATCCTTGAAAATCATATTTATCAATTTAATTTTTTTTGTTGGCAGGAATGTTCAAAAAACGAAAAAAGAGTATGTCTAGAAGGAAGAAGAATGTAAGCTGATTAGAAGATGTTACCTTCTTCAACATATGACAACACTGAATTCATATTATGTTAAGCACCTACTTTGGTTCTAAGAAGAAATACTTTAATTTTTTTTGACACTCTTAATTTAGTTTTTAAGTATTTTGGGATACACAGTGTTGCAGGGTGCTTAAATTCATTTTTCTCATTTTCATATATGGTGTATACCAAAAGAGCATAATCATTCATCTAAGGCCGGCAACGCATCTGCGAGCCCTCTGGTGTTGCAGATGACCATAGGCGGCGGAGCACCAGATCAAACCCTGTCGCATGTTGTGAACGAGTGCCCATTCCGTCTTCTCCCTGGCGGCATATCTGAGCTGCACTCTCTTACAGCAGCAGCAGAGGCGTGGTTAAGGAATCTGGACTTAAAATTTTGATTCATGCAGGATGCCATACGCAATGACGATGCTGATGATGACCAGTCTAGTACCAGGGCCCGCTTTGATTGCAGATGTTGTGGCTGTGGGGGGAGTTAAAAAGACAAACTGCCATCTGACGTCAACCCCGAAATTTGCACGTTCTCTACAACCTCACTCAGTGACATCAATCGGAACCCACTGTTTTATGTGCCTTTAGAAATATGGGGGATAGTTAAAAGCCAGTGCTAGAATAGGTCTTCTATACTCAAATACCGGACACTGATTAATTTATGTTGGTAGGGCAATACATTAGTAGGCCAACTCATTTGTGTGCATTCTTGTAGTGATAGTAACTATGGCATTCAGGGCTCGCAGACAGAAGGCACGCAGATGCGTCGCCGGCCTTTGATGAATAAGTTTGTTCATTTCTTGAAGGTGTCGATACCGAGAGGTACGAGGCTATTAATCAAGCGGCCGGCGAACATGGCGCGAGCGGAGCCGAGATATCATAATTAAGTTGGTCGGCGTGTTCAAATTAAATTATGTTCGAATTAAACGTTACGGCCGCCATAAATCGGCGTGCGCAGGCGCCGCTGTTACGCGCACGCATGATATATTGCGCGACTGTTGTTGCCGGTCTGAGGCGCAAGATATGAAATTTAGCTTTAAAAGAATTAATACTTACACAAAATAGCTGATAATCAGCTCTGTTTACTTTAACATTCATATCGACTCTTCTTTCGCTGCCGTCTTATGGGCATAAGATGAAAATATTCTTTACAGTCCATTTACTTTTCTCTTAAACGATAGTTCTTGTAGAAAGAATACGGTCAAGTCATGTAAGTTAACTAATGCTTAAAGTTTGTGAAGTTAGGACTTGTAGAGTCAGAGCGTGTAGAATTACGACGTGTAGAGTTAAAGCATGTAGAGTTAGAAACTTGGCTCTGCAAGAGCTCTAATAACTTTTTATCGCTGCGAGCCATAGGGTATCGGAAAAATTTTACATAACAATGTCTTTGGTTTAATTTATGTTGTCATTGTCATTATGATCTACCCCTTAAAATTTTATTTAGTGTTAAGTAATTTATATGATATTAACAGCTTATTTTGGATACTGACTTTTCTTGGTTGTTTGTGAAGTCGGTTTAAGAACAATATTTTTACGTGATAACCCCTAATGATTAGGGCGATCGTGCCTTTCTATCAACTGTTCCGCACTCTCGCTTACACGCTCGGCTCAGGCGGAACGTGACTATGAGTCATGCTTTTTCGTGCGTGCAGCTAGCTTTAATCTATTTATAAGACGTAATCACGTCAATAACCTCTACATCATGTGACTTACGGCAAACGTAAAATTTAAATACAGCTTAATCTGCAAGGCTCTTCCATTTAGCAAAATGTTTGTTTATGTCGTAACGAATCAATAACCGAACAAGACACTCCGATACTCAATATCAATGCGCCTTTGGATAACTTTTATATATTAAACGACCTCTGCGGTTAGGTGATGCAAATATCGGCATATTGCTAAAACAGATTTGATATTCAGCTAAACCCTTTCTTTTTTTTTCTATCGTCACTATATACTCCACGGGCTAAAGGCCCGTGTCATTTTTATTTTCTTCTGTTCTTTTATTGTCATCTTCTATTTACTTCTTCTTCTTCTCGTATCGATGGCGCATGAGACAGTTCCGTTCCAGAACTCAGCCACACGAACAGCATCCTCTGTGGCTCGCATCAGGTCCTCCCGCGTACAGGTGGCAGGGCAGGAAGGGCACGATAAAAGGTG
>JANCMC010044785.1:215794-231904 GCA_024363005.1 Charaxes varanes | reverse complement strand
GGTCGTGCAGATGTCCATGGGCGCCGGTAGGCACTTCGGTGCCTGCTGCCTGCTCGTCTGTCCCCTTGTAACATAAAGAAAAAAAACACGAAGGAGGTCGGATAACAAATATAAACCTAACCTAACATAACCTATCTATTACCCGGTCGCGGTAACAGCTACTTCACCTAGCGATCCCCTCGAATTTCGACCACTGATTAGGCCACGGCCTCCTCTTGCAACAATGAGCGTTTTACTGGAGATAAATTAATACAAATTCTTTTATAATATTTAATATAATATAATATTTAAAGTTATCAAAAGCCAATAATATAATTGCAAAACTAGAAGTTTCCTGAAACAAGAATTAAATCTTAATGGCTGGGGATTGGGCCCCAAGTGTTACATCGCTAAAATCAATATGAAAGAACCCCTGATCCATTACGCACACAAGTTGCTAGTTGGTGTGCCAAAGCCTCTGCGATTGGTTTCCATGTTTGGTAGCCATGTTATATTTAGGCTTAGAGGAAAAAGTCTTTATGAATTGTAACAATACACTATGTAATTAGATGTTTAAATCAATGATATTATATTGAACGAAAATGTTTTTAGGACGAGAGGAAAGGCCACTCCTTTCATTCATCGATCCATCCATACACCAATACGTACATCTATTCATACATCCATTCATCATAAACTAACTATCCAAATGCTTATGAACTTTTTTGAAAGCGATTACAAAATTTTTCAAAAATCGGCAACGTACTTTAGAGCTTTCTGGTTATGAAATTTGTATAAATATAAAGTGATAGAAGGTGTAGAAAAAAAAACATATTTTTTGATGTCGGTTATAAATGTATACAGCTGTGTAAGCTGCAATTTTTTGAAATACACTATGAAATAATCGTTGATTCTATAGCTTCCAGCTATTGCGAAACAAACAAATTATTTCATATTCAATTTTCGATTGTGAGGAAAATTGTTTTCCACATTTATCCAATCGAACAAATTAACATGTAACTGGCTTAAATGATATGCCATCGTTATTTGTTGAAAATAAACGGTTTGAGTTTAATTTTAATATCAAATGTAATTCGCTTTGCCCAAATTCAATATTTTGTTTATGTATAACTACTGCAGGAAAACAAAACATGTTATCGCGGAACGAACCCGTTGATAACTGAATATGTTACACTAGCTGTGCCCGCGATTGCGTAAACGCGCAACCGACAAAAATCTACAACCGTGTCCTTTACAAGGATTTTCCTGCCTCGAACCTATTAGTTTTTTTGATTACTAACCAAAATAATCTTTTATGGATTCACATGCCAGCTTCGGTCTTTCTGAACCGTCATGTCTAAGGGACTTTCAAGAAAAGAACATAGTGTTCGTTATAATTGCTTAAAATATCTTCTTAATTAAGATGATCTTTATAAAAGTAGAAGTATTTACATAAAAGATACATTGTTATCTAGCTTAAATATCTATCAGTTTATCTATCTTAAATATTGCCACCATGATAATCGTGACGTAAGAAGTATGTTACCGGCCAGTTACAATGGCGGCATTAGTGACATATCACGTAATAGCAGTGCCCCCATTGATAATAATTAAATTAATTTCTATTAGTGTTTTTTTGGCAGCAATGAGATTGAAGTTGTGGTTTCCTATATGAGCAATGTTTTAAAAGTATTCGAGATTATATTCGGTCCTTGAGATCAATAAAGACAAAGTGCAACCTAGTACTTGTATAATTTTCTTCCTTTACAATACCCATTTTTCAAAGACTGGCAACATATACAGATATGTAGGCACAGAAGGCACACAGGTGCCTTCTGCCGATGCCAGATATAGCTTCATTTGAATGATCATGTAGTGTGGTCGGGGACTTTGTGTAGCTGCGCACAGTTTAGTAGTACTTTGTAGTCTTTTTATTTTATTTTCAAAACACATTACAACTGCTATGACCCAATACAACAGTGTAGTTAACTCGAATATCACAATACGTTTAATAATCCGAAGCATAGATTTTAGAGGCATCCATAAATGAATAGACGACGATCCTATGACGATAGCCCAACAGCGTTTGGAACAAGGAATCATGGATTTCAATCCAACTTTTTATTGTTGAGCTATCGCGACTTCAGCAAAAGACCTTGCTAGGGAATATTATATGTCTTTCTTTAAAAAACCGACTTCAATTGTCAGAATTGGACCAAATTGAAATAGAACCACACGGAAAGAACCGGGTTTCAAATAAAAAAGAATCATCAAAATCGGTTTACTCAGCCGAAAATTTTGAGGTAAAAAACAAAAAAGATACTGCCGAATTATGAACCTCCTTTCTTGAGGTTGGTTGAAAATACAAAAACTCACAAATTGATTCAACTAGCGTCGAGCGCAATCAAATAAATATTTTATTTACATAAGAAATAATAACAGTATTAAACCTTGTCTGTTGTAACTACAATACAAAGATAGGCGTATTCCAGGAACGTTCGTCGATTTAATTAAAGCGTAAGGCTTTCATCATCTACTTATTAACGCTTCGTTATTTCTGATGCCAAGAAACAAGAGATAATTAATATATAGACAAATTCATGTAATGGAGGCCTCTCGGGTGAAACAATCAGCTTTGGTGCTTTATTTAATTTTAATAGCTTTTCATTTAATTTAATTAGCTTAAATCATCTATCTCAAATTAATACCTGCACCTTGAAGTCATATTTTAACATGTCCTGTATACTAGTGGCCCTTTTCCACTTTTAGAAAACAAATATTACTAGAGGAAAATTTTGATAGCCTTTTATCTTGTCTTTAAATAAATCTTTCGATATTTTACTTATCACATGTCTAATATTATAACTAGTGTGCTAGAAGTAAATATGCAATGTAGCCCATTCGGGTTTGCTCACAAAAGGGGGCAACCGGAAAAATTCTCTTTCTAATCGGGTAATCGGAAAAATAATTCTTCGACTTTCCACTGTTCAACTAGTCTTGTACAGTTCCAGTAACTACTTCATAAAATGTACGAGATATCTACCAATAACTAAATGATCATTGGAAATATATTAGGACCTTAGAGAATTGGTGTTCACTTCAATACGCTTTCGGATACATTAATGAATACCCTAATGTAATAAGGTGGCTGGAATAATTGGGTCACAACTTTATTAGACCTTTTTACAGCTAATTACCATAAATTCTACTTTTTAAATCCGACGTCCTAAAATAACAGTTGTATAAGGACCCCTTAAACAAACGGTAAATGAAGTGCTGAGCAATTAATTACTTAACGAATAAAAATAAGCGCGAATATGACTAGTAGAGATCAACCTTTATAGCTGAACGGTATAAAAGGTGGACTGCATTTCGTAAGGACCTGGTTTTATACCCGACTATTGTCGCATCTTCACATAAGCGTTTTGCTTAATAGGTAACAAAAACATTATGCCTATGTGTTTAATATTTATTAATAAAATTAATAATGGACAATTCCTTATATTTACATAATATTGGGTTACAAAATAAATTCATAAAAGAGGTTTTAGTATTGTCATGAAAGAAGAAATTAATATATAAACTTTTTATCTTAGAACCCTTATGACTGGCCCGTTGGTGCAGTGGGCAGTGATCCTGCCTTCCGCTCCGGAGTTCGTGGGTTCGATTGCCACCTCGAGTCTGGATGTATTATCCATATGCATGTATTTATATATTTCTAAAAAAAAATATTTGTGTATAACAGGCATTAAGTTGTCTACCCGTTTCTAGTTCAATATAAAAATACTCTTAGAGTAAAGTTTGTACAATGGCTAGGCGCTACCATAACTGAATGGGCAGATGTCCACGGGCGCCGGTAGGCACTTGGGTGCCTGCTGCCTGCTCGTCGGCCCCCTTGTAACATAAAAAAGAGAAAAAAAAATGTGGAAATAATGGGGAGGATCGATCTATGAAGCGAGCGTACATGTACAAGTGCCGCTGTGAGGAACAGGTCGAAGGGGATCTGTGCCAACTTCAGACCACGTAGTGGCAGAAAACGGCACAGGACCGCAAGATGTGGCGTTATTTGGTCTCCGAGGCCAAGATCCAGCTTGGGTCTATGCGCCATCGCAGTAAGTATTAAGTAATATAAGCCATTCGTGGTAGAGATATCACCAAAGAAACTATCCAAGTGACTGGACCAATTTGGTAAATTCTAAATAAATTATCCAAAAGAAATTGTACTTAAAAATTGTAAAGTATAAAAAACAACAATTTCTACATTTTAAATCTATCACTAGTAGAGTAATACTGAAAGAAAATCTTACAGAGACACACGGCTTTGGAGCTTTGTATTAGCTAACGTTGGCTGGTAATGTTCAGGTCTATCAATGGTTAGAGTGAACACCGCCTTGTACCGTGGCTCATCAAAACAAGGAAAAACTTTCCTTGCATGAGTTAATCCTAGCTGCGTCGCACCCAACCATCTGGAAAATTTATATTGTTATTCAATATATTATGTTTACTCTCTTAGTTTACTTAGACTAAGGAAATGTGGGTAGTAAAAGTTCAGAGTAAAGGTCAACGAGTGTATTAATTTTGAAAATTAAAATGTTTCAATTCAAGTCAGCAGAAATAACTTTTTTTTTTCATTAATATTACTGCGAAAATATCAAATATTTTTCTATGTTATGTTTAGATTACAAGTTATGTGTGAGAAAAATATGTTTTCGGTTTATCTACTCGTCAATTTCGATAAAAAAAAATCGCAAATTAAACGCAACAGTTGATTTGATAATGGTTTTATCTATACTTTAAAACACTATCTTTATTAGAATGTGAGGACAATCAATTGAAAGTAAATAACAAATGTTTTTAAAATATTCCGATCAAAATTTCAAGCTATATAATACCAAATGTGTTTTGAAATATCATGAAATGTACACTCTTTATTATTGAGAGTTACAATACTTACTTCCTGACGCCCTTTTCGATGTAGAAAGTTCTATAGAAACCAACCAAATCTGATCTTATTGGTCCTGTATACGTAATTTTTAAAATATACTGCAAACCAGATGAAATTTGATTTGCTAAATTTATATGAGCAAATGAATATCTAGCATCAAACTCTAAAGGATTGGTCTCATTCAGATTAACGACAGTTGATCCAGTGGTTAAAGTAATGTTAGAAGCACCAAATGTTAAATCCTCTGAATGTAATGTTATTGTCCCGATATTTGCAGTTGATGTAAACGTAATAAGCACTTCTCCGTCGAATGTAAATGCTTTCTCATCACCAGTTTCAAAATAAGGTGTTATAATTATGGAGTAAGCTGATGGAGTTATAGGAGTGTTTAGTCTAAAGTTTGTGTCAGAACAAACTGTTGATAGAACGGTGCATAGCAGCACCAGCTGTAAATATTGCCGAAGCATCTCTGAAAATATTCAAAACCTTAAATGAATGATAGCTTCACTAAGTAATATGTGTAAGAATGAACGTACTCATGAATAAGTCTAAAATTTATTTCTACTGAAGTTAATTAATACAATTTCAAATAAATAAAAAATGGCCAAAAGCGTGTCAAGAGACCCTTATATAGAAGGATTCCGTATATGATACGCTGTAAACGTATTTGTTAAATAACTTCACAAGTTGTTGTCCGATTTCGTTCAGAATAATTTTATTAATGAATTTTTAGCATGTTCTATCAACATAGAACATTTCAAGTCTCTACGTCTAACAGTTTGGAAATGCTAGGGGGGGGGACCTTGCTATTATTATACTCTTCCAGAGTCCCAAACAAATATGAATAAAGGATAAAAGAAAAAGGCGAAAGTGAAGAAGAGAGCCAACAGATACCATTCCTTTAACCCATTAGATTACCACAAGTTGCATATTATAAAATCTCTGTACACACATACTATAGAAGGTTAACGGATATTGAAGATAACAGCCCAGAGCGCATTCAGCTTGCTTACACACGAGCACCGGAAGCGCAACAGCCGCTTCCTCTGTGATACTCCCGCCTCATATCTGATTAAATCCCTTTGTAGCCAGTGCAATTGATAGTCGGTATATTCGACTATCGCCTTAGCAATAAACTTATTTATTTATATGCTTGATTGTACACCACATAAGAAATTAGCACATACTAAGGTACAGGCAAGAAAAGAGGTATAGTCAACCAAGAAAGTGCTTTACCATTTTGAATGACAGTTCCTAGTTAAAGAAAATTCTGCTAAGGTTTATTGTTAGAAATTAACGTAATGCATAACAAGCAAAAATGAGCCTTTTAACTAATTGACGTGCAAACGACATTCGACCTTAACGTGGCAATTTCTTGGTCAGCTATACAAAAACACCTTAGTCAGAAAGTCTCCCTCATACTACGAAATAATTGACGGTGACTTAGATTATTTTAATGATAATTATTTGTTATTAGTGTGTGTGTTTACAAATGTGAAAAATGGTATGTAATATGTATATCAATATAGATATGTTTATATATATGTTATGTAAGAAGTATATGTTTTTTTGGATGGCTTAAATAGATTTAAGACCCTTATATACATTAGATAAAAAAAGTATTTGTTATTTTGTAATCAAATATGTAAAATAGTGGCTAATCAATTATTTCTTTGTTCCTTCCTATCTTGTAAAATTAAGTCTCACAAATCTGTATATAAACATAAACCTTTGTTAAACTGTGCTACCATATTATATAGTTACTCTACTATATAATAGAGTACATGGAAATTGCGTTTACACACCCCAGTCGACACCGAACATAGTAATTGGGTTGCCTAAATAAATTTAAAAAAAATGCAGTGTTATCACTGACGAGCGATTTCTACCACATAACCTTTAGGACAAGAAAATATACGAAGTGGTAATGCAGTAGGTAGTAATAGTAAAACTTCTATTTATCAGAAGTCATTTGCATAAACACGATACAATGCTTTAAAACTAGTTCAGATCTATCTAATAGCGATGTGAAAAGAAAAAAACTATCCACAGAAAAAAAAATATTGCCAAGAGCGTTTCAAGACACGCTTATATAGAAGGGTTACGTATCTGATACGCTATAAACGTATTTGTTAAATAACTTCAAAAGTTGTTGTACGATTTCGTTCAAAACAATTTTCCTAATGAGTTTTTAGCATTTTCTATCAAAATGGAAAATTTCAAGTCTCTACGTCTAATAGTTTGGAAATGGGGGAGACCACCTTACTAGCAGACAGACGAACAGACGGACAAAGCGACATTATAAGGGTTCCTTTTACTACTACGGAACCCTAAAAAAGACGGTTACAATTATTTTAATCGAAATATGTGAGATAAAGCTATTGGAACAATATGTACGAGGAACACGCGGGCTAACAAAGAAGTAAATGCATTAAAACAGAATAGCTGACAAAAAGAATTACACATGTTGTCGTTAGATTAAATTTTAATGAAAAGAACCAAAATAAAAGACAAGGATAGACGCAGAATAGAAAAAGCGCGTGTGTGACTCTACAAAAGCCGTGCCATGCCATGCCGTGTTTTTTTTTGTTTAAAAAACATAGCTTGGTCAGCGAGATTGAAAAAGAGGAATACAGATTGAGAAGAAAATGAAATATTTTATTTATTATTTTATTTTATTATTTATTTTAAGAAACTGTTACATTTGGACTAAAAAGTTATTTTTCCATTATTATACAATTTAGTTTAGTAAGTGTTAAGTGACAGTCTATAAGGCGTGTGTGTGTGTGAGTGTATGTTGTGTGTGTGTGTGTTGTGTGCATGCGCGTGTGTCTGTGTGTGTGTGTGTGTAAATGGGCTTAAAGGTAGAAGGTTCTTGTCAAATTTCTGAGGCAATTGGTTTAAACTCGAAGCCACTCCTAACACAAAGTTTCAAAAAAAGGTCGACTGGTCTAATAACTAGAAAATCTACATCTATACTAATACATAAAGCTGAAGAGTTTTTGTGTTTGTTTGCTTGAACGCGCCAATCTCAGGAACTAGTGGCCCCATTTGAAAAATTATTTCAGTGTTACATAGCCCATTTATCGAGGAAAGCTATAGGCTATATATCATCACGCTAAAATTGTTCACCTAATTATACGCGGACGACGTTGCGGGTATGGACTAGTTAAGCAAATCCCAAAATATTCCTACTATTCTTTAATAAAAATATTGTAATCTTTATTGTGTATTACCTAATAACTTTTTGTGGAACGAGTTTTTTAGAGTTCCGTATCTCCAAAGGAAAAACGAACCCTTATTTGATCACTTCGTTGCCGGTCTGTCTGTCAATATCCTTTTTCTCAGGAACGCGAAGATATACAAAGTTACAATAAGTATCAAATGCTTAAGTCTGCGGTGCCTAAAAGCTGTGAAAAAATCAACTCTCTAAGTATACGCAATCCAGAGATATAGCTATTAATGTCGCATTTCCTATACTTTGCAAACGGTATGTCCCGTTGATCTAAAATCATAAAATTTGACAAGATCTATCCTAATAGGGCTATTATAGAAAAAAATTCATAAATTTGTACTTACATCACAAAAAATTGCGGTGAGTTTGACAAATAAGCAATTTAAAGTAAAGTATTACGTAAGAGTACGGAACCCTAGAGCGTGAGTCGGTCTCGCACTTGGCCGGCTCATTTATTATTATCTGTGCCCGCGGCTTCGTCCGCATAAAATTAGGTAAACAAATACATGTAATTTTGGCGTGACGATATATAGCTTACAGCCTTCCTCGATATCTTACACTTAAAGTATTTTTTAAACTGAACCAGTAGTTTCCGAGATTTGCGCGTTTAGGCAAACAAACAAACTCTTCAGCGTTATGTGTATATTGGCATAGACTATATTGTTATGATTTTGGCGCGTCCCCAGAATCTCTTGAAATACAAATAAATAATCATTATTGTGATAACATTTTACCTACATATGGCGTTATCAAAAAGTACATTTTGAAAAGGCGCTACGTAATACGTAATCTATCACTCAATAAAAGCACTCGAGCTGCATCCAAAGCATTTACCGTGTAAGCCAGTAGGATAACACTATCAGATACAGTAATTCTTGTGTCAACAGATAAAGTACACAGTAAAAGCATATGATTAGAGCTTTTAAATCGCACAATTTTTTATTACCATTCCGCTTATGCGTGAAATATGGCAACATTTTTTTTTTTAGAATTTTAGGAATACTTTTTAGGTATGTCTAATATTCCCTTTTTCCCCTCCTACTAAGCTTGAATAAAAGCTTGTAATAGGAATGAGTGCGACAATACCCCAACGGCGGTGGGGTTTATACCGTTGGGCTATTGAGACTCTGAAAATCT
This sequence comes from Charaxes varanes, assembly GCA_024363005.1. Classification (NCBI taxonomy): domain Eukaryota; kingdom Metazoa; phylum Arthropoda; class Insecta; order Lepidoptera; family Nymphalidae; genus Charaxes; species Charaxes varanes. The sequence goes on along the minus strand of JANCMC010044785.1, from coordinate 222,608 downwards.
AGTAATAGTTCAAGCACAATCTTTCGGTACCATTTTAGGAAAATTGCGCGGACGGAGGAGCAGTAATTTTGGCACCTCTATAATTTATTTAGAGAAAGGTCTACGAATGCTAATATTTTTATGGGTAGTTAGCAGTTTGAGTACTGTTGACAAAAATGGCCAAAACGGTGTCAAGACACGCTTATATAGAAGGGTTCCGTATCTGATACACTATAAACGTATTTGTTAAATAACTTCAAAAGTTTAGCATTAATACATTTAAATACAAACTAAAAGTATTCTATATGAATGTTCAAATTGAGGCAGCAAGGTTCATTTATTGATAATAATTGTCTAGTCAATCTGTATTTATTTATTTATTATGATAGGGACACATATACATATACTTGAACTAATTTTAAACTTATTTTATTTTATTGTGTTAAATTTAGTTTTTAATTAATTTATTTTTTTAACCTACATTTTTTTTGTCTTTGTTAATTTCAATATTTATTTCTGGAATTTTACTGCGTTGTGACGTAACGGGCGGCGGAAATGTTAATTTCGATAGAAAAGGGGCGAACTGAAAATCAGCGCTGTGCTCTGGCACAGTATGGCTGAGTTTGCCACCATTTGTTATGTGCACAGGCAGGCATGTAAGATAAAACCTATGATCAAAATTTGATGTCTGTAAGCATTGTTTGACAATAAATATATTCTTATTCTTATTCTTATATATAAAGCTGAACAGTTTGTTTGCTTGATTGCCCTAATCCCAGGAAATACTGGTCGGATTTGAAAAGTTATTTCAGTGTCAGATAGCCCATTTATCGAGGAAGGTTTAAGGTTATATATCATCACGCTAAAATCGAGTCTATTTTTTATCTAATTTTACGCGGACTAAGTGGCGGGCAGAGCTATGAAAAAAATAAGCAACGCCAAAATTCACAAATCTCCAAAGTACATAAAAGATATACTAGCACGACCACGCGACTTCGTCCGCATGGGTCATTCTCAGACCTACCATTAATTGGTACAAAATGTTTCATATTTTTTAAGGACCGGTCAAGTCGTTTTGGAGGACTTTTGCAACAGACACTGTGATGCGAGAATTTTATTTATTAGTTATATAGATAGGAAATCTCGAAAACCGCGGGGCGAACAAAGTAGTATTTTGGCAGGGCGGTAGTTTATACTTAGTAGACATCAGCCAAGAAAGGATTTCTCGATAGGGCCAGATTAAGAAGGTAGCTTTGCGCGGACGAAATCGCGGGAAACAGCTAGTTGCTTATAAATTCAAACACATGAATGTACTATCATTAGACCACGTAGGTCCTATAATATAATTTGTGTTTAGAGCTTTATAAGAAATCTGGTAAAATAATCTTCATAAAATTGAAAACTTGACCATTAGATAATATTTCAAATTTAAGTGGTTGGTAGCTGATTGGCTGCCGTCATTTGTAGATATAATGCGGATAAATAAGGAAAATGAGTGGATCTGTGGTATCAACTGACAGTTTAAATAATTGGGATGGTTTTGATAGCGATATTTTAGATAAAACCACAAAATCTATATAGCTGCTAAAAAGACATTGTTAAAATAAATTGCATTGAATTTTATTAAACTGATGTTGCGTGCGTCAGTTATAGGCAGTAAATAGGATCCGTGAATGCAAGCGTACTTTCATATTCGCAAGGAAAGTGGCATTGAATTTATTTTCCGAAATAAAAGAATTCTATCCTATATACAAGAACTGTTAGTTCTTTACTGAAATTTGTCTGAAATGGATGCGGAGTTCGTGATCAGCACTCTAAGTATCGTTTCAAAGAAATAAACGTGCTTAGGAACTACCATTTTCAGTTTTATTACTGAATTGGAATTGAAAAAGGATTAGATAGAACTAGAATAATTTGTAATTTGTTGCATATTCAAGGCAACATGATAAAGCCGTAATTGTGACTTAGACGAATACATATTTACTTATTAAAAAAGCGTAAAATAAAATTGGTATTTGATTGGGTCGTATAATATAAATATACCCTTCTTCCAACTATGCAGTAATGTTAACATACATCGGTACATAATCGCTCAGAAAGGACGTCATTTCTGCTTAAATCCAAAATAGTGCAGTAATATTTCATTACTGCGATGTAATTCATTAATGCATTATAAAGCACTTTCTTGGTCGACTATACAACGCAACAATTGTCAAAAATTACAACGGTTAATATTTGACGATTAATATTTTTACCGTCGTCATGACTCCGCTTTGCCACAACCTTATAGTAAACATACATGTATGTGTGTGTAAATTGTTTAGCATTTGTATGCGTGTGGTTTTATTTTGATGATTTCGTATATTAATATTGCATATAATAAAAAAAATTTAGCATTCGCACACCGTGCTCTATATAAATTATAATTGTGCCAAATTTCATACTCGTTTGTCCACCCAATATTTGTAAAATGATACCGAAAGTTTTCACTTCACGTATTAATATATAAATAACAAATGACAAAACGTATACGTGGTTCACCTCAGTAGCTACCACCTAAGGAAAACTACACTCAATGATAATACTTTTTAGGTATGTCTTATGTAGTGTATACATAAAGGAGGGTAGTTTTTCATAAGAGTATAAATACAGAGACAATCGTGTAAGCGAGGCAGTTGTGTCACGACCGTTGACTTGGCAACAACTATCTATTGTGATCAGTGTGAGTATGACGCGTGCACACACTAATTTGGTGAATTATAATTATAGTCAATATTCACGTAGTATCAGTAGATACTACATCTTCTATTACCTCTTTCCCTAAGCTTTAAAGCTTCTGTTAGAAGTGGGTGCAACAATATTCCATCGTTGTCTGGCACTGAATTGGGTCCTTACGAATTCAGTGCCCTTTTACCATTAAGCTACTAAGGTTATTCAAGATTATATGGCTGTCAGCGAGAAACATGACTAAAGTAGCGTGACTATGTGTTATATAACAAAAGTGTACAAAGCAAGCGCAAAAGATAAAAGTAACAGTAAAACCATGGCGGTTTTTATTTAACGCGTACGCCAACTATAAATCAGTGATATTAACAATAGCTGTCGAGTCCGGCACAAAGGACCAGCGACTGCGGCACGGCTACGACGCGGACAGATGGAGTGACGTCACGGATTGCGTCCGACCGACGATCAATCACTCGCAAATTAGGTGTCCGCTCAAATTGGATAGCTTACTTTATTATGTTGATAAATACTTATGTTCTACTCAGTCTTATATGAACGGGTGACAGAACTCCTCCTAAACGGCTGAACCGATTTATAAATATAGTTTTTTACAAGAGGCAATGTTAAGGCTAACTCCACATTAGGCGTGCGCGTTCCTCGGGCGTGCAATTGGCGTTTTGCTATCCTGCGCACAATGCCACTGGTTCCAAACACGCCACACGTCGGCAACACGCAAAGTTGACGCAGCTAGGTGGCGGCGCGCGGGCGTAGCCCGTGCCATTCACACGCCCGAGAAACGCGCACGCCCAACGTCGGGTAAACCTTATTTGAGAATGGCTTAAGTTTGCAATAGGACTCGATAGGTGAGTCTGCAATCGAGTACCGGGCATTGACACTTCGACTGACTGGAATTCGTTTAGTAAAAAGATTTTACTTAAACATTAATTTTATTTAGTTGCATAGATTTTTTATATCATATACGACAGATTTACATAGATAAGGTATCGTGTAAAGAAACCATATTAAAGTTAACTGTGCTAAAAAACTGACATGTATAAAGTATGTCACGGTCCCGTCTTTATTATTTTATGTTAATTAGTGCGGATTTTAGCTCTCTTTACTTTAAAGTGCTCCGTTGATGCAATTTATTTTTAAACAAAAGGTTATTCATCTTTTATTTACTAGCGGGATTATTCAGGTTATAGATTTGCATTTAAAATTCATTTAATATAATTAACACTTTAAAATTAAATGTATAAAATTACAAAAAGATATTTTTATGCTATAAAAAAAAGAACAAATGAAAACAAATATTTTTTTCTTAAAAATTATATTATACTATTGATTCGTTTGGCGTACTTATTAGCGTGAAGCTTAATACTACTTACAGTCAACGACAGACAATATAATTTGGTTTGAACGCAGTTTTATACACAAAAATTTATTGCGAGAGATACAAAATACTCTGTATATTAATGTCGTGACCTTGTGCCGCCATGTTTAATGCAGCGTTGCAGCGAGCCCTGATTATTTATTTAGCAATAGCCAGATGTTTCGTTCCGGTAGCATTTTTCTGCAACGCTTTTTAAATAGCCAACAACTCATAATTATGTAGATTTATCTCTATTAAAATAGATTATATTAATTCTACGATGTGTCCAAATTATTTAAATTGATGTATCTGTCTCGAGTCGTCGAATTAATTTGTGTAAATAAATCCCCCATTCGCATTCGAGTTGAAAAAGCGTTGCGTTAAATTTCGGCGTTGGCGTTTTTTTAACGCCGTCCAAACAAAAATATAGCGTATATGTATAAAATTAGCGTTGAAAATAGAACATTGTTTCAAATGAAGCTATGTTTGGCGCCAGCATAACGCGACGCTTTTCTATCGAACAATGTTCTATTTTCAAAGCTATGTATATATAACTATGTACTTTTTTTATCGACGAATCTAAAAAGGCGTCAACGCCGAAATTTAAAGCAAAGTTTCTTTGTGTCGTCAAAATGAGATGTTGCTATTATCTATGGAAAAACAATTAAGATAAAAATGCCAATATTAAAAATAATACATTAAGATGAAGACGAGGCAGTCTAGTTAATTTTTAGCTCAATATTTTAATACTTACTTTAAGTCATAAATCGTACGAGAGTTAAAAAAACGTTGCGTTGGCGCTTTTTCAGCGTCGTCTGTATGAAAATATACCGTATACGTATTTACATAGCGTTGAAAATAAAACATTACTCGATAAAAAAGGGTGTGTTATAAAAGCGCTGCCATGTGACTGGAAACTTGGGGATCTATTTGAACGCTTTTCTAACGCACGTAAAAAAGAATTCGTGCGAATGAGGGCTAAGTGCATATAACACTGAAAAGTATTATTTAATAAAAAAAAAATTCAATTTGTCTTTGAATTTGGTTGGACATAACTTTGTTGCCGCAATTGGCGTCTATGACAATATAATCGAATTATTTCGAAGCCTCAAAGTCGTTCGCCATCGGGGAACGAAGTAGACATTTTTGTAATGGAAAAATGCAATTTTATGAAAAATTGTCGTCCGGGGATTTGCAGAGGAAATTGAATTTTAAAATAATACGCGGAGACGCTTATATCGTAGGAAATTTTTCGGCTTTACATCGTCTGGAATTTCGTTAACGTCAACTAACCAGAAACTATCTCCGGCCGGCGGTAGAGAAATTAGTAATTTTTTTCGGTATGTTTAATACAACTTCAGAACAGTAGGTATCAAAATGTTAATTATTATGACATTTTCTAGGTCGCGTAAATATCTATGGACTATGTAAATATGTTGGACAAAGACGGAAGAAGTGGAGAAGGAAGGAAGGCCGGCCTTACCATAAGGCAAACGGAGCGGCCGCTCCAGGCGCTGAGTCCCAAGAGGCGCCTCGGGTAGTGCTGACTCTTAATATGCGATTATTTTATATTAAAAAATATAAACGGGGCGAGTAAGGGGGGGCCTCATATTTGGATTTCGTTCCATCGTGAAACTTAACTCGGGCCGGCATTGATGGTGAGCCATATCTAGTAAAGTGCAAGAGTCACGTAGAAAAAAATAACGTAGAAAAGCGTAAAGGTTTCATACAAAAACGTTAATTTGTATTATAAAAGCAATCTGCATGAAATTCAATTAAAATACCTTATTAATTTTGCATTACGGACTCTTCAATTATTTTAAAATTAAATTGATTTATACACTCATGACTTTACGTTTTTTAATGAATTGACTTTTGATTACGTACGTACGTTAAGTCTAGATTTTGGTTAAACATAAGTGGTAAGTCCCTATCTACACTAATTTATTAACAAGTACCAAATGCGACGCTATATTTCTGTCAATAGATTCGTAACTTTATAAGTAGAATACTCATAAAGTGGTGCTTAGTAGTATACTTAATGATAGGGACAGTATACACAGTTTATGAATGAACTAGCTGTAGTTCTGAAATTCCTGCGAAATTTTATTATTAAGGGTTATAATTGCCACTTACTTGTTGCGCTTACTTCGGGCCCCAGGGATTCAAAAGCCTTCCCGAAACTCAACTTGAGGAGTCGGTCAGAATCTGTAAAAAATATCTTTATAAATAAATCGTACAAGTTTTTAATTAGGTATTCTTATAAATTTTTATTGTTGTCAGTCTTAAAAATTAAACTAAAATATTTTAAAAGATGAACAGCGCCATCTTACAAGTACATCTAAAAATATTGTTAAGCGCCATCTAGTCGAACAGCTGCAAAACACTTTGTAAAATACACGTGTTTGCGACTACCGCACGTAATAGTTTTCCATAACAATTATAGATGGCGCTGTTTTGGTATGTTATAACGATATAGACAGATGGCACTGGAATAGAGTTAAATTTTATTTAAAAAAAATTAAAATTATTTTGCCTTTTTCTTTCCTTAATCACTTTCATTATTTTTTTTATATTTCATTATCTTTTCATTATAATTACACACACTTAAAATCTTATTTCATAAAAGAATGTTACTTTTTTGATATTCTGAAATCAAAATTATTACTGACTTCAATCTGCTATTTCGTCTGTAGTGTTTTCTTCAACTTTCATGCAAATTTTCCACTCCTATTTCAC
>JANCMC010044785.1:114328-213640 GCA_024363005.1 Charaxes varanes | reverse complement strand
TTTTCTTGTCAAGAATAATACTAGAAACGTTTTTTTTTAAATAATAATTGCTTCTCATTAATTTCATGATCAAATTAGAATGCTCAGTACTTGTATGCAAGTTAATTATAAAATTAAATTACTGATCATACAATACAAGCACAGTTTATATTTAGAAAACACCTGTTAAGCAAGGATTTTTCGATAGAGCCAGATTAAGAAGGTGTAATATGCATAAAATGCATACGAAGTAGCGGGAAATAGCTAGTTAAAATATAAATTTGACACACACGCCGGTAGAGCGTTCAACTAATTAAATTCCTTTTTAGATCTAACATATTTGGTAGGTAGTTCCGAGGGGGAAAACGCTGCTACCAGTCAAAACGAGCGCAGAATACAAAAATATTATACCAGAAGGAAAATAGGAATTGTTAATGAAAGAAAAGTGATATTTGAATAAGGCGTCTCTGAGTTGGATATTGAAGCGAGGGTCAGAATTTTAATTCGGCGGTATTGACGAAAACGATAGGGTTGCCTCTTTGAATAAAAAAAAATATATACACGGGCTTCTGTTCCTAGAGTAGACAACTTAATGCCCGTGTAATTCTTCATTCGCACGAGAGTTTTTTTAACGTGCATTAAAAAAGCGTTCAAATAGAACATAAGGATTACTAAATTTATGTTCATCGGATCATCTAGGCAAACAAAAGATATGTCCATTTATGTCGCATTTCCCATAATAGCAAAGAAGAAACAAAATCTACAGGGTAGAGAAGGGTACGGTCTTGTTGACCTAGAACGATAAAATTTGCCCAAGAAGCACAAGTGCAAGTGTAGGAAAAATTCCGTACATATTAATTTGTAGGTTACATCGCAAACATAAATCGCGGTGACTGTCATATTAAAAGAAATTTTATGGAAGGTTCAGGAAATTGTAAAAAAAACTTGTGAATTTAATGATACGGAACACTTAATCAGCGAGTCTGACTCGCGCTTGCCTTTATTTTTTATTTAAAGTGACAACCCTCAGGCACCAAAACTAGAGCTAACCTTGACGCGTCATTACTCATTCAGAAGCGGACTGCGACTGAAATACATACTTGAGTCGATTCCAAAAGAATATACCCCCACTCCTAAACGATAAAGTATATACTAGCTACTGCTCGCTGCTTCGCTCGCGATTTCTAGATTCTTACATGTATATCTTACTATATATAAATTAGCGTCACGTTCTTTGTCCACGATGAACTCCTAAACTATTTAACCGATTTTAATTAAATTAAAACACCACGTGCAGTTTGATGCAACTTGAAAGATAGGATAACTTACATTTCAATTTATAGTCGCTAATAAAAACGAGTCGTTCGGTTACACGCTTTCTGATATTCTGTTAAATTAAAATACAGGTATTCACATATAATTAAAATAAAATAAAAAAAAATAAAAAGAAGAAAACAAACAGAAAAAAAAGGATATCAAAATAATAAAAAAATAAAATAAAATGTCAATAATGGATTAAACAAATAAATTTTAATAATTAATTATTAAATTAAATTTTAATAAATTTTAATCGATATTCTTTTAGTTATTCGGGAATAGGGGCAACTTTAAAACTGCCACGGATGTATTCGTTTCGAATTTTGTCAAGTTTAGCCATCCCTCCCGACCTAGCATTTTCATTTCCACCGTATGAAGTTTTTGTACATGTGTCTCTTTGATCTGCCTTGAACACATACGGTACTTAATTTGGGGAAGATAGAGTGCGATAGGGCAGGAGTCGGCAGCTTTTTGAGTCGGAAGAGTCAAAAATTTAAATTTACAAAATTTCAAAGCTTTTAACCTGCCACAAAAATTTTTCGTGGCAACAATAAATAGTAGTGGCATAAAAAAGTTTATGATAAAAAAACAACTAATCCAATTATTTACAAGAAAAATATCTACTTATTCTATATTATAAGTAGATAATACGGTATTATTAGTTAATCACATATTTGCGTATGGAACCATAGAGCCACAGCGTCACATCCAAAGGCTCGCCTGAAGCCGGGCTCGCAGTAGAGGCAGGCCGTCATCTCGGTGAGCGCGGCGGGCAGGCGCGTGCGGTCGGCGCGGTACTCCACGCTCACGAGCTGCGCGCCGCACGCGCCGCACGCGCTGTCGCACACGGCCACGCGCGACGCGTCCTCGAACACGTTGATGATCACGTCGCACCTGCGGCGTTGGGGAGGTAATGTTCGTTCATTGCGAGTTCGTTTCTGTTGCCGTCCGAACCGGAAAAAAATGCCATTTCTTATTTTAAAGATAAAGGAAAAATTCCTTCTGCTACATTGCAGATAATTGTGAATGAAAGAGTCGTAAAATTACTATAGCCGATAGAGCTCTACCATCTATAACAAGACCAAAATATTTGAGGAAAACCGCCTAAAACACTAGACATAAAACGCCAAAGGGTATTTATGAACAAATTCGGGTTAGCGAGCCACATTAGGGCACATTAAAGATCTAATCGATGATTTCTTGGGTCGCCGTCATCGAAATCGATGTGGAGGTCTATATATATGTGTAATGTTTTAAATAAACTTACAGTTATGTATTACGTATAGATTTTACATCATAAATTAATGATGGTTTTACTTTTTAGGGGTTCCCATATATGTTACATGGGGATAAAAATAGCTTTTTTAAAATCAAGGCAAGGTTTTATATATAGCTTTTTTATTAGTGGTAGCTTCTGTATCTAAGCGGACCCTTGTGGGTCCTACCTAGATCTACTTATACCCAGACCGGGATAACGCTAGGAAGAAGAAGATGCAGAGACTTCATTTTTTATGTTAATAGGATATGCTAAAAACTCATTAGATAAATTATTTTGAGTGAAATCGGACAACAAATTTTGGGGTTAATTAACAAATACGTTCATCGCGTATACTGAACCCTTCTTTCTATAAAGGCGTGTCGTGACACGCTCTTGGCCACTTCATTTAAGTGTAGTGTATAAAGACGTGTGTTTAAACATACTCGTTTTCCTTTATTAAATTTTTCGGTACAAAAAAATGTCGGCAACAAAGACTTACCCGGAAGATTGCCACGCATCTTTTTCACGGTGACGACGATGCCGAAGAGTGACTCGAGGAAGATGAGTATCAGGCCCCAGTGCGTCATGTATAACAGGAACATCTCCCGCGGCCCCCAGAATGCGGCCGTCGACCAGCAGATGATCGCCACGGACCACAGGAATATGGGCACGCGCCAGAACAAGGGCGACAATCTTTAAAACAGTGCTACCATTTTCTGAAACAATTTTTTTATAGATAAGTTGTGTCTCCTGTTCGAATTTTAAAAAATACGACAAATTTCATACAACATTGCAGGCGCGTTTTAAGTTCGAAATATGAAAAAGGTGACAATAATGAGAGCAGGCGTATTTTTCTTTCTTAAATATCTGCAAAAGGCAAACTTCGCGTATTCTTTTTTAAAATGTAATGTCACTATTTCTGCGCATGTTTTACAAATATATACTTATACTTTTTAATGCCTTTTTTTCTTTTTATTAGATAATTTAATAGTATTACAAAGATTTAATAACAATATACAATAATTTCTTACAACTAAGATGAAATGACAATTACAATTTTATACTAAAACTTAAACACGAAAGCAGGAAAAATTCCTGTACAACAACACAACAAATATCTAGATCTAAATTAATTACTAGGTCGCTTACAGCATGTGTATGAAGACATACACAGATAAATGTACATATGTGAAGGTATCCGAGTGTACATGTGTGTAGGGTATGTGATTCCATCGAAATCGGTTAAATCGCTCGAATATTCCCTCGAGAAAACTGAGATTCATTCAAAGATTTTTCGCCTGAGTCAGATTCTGTAGCAGGCAGGCCGTTCACCTGATTTTAAGTATCCACCGATGCCTGTGGACAACTTTTTTGAGAATGCAAAAGATTTATGAACGTGGTTTATTACTTCCCTGCTTTTCATTGTTTCGCAGAGAGTAACGCTTGATTCTTTTCCTCTATAATAGACATAAAAATAAATTACACGTATAATATCCCGCTATATATAACAATTTCACGGTATAACGGGAGTATGGCTGTCAATCAATCAAACGTCAACTTTTAATGGCTCCCATAAAGCGATGGTTATTTTAGAATATTGATACGCCGCTTTACCATCCGAAAATCCAGGAGAAGTAAGGAACGTTAAGATTTCTGAAAAGTTTAAATTATAATCTATTAATACGTGAAGCAAAAAGTTTCGGTACCATAGGATCATGAAATTTGGTACATTATAGTTTATATAGAGTAGAGTGTGTCAGTGCTAATAAAATATACATTATAAATATAATAAATTATTAAGATCAACCTCAAGCACACTAATGCATAACGATTTACACACACATGTATACATTTTGCTATAAGCTTATATCATAGTCATTACAACCGTTACGAAACAACAATGTATTTTGTTTGTTGTTTGTTAAATTATGATATTTAGTGTGATTAAATTGTCAAATGTCGTTGTAATGAGAACAAAAGTTTTATACAAAGCTTATAATAAACATATAGTACGCAAATATAAACATACCGGCCTAATTTCGACCAACCGGCGATCTATAAGTGTATGTAAATGCATACGAATTCATACATTTTTAGTTAGTTAACTAAAACATTTCTATACAAAATTGTAGAGTTTTAAATTCAACATTCACATATATATAGATATAGTAAATAACAAAAACATACTAAACTCTAATAGATAATGGTTTATTTATATACATATATAAATAAAAAAATAACATTGAACTACTAATTCTTAAATATATATTTGTGTCTTTTATTTATAAATATACACTCGGGTGCGATGAAATCGCACATGAGAGCATGTTTTTTTGTAAAATGTTTTTATTCTTTTTTTCTATTTAAAAATACATTTTTCTTAAATTAAATATTAATAAATATTAAACATATTGAAATGATCTTTACTTCATATATAAAATAGTATTTTTTAAGTCAAAGAAATTAGAAATGTTTTACAAAGGAATGTTCTCTGTGCGATTTCATTGCACTCGAGTGTATTTACGTTCTTCTTATTTTCTAATTCATCTTTTTGATAGATTAATACATACAACGTTAAAGGAAACTTAAATACCTTATTTAATGGTCATTAAGGGCCGGCAGCGCATCTACAGGCCTTCTGATCGTGCGGATGTCCATGGGCGACGGTAGGCACTCCGGTGCCTACTGCCTGCTCGTCTGCCCCCTTGTAACATATAAAAAAAAAAAAAAAGGACTAACTGATATTATGCCTAAGATGTTTAGAATGCATAAATACACTAAACACACGGAATACATAGAAAACAAACATTTCAATTTATATAATAATGTCAGGTTCGCGCCATTTATGTGGTGGTACCAAGATGTCTTTTGCCTAGAATGCCTAGAGTGTGTAAATATGTATTAGAGGAAATTTATTTTGTAAAAAAATTGACGAACCTTTTTTTTACTTTAGCAAGGCCATAACTTTTTTAAATATGTATTAGAGGAAATTTATTTTGTAAAAAAATTTTCGAACCTTTTTTTACTTTAGCAAGGCCATAACTTTTTTTGGCTTAAACTGCTAGAGTGTCTAAATAAATATTAAAGACCTTTAATGTTTGTTAAACATCATACGTTTCTGTAACTAAGTCAGTTTTAATTAAACTAAAGAACTTTGAAGCAAAAAACCTATCTACAAATTGTTTAAAAGTTTTAGTTCACTAATAATAGACATTCTTTTAAAAAATATACTTGACTTAATAAATTGTATTGTAATTAATTTAATAAGAAAAGCCTATTTAATATTTTTCACACCTCAAGCCATTTTAATATCATATTGCTTGAAGTAATTCATAATGAAGGAAAAAACGACAACCTACACAAGCAACACATACACATTAACTAACAAATATTCTAAAATTACTTTACCGTTTATAATTATGTTAATCAAAAGTATATTAATTTACGTTAAGTGATATATATAGCAGTTAACTTTTATGTATTAAATTGAAGAATAAATGCAAAGTATATAAAAACTGTCATAACCAAATAAAAACTTATGCTATATTGGAGCGTAAATATGAAATTCCTCCAATAACCTTACACCAAACCAACGACGAAGGCGATCGGTTTTTCAAATATCTAATCTCGAGTGTAGAACCGGCGTTTGAAAGAAAACACACGGAAAGCGTTGCAATAAATTTTCCCAGGCTCTGTTTACATCGAGGCGACGCGTAATAGGATAATTAAAATTTTACCTTTGAACACAACATGCATTGTTTTCTTCGATTGCGGGTGCTAATTCGGTTTTACGAATGGCGGGAATACACTGAGACGCGCGGACGTCTGTACCGCGCCGTTGTTGAAGTAAGACTGCCTCCCAGCTTCTCGATGGAAGGGGAGATTAGGGGTTACTTGACACGATGGGATACGAGTTTGATAGACACTCAATCGACTTACGACCTCCACTGTTTAATTCGAAGATGGCACTTTTATTGGGCCTGGATGGATATTGGTGTTTATCGGAACGCTGCGCACAATTTGGATATGTGCTTATAAAAGCGCGCCTATTCATTAGGTCTATTGGTTTTACATTCGATGATTATATTCGATTGTGTGTGTAACTCATAAATTACTATAAATTACTTTCGATATAATCTCATCTACTTTGAGATACATACTCCTTTTTTGAAGTGAAAAAAAATCCATTCCTATTCCATCGTCGTATTCAGACAGAATGGAAAGTCGCAGTTTCAACTTCCGAATACCTTATCTTTCTAGAGAAGAAATAAAATGAACAATCTTATTTCTAAACGTGAATTCAAGATTTGATATTAGTGAAGGTACGTTTTTTCATTAATATTACAGAGGACCTAGTATGAGCTTTCTCGATAGTCTTACTTACTTTTACGTTCGAAACGAAACGTCAAATGTCGGTTCGTGCTTCCATTTTACGCGACTTACAAGGCCGTAGCGTCGAGGATTCGGCACGTGCGAGTTCGGATTTCATTCGTGCTAGCAATATTTAACAACGGCGGCAATGCTGTCACGTCTAGTGATGGTGTTGTTGTCGCGTTTCGTTCGGTTTGTGAGACTTTCCGGTGGCCTAAACTCGTTATTAAAGGCCGGCAACGCATTTGCTAGCCTTCTGTTCGTGCAGATGTCCATGAGCGTCGGTAGGAACTTGGTGCCTGCTGCCTGCTCATTTGCCCCTTGTAACATAAAAAAAGTGAGATTCGCATTATATATTTTCAGAACTAAGTCTTGCCCATATTACAAGTTAAATGTATTTGCATACAGCTCAAACTTGATAGGATTGTTTATAACATTATTATAAATAAAATGTGACGACTCCATACAGCTCCAAGATTTGGGAAAAAAGTTATTTCAGGTCAAAAATGATATCATCTGACAAGGAGGTCAAATTTCTTCTACTTATGCAGAGCGGCTTTAAAAATTTCGTGATATAGCTTTAATATATATAGATACTCTTGTCTAGAATTTTTTTTACATATTTTTTTAAAAGCCAACTGGTTGATAGAAGAATAAATTTCTGTCAGCTGTTGAAAAAATATTTTTTTGTGACAATAAGTCTTTCTTTGTGAGTCACATTTTGATTGTGAATTTTTATTTTAATGCTTCTAAGGGCTTAATTTATTTTCACCATGGTAAGAGACTACTTTATTATAGTATTTTGTTTTCCGAAATAATAGAACCGATCTCGTTGCTACACAACACGGTACATTTTCTGGAGCTGTTTTGACTTCGAAGCTTATGGTCTAATTATGTATTATTATGTTTTACCTCGAAAAAATTTTTCTATTACATATTTATTGTTCCCGTGTAAGATAAAATAAGTGTCAAAATTTCTATTTGTTTGCAGAATAAATATTTATTTATATAATGAAATGTAATATGGACATAAGAGTATAGTTGGAAGATCAATGTTGCAAAGATATTTCCGCGGAAGTTTCTAAACCAGCTGCATACCTTTATAAGCTGAGAAAATTGTGATAAAAGATAAATTTCTCCCGAGGAAATACTATATCAATTTCTATCTCCACTTATACTCCAATCATAAGGCAGTTTTGTCTGGAAGAGCTTCCGTTCGGTTTCGAGTTTTGTAAATTGGCAATTTTATAGATTTGGATGTGCTCTTTCCGAATTTAACTTTGTCACCTAGTATATCCGCCCCTCGCACCACCATATTAGAAAAATGGCGCCGAAAAGCATTTATGTTAAATGTCCTTTCTGATTCATTTCATGATAAAAACAGTTGTATACAATAAAACTAGAGACAGTTACTTACAATTTGTGTATTTACTTTTTTTATTATCGTCAATAGTTTAGTCGTACGAGTGCCCCAAAGTGTACTCCAACATGCGCAATTTTTGTAAAGTTTTTGTCCAAATATTAAGGTGAGTTTAGACCAAACGAAGGAAGAGCTAGAACAAGAGCATTCTTTCACGATATTTTAGTGAAAAGGAAGGCACGTCCTTAGCTTTTACATCAAAATATCAACGAGCAAAAACAAGAAGAAGAAAGGAAGAATCTTTGTGAACGCAGAGAGACCAACGACAGAACGCTCTTTGTCTGTCTGAACTAAAAGAGTTTGGTAGAGTAAGTGTAGAATGTGCATTCGCTCGTCTGATGTAAATAGGCCTTTAGAGTAACGAATATATAAGGACAGAAGAGTTTATACTTGCAGGCTCAACCTTCAGGCGCGTCTCGTGGCAACTGGAAGAATTTAGCTGCGACTGCTGAAGAAGAGGAAGCTTTCGACTACGTCAAATGGAGACATAACCCAAAACCCAACGGGTACGAGAACTGGTTTGCTTATACGGCACTAGAGATGACGAGAACGTAAATTCACATTTTTCACCCGGGAAGACATATTTTCCATGAATTTTATATGAGCATCATAAAATCTTTTATGACTTGTTAGTTTTAAGCGTATAAAGACTACATATGGACAAATAACTCCATAGCGCCTTTACCAATGACTTCTTGATATGTCCTTCGCTTGCTTACTTGTTCCATAAAACACACAAAAAAATAAAAATAGTAAATAAGGGAAAAAATTATTAACATCGACACTAAAATATCCATTTATAAGTTGCTTTCTGTTCCTCTCTCTGTGTTAAGTCTTTTTTAAAACAAATTAGATTCTAAAGCGATCGTATTTGCTTCTTAAGCGTGGTCATATCTAGAAATGAAAACAAAGTGATGGACGCTGCTTATTTATGATAACGAGCAATGAGGGAAGGAGGAAAAGAAGAACATCTAAAAAAGTGACTTCATGATATAGACATTTAATTATCGAATCCAAACACTGTTCAAAAAGTCTCTTTCGTCCTAAAAAAAGGTCAACGTTCTACATAACCAACAATGTTTTCCATAGCGACAGGAGCGAAATTAAGAGAAAAATAAACTAAATTACTCACATTCAATACTATTTATAAAGAGATGGCCCATAACACGTCTCAGTAGATCGAAGTTGAATAAATGCTTCATTTTTATATTATTTTTTATTACGATCGTAATCACCAAACGAGCAGTAAACAATGACAAAGCCACCAGAATTCCTGTTCTTATATTATTATCTAATATCAATTAGAGAGACCTTCACTCAATACTTATCTTATTGTAGATATTGTGGCTTGTTGTTTTGAAGAAAGATAATTAATTTTAAGAATTCGATAAAAAAAAATTGAGAATTTTTGTATTTACAAGGAAATTCCCTAAATGCGTTGTAAACAATGATAAAGCATCCAAAATTGTTGTTCTTATTTTATCTCATATCAACTAAGAGGATCTTAAGTCGCTACTTATCTAGATATTTAGTGTCCTGTTATTTTTGGAAAAAGGTAATTAATGTCAAAAGTTCATTATACGATTTTATTACTTATCTAGAATTTACAGCGTCATATTGTTTTGTATAACAAAACAACATTTTGAGTATTTAGCGTTTTCTTAAAAATAAGAAAGTTTAAAAATACCTAACCACCTTATTAAATTATTTCTAATGTAACCGTATAGCATTTGACATAATATTGAGAATGAAAATATCGTATAAAAGAGATGCTTCAGTCGAAGTTATCTATATAAATAAAAACGAGTTTCCAAAACGAACGGAACGGAATGGGAACGGAAATAAAATTATATGATCATAAAATGTAGTAAATAAGTAACCCAATGTTCGGGCACGACAACTTCTGTCCGGTCCGCCAGTCTCATATATAGATAATATATAACATTATACGAATATATTAAATAAATATTAACGTTAAGATATCATTTGTTATCTGACCCCTGCGGTCAATTAAGAATGTCTAATATCTTTCCCGCCTTTGCTTCTAATTGCGTTATAATAATTACGCTTCTATTCTTTGAAATAAGCTTTAACCGGCAGCTTTGTTCAGAACACTGCCTTCTTGTATGTCTACAAAAAGATAGTTAAAAAAAGTAATTGAATAATATTGTGCCCAATATTAGGCCATAATAATATCGGCCAAATGGTAAATACGTACGTATTATATACGTACGTTTCATACTGAAATTATAAGAAGAATTAAGTTTCTTCTTGGATGGTATTTTATTTCTTTCTCTATCGTACCAACAACGTGCATGTATATAATCGATATCATAATATTTTTAAATAGTTAAGGACTCCATTCGTAACAAGCGAAATTGCATTTGTATTTAGAAAATTATAAAAAATATAAATAGATTTTGGTAGGATGGAGAAGGAAGAACAAGATACCTAAGCTACCCTACTGAAATAGTATTTTCGCTATTGGAAACCAATTATCAGGGCACGATAGGGCTGACATCTAATGTATAAAATTCGCTTTAATTGGAGATGATCAAATTTATAATACTATTGTTACAGCTCATGCTTTTATTATAATTTTTTTTATAGTTATGGTTTAATTAATTGTAAACCGTCAAAAACTCTAAACTTTTCAACTGTTTCTCTGTCATTACGAAATCTAAGAAAAATGCATTTTGATTTTCTTTATGAAACTAAATATGCTGCAAGTTAATGGCAAAACCTGTGAATTTTTATGTGAAACATGTGAGTTGTTTCATGTCTAATTATTATTTGTATAAAATGGAAGTATTTAATATTCTCCCTTTTTTATGTTCCTCTAATTCTGTCGGTGTGTATAATTTTTAAAAGCGTTTACCTTACAAATTTTAGAAATTACACCTCTATAAAACCTGTAGTGGTCTTTTTAACGAAAACACAACATTTTCCGATAACTTATCATAAGGTTTGCCTCTTAAAGTTTTACTCAGCGATCAAAAGAAGTCTATTAAGCTCAATACACCGATATAAAAGAATGCCGACCCGTGCTCTCGACCGGAAGAATCGATTTCTGTCTTTTGAACTATTTCCGCTTTCAATTTATCGTTGTTTTTGCAATTTTATTTTGAATTTAAGTACAAAATATTAATTTTCTTTTACACATTTACGCGCTCAGTAATAGAACTTGCACTTTTTGGAAGACGCGCAAGAAGCAAAGTCTTTTGCAAGATCATTGAGGCGGTTTAACCAGTAATATCAAATCTTTTCACTTTTATGTAATATATCTTAGCGAGGAGTAAAAAAAATGGATGAGTTCAAAACCATTATATTATGTCAATTCAATTCACCCACTGGTTGCACTATACATTTTTTGCGAATGATTTTTTATAAACGTAGTGTACACCTTGATGGCTGTGCAAATCACTCTTAGATAAGCAGGTATTAAGGCACTGTCACACCGTTTACACTGGTATTTGTTTTTAGAACCCACGCTTTACTTCGATTTTGCCCCACGCATTCGTAGTTGTCTATGGTCAGGGCTAAAACAAGGTTATGCTCGTTGACCGTCAATTTTCCGAAGATATAGGTGTTATTTTTTTCTACAAATGATTATTATGTGGTCCTATCGATTTTTATTTGCAATTTATAATCGACCATGAAAGTGCTTATGACAGTTCCTTCTCAAAGAAAATTTTGCTAAGGGTTGTTGTTAGAAGTTAACGTCATTACGTTTATTATACATTTACGTATGTTACGTATAATTACGTATTATACATTTATAATAAGCAAAAAGGAGCCTTTTAAATAATTGACGTGCAAACGACATTCCACCTTAGCGTGGCAAACCAATTTCTTTAATTAAAAGTACATAAGAAGATCAAATTGCGTTTATATACGCCTATAACATAGTGACATTGAAATTGTTATTTTAAGTGTAGAGCCAAGAGACAGTAGTTTTTATATATCTACAAGCCGAAAAGAAAGTATACAAATTAATTCAAGCGTAACAAATTAAAAACTAGTATTTTTGAAAATCGGCTAAACAGCCAGTTCCTGAAATCGTAGTCTCGTATATTTGCAGTTGTGACGGCTTCACAGGAAATGTGGAAATATTTCCCCTATGTTTGCACATCTGTGTTAACTTGTTTTTATTATACGTGCGAACTTGTGTTTGCAGAGAGAAATTTGAAATTCTGTTACATATGAAAACGAATCAATATACTTCTCATCAGAAATATCGAAACAATTTGCAAGTTTATGTTTTGTGAGGATTATCAGAAATACGTGTATGCCTAGTCAGAAAATTAGCCAAAAGCGTGACAAGATACGCTTGTATAGAAAGGTTCCTTATCTGATACGCTATATACTTATTTGTTAAATAACTTCAAAAGTTGTTGTCCGATTTCTTTTAGAATAATTTTCCTAATAAGTTTTTAGCATGTTCTTTTCCTTTATTATTGAATAGCACGAATTTCTATAGAGAGCCAGTTCAGCGGAAACAACCCTCGAACGAGTCAACAAGGCGGACTTTAATTGGAAATGCTTCAATGCAATTTATATTTCACTGGGGAAACTCTTAAAAACGCTTATTTACATCGTTTTAATTATATAAATTTCAATAATATTAGACGCGTATATTTATAAGTATTGCAATTTTAAATTTAGATTCGAGGTTATTTAGTATTTTAAGCGGGTAGTGATATTTATAGAGTAAACCAATTAGAGGTCACGCCACTGTTGCAGTTTTTTTGGTCTCTAGCCGAATTGGGCCGGCGCTTCAGGATAGCAGTACCTCTCTCACATAAGCTCGGCGTGAAGTGGCGACAATACTGTCATGTCAAGAGATGGTGTTATTGCGACACTATCTTATGTGAGAAAGAGGTACTGGTATCCGGACGGCGGCCGGCCCAATTCGGTCGCAGGCCAAAAGGACTGCAAGCGTGGCGCTACCTCCACTTAAGTATTTTAAGAAGGTAAGGCGCCTTAACGATAAATCGCAAAGCCTGAGAGTTAAATAAGCCATTATTTAAATCAACTAGTGACCACTTTATCGCTGACCGTGATTTAATAGAGCCTACCCAAATTTTCTCACGTAAGACACGAAAATAAATTGGCAATTGAATTATTAAATCCTTAGTCGATAAAACTGGTATCAAATTCAAGTTTATTTTCTTTAAATGCATATAATTTAACACATATACATGTTTAGTAGTACGGGCACTCCGGGGTCGCGTACCCGTAGTGGATCGGACCAGTTATCGGAGAAATAAAGGAAGATCCACCCCCTGGTAGTAAAAGTGTACAGGTTTCGTTAAGACAAAGTATTTGCACGTATAATGTCGCGAATGTCCATAGCCCACAGTGACCACTAAGGATCAGGTGCTAAGGAACATTCTGCTCTTTTGCCCCTTATTAAGAAAAATAGGTGACATAAAGTTTGTGTAAAGTTGGTATTGTGTAAGCCTACTGTAAAGTTGTATAACTGGTATGTAGCTGTTATGAACTGTGTAACAATGCATAGTGTAAAATTGGTGTATGGCCAATATAAGAATGGAGTAGTCTGTGTAGGGATGATGTAAAGTTGGCGTATACTTGTATAGCATTTATAAGACTGGTGTTAAATTGGTGCATAGCCGCTATAAGACTGGTGTAAAATTGGTGTATATCTCGTATAACACTGGTGTAAAACCTGTGTAGCGATGGTGTAAAGTTGGTGTATAGCCAGTATAAGACTGGTGTAAAGTCTGTGTAGCGATATTGCAAAGTTGATGTATACTTGTATAGTATGTATAATAAGACTAGTGTAAAATTGGTGAGTAGCTGCTATAAGACTGGTGAAAAGCTTGTGTATAGCCGTTACAAGACTGGTGTAAAATCTGTGTAGCAATACTGCAAAGTTGATGTATACTTGTACACCATGTATAAGACTTGTGTCGAATTGGTGCAAAGCCACTATAAGACTGGTGTAAAATTGGTGTATAGCCGGTATAAGACTGGTGTAAAGCCCGTGTAGCGATGGTGTTAAGTTAGTGTAGAGCCGGTATAAGATTGGTGTAAAGTTGGTATATATTGTGGCAATTATGGGAACGGTAAAGGTGTCGTGAGCACCGACAGAGTCAACTACACGTGTTAGCGGCTACTTGCATAATGCGTTCTCAGGGCTAGCTCTTGTTAGCTTGATTTTGAAACTAGGTGCTCTATCATTGTAGAGTTTTATATTTTAGTATAAAGAAAGACTGATTATTACAGTCGACACTAATAATTGCTATATTGTAGCCATTCTGTTGGAACTTCCGGAGTGCCACTGTTTGTTTTTTCCCTTATCTTGGTTGTTTAATTTAGGTATTACTGAAATCAGAGCCTTCGAGTCGATCGCTTGATTAACTAGAACTTACCGCGTTGTCAAAAAACCAGCGTTAGAATTGGTTATCTGTTCCCGTTCCCGTCCCCGTATAAGTTCAAATTGACTCTGCACTTCAGATATACAACGTTTGTATGGGAAAAAGAAAATGGCTGTTTTTATGGTTTTCCCGGCAATTATTCGATTTTTCTCGCCGTAAAAACCATCCTTGGACTTCAACGAATATTTTTAAAAAAGTATTGGTTAAATTTATTTATGAAGCTTTAGCCGTACCGAAAAAAAAATACTGTCGTGTATGACATAAACAGCCACCCTATGCTAATACTCCGTAATAAACTACCTAATGACATAAAGTATGATAAAATTAATAAAAAATGATAAACTTGATATATTCAATTTTTTTTTTTAATTTCTGATACAAGGCTGTGTCTATTCTTTGGATGCATATCTTAATTAGAAAAAATATTACATTTTATCAGTGTCAATTTTATTTGTTAATTGAATAAAATTGACATTGCAATAATTTTGACATTGTAATACTTTTGACATTGTAATACTTTTGACATTGTAATACTTTTGACATTGTAATACTTTTGCCATTGTAATACTTCTGACATTGTAGTACCTTTTGACATTGTAATATTCTTTGAAATTATAGTACATTCTTATCAATTTGACATTTTTTAAATAATCTCATGAGAATTGTAGATTTTAATGAGCTTCAACAGCTCAACGGTATAAGGTATGGACTGAAATCCGCAAGGTATTCAGTTCACACCCCACCGCCGCTGGGGTATTGTCGCACCCACTCCAAATACAAGCTAATTTAAGCCTAGTAGGAGGGGAAAAAGGGAATATTAGATATACCTAAAAAGTATTCCCAATCACCTACCAGAGGTCTGACAATAATCGATCCTTGTTTTGCTCAAATCAATGTCGGAATATGTTTTCTATTTTGTTATCATCACATACCCATAGCAATTCAGCGGAATTGAGAATAACCTCTTTATTTTGAAATTCAAGATCAAAAAAGCCATCACCCATTTGGCACAAAACTGCAAAAACATTTAGCACCGCTGATAAATGAGAAATCGGAACGGAAGCCCGCTGTCAGCAAAAAACCGAAGACAACAGCAAAATCGTCAGTAACAGTAAACGGCAGCGCTCAGAATTTTCGACGCCATCGTTACAAAATAAAAAATGACGCTGACAAAATATAACGTATTGAAATACCAGCTTTATTGCTTTACAATAAGAAGTTGGTGATGAATAATGGAGTGAAGACAGCCCGTCGACCAAAGAGTAATGAAGGAAAATATGAACTCGACAAGCGGTTGATACAATGCCAAGATCAACGATGCGCTTCCGGATTTGACAGCGTTACTTCAGTGTATTATGCAACTTCATCAAAACAAATACCTGTTTATTGTTATATAACAGTTAAACAACTAACGCTAGACATTACCGAAATACTATAGAATATACCATAAGTTAAAAACCGTCGAAAAATCCCTCTCGCAATTTCGCCGATTTGTGCAAAACAGGAAATAATTAAATTTTTCCTGTTTTTCGTTGACTTCCTCAACAACCTCTGTATTTTTGGCACAACTATAGTTTACTAGCTGTGCCCACGACTTCGCGTAAAATTAGGTAAAAAAATAGATTCAATAGTAGCGTGATGATATATATAGCCTTTCTAGATAAATGGGCTATCTTAAACTGAAAGATTTTTTATATTGGACCAGTAGTTTCTGAGTTTAGCGCGTTCAAGCAAACGAAAAAACTAATTCTTCAGCTTTATCAATTAGTATAGATATAGAGGAGGTCAGACTTTAAGAAATATTTAAAACAATACTTAAATTGGTAATATAATGTATTTCAACAACATCGTAATGTACATAAAGCCAAAGCCTAAGAATTGAAAGAACTTTCTTTAGTAAGTGAGTTCACTATAGTAATTAAAACACTATGTGGTCATAAATCATAATACAGTACTTATTTATATTTAACAATTTAGAAGTACAGTAGAATCTAGATAAATCAAACCATTTTAAATTAAAGTCATTAGTAAGTCAAAATAAAATTTATATTGTAACTCGAACAAAATATTATTTCCCTGCATAGGCATTTTAGTACATATTCATACTCTATAACTCAGATTTAAAAAATTATAATGTGTATTGAAGTTTGTAAAACATAATGACAGCTCTCTTGGAATATGCAAACACAAAGAAATAAAATTGAAAAAGAATGTCCAGTGAAGTGAGGAGAAATGCTCCTATTGTTTTTGCCTAATCCTTTATCTTTATTTACGAATTATTCAATTGTTCTTATTTACAACACTTACACTAGATGCTGGGACTATTATTGGCTGACAAGGTCATATTCTTTGATCATCATTTTATTGAACAGCATTATTTTCTATTAAAGGAATAATGAATAACGCATTTACACATACTTTACAGCAAATGAAGATTACAGATTATGTTAAAATGTGTGATTGATTCCAATAGATATATATCTACCATAAAGCTTACATCAAATTTTTATTTATTATTTAGGCTCAACACCTTGAAAAATATATTTAAGTCAAAATTTTTCCCACCGAATACCTAGTATCTTGAAGTGCATGTTAAATCATAAACTCAATAAGTTGAAGATTTTTGCATGTCCCTTGACATTCGAGTTATCGAGATTCCAGTGTACAATTTTAACAACATTATAAAACAAATATATAAATAGTCCCTACACATTTTGATAAATTGTCCCAAAAAAACTACAATTTTAACTGCACAGTTTTGTGTGTATAGCGGCTTAATGTTTGACCCGAATGCGAATAATTGTGCCTTATTTAGACTTGATACAATATTTGTACAATAAGAGGATAATAAATTTTAATTTATTATCCTCTTTAAAACTTTAAAAATATAATAAGTACATTATTAAAACAAACAGAACAAAACATTCATGATGGAGTGGCTATTTGGTCACCGCATGACTCCGGACGAGATGCTGAGGAAGAACCAGCGTGCGCTTAACAAGGCCATGCGTGACCTTGACCGTGAGCGTCTTAAGATGGAGCAGCAGGAGAAGAAGGTCATCGCTGATATCAAGAAGCTTGCTAAGGATGGACAAATGGTACAAATTTCTGACTGCAATATGATCGCCAAAGTGTTTCTGTTTTATTTGACATAACATTGTCTTATAAATCGATGACCGTCAGCTGCGCACTCGAAAAACCATCGTTCTTATGTTCCGCTTGAGCCGAGCGTGCAAGCAGGAGAACGGAACAGGTGGTAGAGAAGCACCATCGGCCAAAGCGTTCAACGTTATCACGTAAAGTTATCCTCTGTAAACCTACTTACAGACAAACAGATATTTGTCAGTAAAGTCAACCCGTAAGGTAACCCGTCCATATGTACATCTGTCACTTCTTACCTTGCTTTATCTTCAGCATTCTCATTCTGAAGTCAAAGTCAAAAATGTTTTATTTATATAGACATTACAGTACTTATGAACGTCATGTTTATAATAATAATAATTAGTTTTTAAATCATTATTATAACATTTGGTGGTAAATTCTACCAATTAAAAGCTAAATTTAAAAGGGTGCCGACGCGCCCTGCTACGAGAAGAGCCGCCAACAAACTCAGTCTGGTAATTTTTTTTTTCTTGGCAAAACCTTTTAAAAGAGTTCTGATACGCTATAAAACTTGTAAAAAAACGAAGAAGTTTTTAGTTCGAATTTAATTCAAATTTGGTTTTGTAGGATGCAGTCAAAATAATGGCTAAAGATTTGGTGCGCACTCGTTCCATGGGCGCCGGTAGGCACTTCAGTGCCTGCTGCCTGCTCGTCTGCCTCCTTGTAACATAAAAAAAAATTGAAGAGACTAACCAGGTAAAAGAAGTACCTAGGTACTTGGCGGACTCGCAAATGTGTTGCCAACCTTTGACGAGTCTTATAACTGAATTTTGAAGCAGATATCTTCATATGATTGAGTTGTGTTAATAAAATCTTATGATGACATGGAGCTGATTGATGATAGGACAAGCCTTTTGTATTAATTAAATAGTGTAATGACGTTATAAGTTGTTAGTAAAAGGTTTAATAGAAAAGTTTATTTTATTCTTTTTAGAGAACATGTATAGTCGACAAAGAAATTACTCTACCACTCTGGATGACAGTTCCTACTTAAAGAAAATTTTGCTAAGGGTTAGAAATTAACGTAATGTATAAGAAGCAAAAATGAGCCTTTTAACTAATTAGGATGCAAACGAAATTCGACCTTAGCGTGGCAAACCAATTTCTTGGTCGATTATACTTATTCAGGTTATTTTCATTCGGAAATCACATACGGATATTTGAATTACAAATATAAAATTATAATAGTGGCTTACGTATTCCTTCACGTGAAACATTAAATACACGTCCCGTATCCTAAATATGTCAGAACAAACGACGACCTCGATCCGGTCCACCCAATATGGCTTCCGCAACATACATTTATATGTCCAACCAACATACAACATAGTATTTGCATGTTGTGCCGACGCCCGCGCCCCACTGAAGGCCTACAAGTGGTCTTTAATATTATTTATAGTGCGTCCAGTGGCAAACGACCGCTTTCTGGGTTCATAATATTGTAAGAGTGAAATAACGAGCATTGTAATATCTGTAATAAATATCTCGACCAGTGTAGAGGAAAAAATAAAAAAAAAGGAATCAAATATAATATGAACGTTGCCGTTAAGATTCTCTCAATGCTTGTTTGTGTTACATACATATGTTCTAGCTGACACTCCCCATGGGACTCGGCGCTTGGAGCGGCCGCTCCGTTCGCCATATGTTAAGGCCGGCCCTGGACTTTACAAAGCATACGATTCGCTCCAAGCACTTAATAAATTACTATCATTAAATAATTAGTAACACAAGTCATTAGTTTTATTATCTACAGTGTAATATAGCGCTCAATCAAAGTCTGCGTATTTGCCAAAAGCATATTTTACGAAATATATTATTTCATGTCCATTAAATTCAACTTAAATAATTATTTTAAAACTGTCAGTATGTCCCATACACACCAAGTATCTCTCTCAATTTCATAGAGTCTTTGTTCACATGATTCAGTCTTAGAAGGTTGGGATTACTGGTAAACCCTTTATCACCGAGCTCTGATCGTACTTCGGCAGATATTTCATTTAGTTGTGCCAATTAGAGTCGTATGTTTATGAGAATTAGGTTAAATTTAAAGTGTTGTTAAGTGGACTCCATCGACGGTGACCCCTATTAAAGAGTGGAGGGGGAGGCGGGCATCGCGACAATGACAGGCCGTCTACGATTTTACGGTCAGTTGGCGCGCGGCCAGCGTGGCACGCGCACACATATGTACGTCACTGTGATGCGACTCGAGGCCTCGTTTACCTTAGGACTTGTACAAAATGATACTTTTTATTTCCTCTTACGGGTGCCGCACATAGCTACAAATGCTTGAACACTTGTTTGGTCATTGTGTGTGGCGCGGAACATTAAAAGTCAAAGTGATCAAATATTTGAAGCTATGGCCAACGCTTTGGATATGTTATGTTAATGTAATTATTCTATTTTAATTTTTTTATAATATTTATTTTTAATTTTATTATAACGATATTTTTGAGGAGGTCGTGGCCTAATCAGTGGTCGGCATTTGAGTTGATCGCTAAGTTAAGTTGCTCTGGCTGCGGTATTTCGATTAAACTCATTTATATTTTATTACAGTTGCATTAGAGTAAATCCAATAGTCGCGTATTAGCTTTTTACATCATTAACGAAAGTTTCTCATTTTGTAAATATATCTAATACAGTAATAATGTTAGCGTAATTATTTCTATCTGGTTTTGAACAAAATTAAAACATATTAAAAAAATCTATTTCTTAATTAGTTAGGGATTAGCATAAACAAATAAACTTTGATATAATTGCTATTTTAAGTAGTACACAAATTTAAAAGGAAACAATGTTATGGAGGAGGAAGACATTCTCATAGATATTTTTCACATCTACTAGAATGTCTCAACCTTTGCTTGTGTTATTGTAATAACCGAAAACAGAAATAAACGTTATAATAATAATTTTTATTAATTGATTTTTAAATATGCAAATTTCAGTTAAATTAAAGCAATCGATAAAAATCTGTATATCGATACGGATACATCCCTAGGGCGCGGCATTAGGGGCATTAGCGGTCCCGCGCAGTATCAAGATTTATTGCGCTATAAGTTACGGTCACTACGTGTAATGCCTGTAATGACGATATCATACACTCTAACTCACGACAAAATGTCTAATATTAATATTAACATCTATTTATTATAGGATTCATAAGTAAAACACAAAAAATGTCTGTCAACTCCAACGCCACGCACCAAATTTCTGTCATTTATATATTAATACGTGAAGTAAAAATTTTCTATAATATTTTACGAAAATTGTGTGAACAGTGGAGTATAGAATTCGGTACAAGTGTAGTTTATATAGACAAAATTATAATTTTATATAGAGCCGATTACTAATATTTTTATAAAATATCTAGCAAACTATATTAAATTATTAAAACAAAACCTCACGCACACCAATGCTGAATGATTTACACACACATGTATACATTTTACTACAAGAATCAAGATCGTGTCAAAACTATGACTAAGTTTTGACGACCTTACGTATATTAGTTGCCAAATTTTGACTATGTCGTTGTACAAATAGTTAGAAGTTTATTTATACAGTTAAGTTAGCATATTATGGTATGTAAATCCAAAGATCTGTGTTAGTTTATATTCATATTCATTTTTATTTTTAGGTTGTAGATTTAATAGACGTTGCTTACTTTCAACTACGCAGTAATCTTATCAATATTCACTACAAAACCGATCACAAAGGACGTATTTTCGGCGTAGAACCCAAAACGGTACAGAAATGTATGAAATTTCATTGTTGCAAAGTTTTTTATTTTGATATAAAACCACAGAGGTTTAATCTCTCCCATTAGATGTTATATAAAATTTATGCATTGGATCAAAAAGATACTGTGTGAAAATAATTATTGACGGAATGAAACCCGAAAAAAAGCAGATGGCGCGCATACCATTAAAAGACTTTGATACTTCATATTTAGTTAGAAATGTGTAAAAAATGGAAATAGACAGCGATGTAGTTAAAAGAAAACAAGATGACGCACCTTGCTGAAGTGTGTAATTATTGCACTCACGTTAATTTTATGTTAGGCGCCAACATAATACTCGTTTATTAATAACTCACTTTGCCCTCGGTGCAACAATGTACTTATGTGTCAAAGCCCAAGCGAAGCTATGGAGAATATAATAGGGCCTTTTGGAATAAACTGTCAATTAATGAAACACGTCCATTACGTGAATACTTGTATAAAGCACAAGTAAGTAATTTAATAACTCATAGTTAGCTAGCAGCTGCCAATCGATACCTGGGTGCGTTGTCCAGGTGGTGAAACCCTGATTTGTTTTAAACCCTCGTGCAATATTATTGATAAATGTCCGTATATGATAGACACCCTCGTAAAATAAGCATTTCAGCTCTCATTCGCACGACAGTTAAAAAAGCGTCGCGTTAAATCTCGGCATCGGCGCTTTTTCACCGTCGTCGATACGAGAATATATCGTATATGTATGTAGCGTAGAAAATAGAACATTGTTCGATAAAAAAGCGTCGCGTTATAAAAGCGTTGCCGTATGAACATAAACTTGGGAATCCATAATATGTTTTATTTGAACGCTTTTTTAAGGCACGTTAAAAAAGCTCTCATGGGAATAAGTGCTTAAGTCCAACATTTTATCACCAAACATCATATCATGATGGTTTAAGAAGTATTTTATTTGACTGTTTAAACTCTTTAAAAATCCTATTTGAATCAAGTTTTGTCATACTTATTGGAGAATGATACGCATATCAGTGACATTTTTATGATAATAATTAACTAATCTATATACATACAAAAGCGAAAGGTCACCCAACACGAAATCTCGAAAACTGCGGGACATACGATGATGAAATTTAGCAAGGAATTTATAGTTAGCAGATATCCGCTAAAAATGATTTTTTGATAGGGCCAAATGTAGAATATCTCTCATTTTACGCGGAAGAAATCGCGGGAAACAGCTAGTAGTTAAATATTGTCATTTTGTAATTATACTCTTCGGAAATAAAATAAAACACTTGTTCGAAAGCTCTATCAACATTTTTATGAAGTTATAAAATCCAAAGTGCGATATCATTGATGGCACGTAAAGGCAATGTTAATAAAAGCAGTGCGGTCGTAGGATCGCGCCATAACCACTTTTCTCAATAAGCCGGCGCGGTGCGGTGTGCGGCCCAACATCGTCGGCCCCTTTAGGCTTAGCCTGATTTACCATTATCCTGTGCCATTTGCAATAAAAACGTATGAACGGATTTACGCTGAACGGGAGCGATTCGACGCAGCAACACAATAGTATGAGTATAATTATTTATATATTTATGAAAAACTAAATTACTTTGCTTAAATCCACGAATAAATACGAAGGAAAATCGGTCCAATGCTGTAACCCGTAAGCTACACTACCGAACTCATCAAAGCACAGAACTGCACCGACCTTCTGTAGTAAAGAAAAGAATAGATTTTTTTTTAATATCGCCTCTAAACTGTGAGTATGTTCCAATATACACTACGAGCACTGTAAGGTGAGACGTCAATTTTGTATACAATAACGGTGTTCTTTTTTGCTATGCTATACTAGGTACAGTTTAAAATAGAACGCGGTTCAGTATATTAAAAGTAGTTCAATTTTTCCATTTTTACTTTGTCAATTATACAAAGCCACGATTTGTCTTCACTTACGATTTTTTAGTAACATAATACTGTTAATTGTTCATTTTAACTATTACATTTTTTACCAAGCGGCTCTGTTTTTGATTGATCACGTGATCAAAGTACTAAGAGCACTGTAGCTCGGAAGCGCTAGTGCTATTATAACTATCCCATTTTTGATACATAGTTTCTTCTTAGGTTAGTTAGTGATCCAAATAAGTCAAATCAATTCAAGGATCTAATATAATATTTAATTAATTCGTTCATCCGTCGTTAAACTTGCAATCTTTAGTCCACTTAAGTGACTTCTGTTAAGATACCCTTCTAAAGTAGTACTTTACGATAGTATAATTTGTTACTTTCAAGAAAACAGGCGCGTTTTTTGGTTTGTGTGTCACACATGTATCGTCTCGTTGTCGTGTACTCTAATGGAACACCAGCGGATGATCAAGTTAATTTTGCCAGCTTTAGGGTGGACTAGGGGTCGCGTATTCCATTCCTAGGTGGTTAAACCAATGAGGTGCGCAGATTGACCATTCGTTTTCTTGGATTCGGCTAATGGTGAGCTTTGATTGATAGATATATCCATTGCCTGTATTTTTATTTGATTTAACTTTATCTCAAAAACCGGTATAGAATGGTCAAAGCCGGAAAATGTTCAAAAGAGTGATATGTGTAGCGCACTTTGGGATTTTTTTTAATGTCTTACTTTACGTACGTTATTTGTGGAGTTATATAGAATACTTAAATAGTCAATGTTTGCCGAAGTAATGCCTGAGTCGACCAGTATTAGATATGTATAGAAAAATTGGAGGTAAAATTAGTTATCTTTCACGACGCGCGGGTGTGTGCCGAAACAATTTATTCATAATCATTACCCGCTCCCCTTTAATTATTCCTTACCCTCCCGGTGCTATATTGACTTTTAAATCTGGTACATCGCTGCGAGGGGCTGGTTATTACGGGATTAGCCGCTCAATTAGTTTTTACTAGTCTCTGTTTTGATATGTTTGTGGTGTTGTGTTTTTTCGTATTTTCTTGGATCAATTCGAGGTAGAAGTTAAGGCAAAGACAATTTAAAAAAAAATCCATTAAGCTTCTTATAAGTATTTGTGAACATTGTTAAGCGTAACTTTTTTCAAACCATGACAATATGATATTTTTGTGTCACATTCCGTTTCATGTCACGCCGCGAAGTTTCAACAGAGTTACTTCGTTCACTGGGCTCTGTTTGCGCCCACTACTAGAATAATCTGTTAATCATTAGTTTGAAAGGTCCCGAAAAGTTTATGTATACCTAATGACTCACTAGTAATCTTTAAAAAATAATGAATAGTCAGGATTATGAAGAGGAAATTTCAGTGTACCTTTTCTATTTAGTTAACCTTAACTTAACCTACTTTTTCTATTTAGTTAACTCTAGAGGATTTCAGGATTAGAGGGTATGAGGATAGTCGTAGCTTAAACAGTAGCCGGCATTGAGTGCCAGGTTAACCAATACTTAGTGGTGAATGGATAACCCATCTATCACCCTTCTGGTTTTCAAAAAAAACCTCTGATTTCCTCCGTGTTTCCACAGGCATGTAAAACAGTGGGTTTTGATTAAAGTCACTGTAGTATCCACTGATACTAAATGTATACACTACAGTCACTGAGTGAGATCATCATGTCACTTAGTGAGTCGTGAGATATTGTGGGGGTTCCGGTGATGACGGTGTTCGGTCATCTTAACTCGCTCCACAGCCAAATCCTCTGCAAATTAAGCGGACCCTAGTGGTGGACCGTGATAACGCCAGGAAGAGGAGGAAGTTATATTACTGTATTGTAACTTGTGTTTTACAAATGAAATTATTTTGAAATAATAGAATAATGTCCTCATAACCGAGAGTACATCTCAACTGCATTAGAACAGATGCATCTCTCGTCCCGCGCCCGCGCCGTATCACAGCATCCCCTGGGGACAGATAACGCTCTTTGCTTGTACCTGTCACTGGCTGATGAACAGGGCATTGTTTTGTAAAATCTTGTATAAACACACACAACTATATACTTTTCATCCAAAGAACTAATTTATTAAAAGGTACAATTTGTATCCCACCAAAAACATTTTCATGTAGAATGTTGCCACGACGAGGCCATAATATAAATCGCGCTATCAAAAAGTTATCAGATGTCTTTTAGGACCACGCCCCTAACTCTACACGGCCTTACTCTACATGTCGTAACTTCACTAACTCTACACCTTAGTCAATAAAAATATTTGTCTTGAATAAATTTATTTGCCATTTGCCTTTCAGTTATAAAAAAAGTACTTGTAGTAACAAAGAGCCACACCACATATTTTGACCAAGGTTTTAAAGTCAGTGAAGGTTACGGCGTACATAGGTAGATAGATTGGTAGTTAAGTAGAGCCCTCGTGGGGGATCACATCACCTCAGATAATACAATAGCCTGCACACGTATCGATATATCGTTGTGATAAAAATGTACCCTTAAAGCGAAGCGAAAAAATTGTGCACTTAGATCGAACGGTTCTAGAGCTCCGTGAAGTACATACCTACTACCGAAATGTTCGATCGCCGTCCAAACGCAACGATAATACAGTGCTGTTTAATCGACAACGACTTTTCATACCCACACATCGACTGATAAAACTTCGCAGTTAAAACTGCATAGCTTTTCGCAATTATT
Organism: Charaxes varanes; assembly: GCA_024363005.1. NCBI lineage: Eukaryota > Metazoa > Arthropoda > Insecta > Lepidoptera > Nymphalidae > Charaxes > Charaxes varanes. The sequence goes on along the minus strand of JANCMC010044785.1, from coordinate 187,388 downwards.
TATCCCTATATGTGTAGCGGCTATAAGAAAAATCTCGTTCCCGCTACTAGCATTGTATTGCCAGAAATGCGTCATACCCACTTTTTTTCATACTACGAATCGTTTCTTTTGTGCTTATTTTATTCAAATATATATTTTCAAAATTCCTATCAAATATTTTTTAAATATTACAACAAAAAAAAATTATAAATAGAAATTCTCTACATGTGATCTATCAATGCCTTTTAACGAAGGAGTGCTGGCCAAGAAGATACTACAAAAAAAGAGGGTATGCCCCTTGATAACAAATAATTTTCTGATATAACATAAATCAGATATGAAATACAAATTTTTCAATTGAAATAATCATATTTTATCCATTTTAGTAAAATATCAGCAAGTTTATCATTAAAATGTAAATCTGAGCCAGCGCTCTGCTACAGTTCCTGCTCGTCTGCCCCCTTGTAACATATAAAAAAAAAGACTTTCTTTGCTCTACTATTCTGTAGAGACTAAGGTGCTTGCATCAAGAAACGGGTTTCCGTCTATCTATCGGTCCGGAGTTAGCTTGCACAAAGAATAAGTTACTGACAACCATGGCCTCCAGTTCAGGTGATTTTTTGCTACTAGGTATTAGATTAGGTACCAACAAGTTAAAGCCTGTTTCATTGTATGTACTACTACTCTACTATTATGTAGAGACTTAGGCTCAATAGGTCAAATCAAACCAAAGGAAAGTATGCTTTATTCAAGTAGATTTTTACTAACATTTAAACCACTGATTTGGAAAAGTCAAACAGTAAGAGGAATCAACAAGAATGTCGTTAGTCCCTGTTTTAAAAATTGTTCATACATAAATGAGTTTGTTGTCGCCCGCTGCTACTTAAGGACATGGCGATGATGGCACCAAAGCAAACTAGATGACGCTTTACGGACGCTGGGAAATCATTATATAAATTAAATCACGCAAGCGACGTTTCTACATACGATCAGTATATATATACCTCTCAAGGAGCAATAGTCGGCAACGCGGCCACAGCAAATCCACCTATCTTCCTTTGTAGTGGTTGAGATTAGGCCTACACTCCCACTTATTCATTCCTCGCCGAAAACCTTCCACCTTGGAGTGACTTTCTACAAGTTTAATACACTTCCATGTTAACTACAAAGTACATAGTAGGAGTGAATCAACTTCAAGCAGTTTTAGCTTTCATATAGTCTTTGACTATATAATATCCTAGGAAAAGATGAAAGCTAAAAAGTAAGGAAGCTCAATAGGAGAGTAAAGGAAGAGATGGACTGAAACTGCTTCGTACCAGTAGTGTACCCAGTTAAAGGCACACACATCGCTGGCACACACAAGACCTCTTATTTACAACAATTTCTTTTGTTTTCTTCAACAAAATAAATAAATGAGGTTTATTGTTTCGGGTGTCCTTTTCTAACAATAGGTCAGGCGAAACAGTCTAGACAGGAATATCGCTAGGTACATAAAATGAATAACAAAGATCCAGATATTTTTCCAAAAATCCCTAAGACAGAAGTAGGTCACAATATCGTAAGAGAGGTAATAAATTTTCTCGCACGTGGATCTCTTAGGGCACCACCACATTTGGTAAATTGTGTAGAATTATTAATTCAGCGGCGAGAACTTATTTTTGACTGAAATGCTTCTTCTTCTCAAAGACAATGCAGTCATTGTCACAAGTTATGACAAAACGTTAAGGCCATTTGTTAGAGCATTTTTTAAGCCCAATATAACCAGTTAGTTTATCATCGTGCCAACTCCTAAGAGTTTTCAAGAAGCTTTATACATACCTAATATTACCCCCCCCCCCTCCCTATTTCTGTTAATACAGTAAGCACTCTTTTCATGTCCTTTTTTCTAGAAATATTTCCCAAACAAGTGCTGCAATAGCCCAGTCGTTGTAACATGGTCCCTCCAGCTAGGCTTAAAGCGTACTATTGTACCATCGAGTATCGAACCTAGCACCTTCGCAATTTCAGTCCGCTTTATCTAAGCTATTGGGGCTTTCAATATGTTTAGGATTGTGATATTTTAACATATTGGAATCAACAATTATTAAAAACAAGATGTCTTCCCTTAGTCACAATTTCGTCTCTTTCTTATTGAGTGATATTATGAGATTGTACAGATTGTGGATTCTCCGGGGTTGCCTCAGATGGCAGTAGGTCAACTCGATCTAAAGCCTCATCCTCTGCAATTTAAGCGGACCCTAGTACTAGACCGGGATAACGATAGGAAGAAAAAGTGTCTGGTGTGGCGCTACCCTAATATAACATTAAGAAACAGCTTTGGGACGTCCCCCGACTAAGAAAGGATGTTATTAATTCCGTAGTGGATCGGACCAGTTATCGGACAGATAAAGGAAGATCCACCCCCTGGGAGTAGTTGGAGGGAAGAGGGAAGTATGAAAGATTAAATAGGATCGAGGTGCATTCGCAATACATCGTTATTACATTAGCTTACAAGGGAACTATATTAATGCCTACGATATAATACAAGTGTTTGTTTTAGCAAATATCTAATATTGTCTCAGCTTCCACCGACTTGGCGTAATCAAATCTCTCTCGGAATTGTTATATGCTAATAAATCTACAAGGAATCTGAATTTCCAACATCCAATTAAACCTTAGTAATTATACACAATGTTAACATTATTTGAGTTATTTCCTTGTGTAAAGTGGTATGTTGAATCGCGAATGTTTTTTTTTTTATGAGGCAGAAAATTATTTGTTAATTTGGTCGGATAATAGTCTGATATTAGGGAGAGATGCCTTGAATTTTTAAATTTTATCGCTCGTATTACGGGGAGCGCTCCGAGAAATTGTTTGAAGTAACAAAGCCACCTAAATTTCCTCACCAGGTGGATTGTTGTGGTGATGGTTCAGTGGTGAAATACGAAAATTTCATATTTCTAAAGTCCACATATTTTCTAGTAATTTATTGCCCCACACAACATCTAAGTGGACGTAGAGGCTAATTCCGGTGTTTCCCGATACGAATTAGGCACCTTCAAAAAATAGTCTCTTTTAATAAGGCCGTCAACGCATTTGCGAGCCCTCCAGTGTTGCAGTTGTCCATGGGCGTCGGTAGTCATCAAGGTGAGTGCCGGCTGCTCGTTTGCCCCTTGTTATATAAAATAAGGCCGTCAACGCATCTGCGAGCCTTGTGGTAGTACAATGTAATTAAGACCTTCCTTCTATGAAAAAAACCAGAAGTTAACTGGAGCATGTGAACGACATAGTTATTAGCTACAGAATCTATATCCAGATATATAAAAGCGAAAGGTACTAAGAAATTTCGAAAACCGCGGACATAATACGATGAAATTAGGCAAGGAGTTAGTTACGCATCCGCTAAGAACGGTTTTTTGATAGGGTTACATTAATTCTAAGGGCTCTCGCAATTTTGCGCAGACGAAATCGCGGAAAACAGCTAGTTTGATATAAACAGATTTCCAAACTTTTCTCAAGTGTAATCCGTCTACGAAAAGCTATTGAAAGTTCCTTCGACTTCGATACCTGTTTATTGCGATATCCGTCATTATGTAAAGCGAGCTGGTTCGTAACCGCTCAGCTACGTGACCTCTTTTCGGGATAATTTCAAGTATCACAATCCTTTATACCTTCAATTACTTCATTTTATGCGTAATAAATAGACACAATGATAAACAATGTGTAATATATGTCATGTGTTGTCATTCATGCAATAAACCAGCGCGTTTTTAATCGCGTCTTAGTTCACTACTCCCGTGGACTCTGTGCACCACACTGTGGTATAATATCCGATATGGCGCGCCCAACGGCAGTCTGGTTGTGCAGATGGCTATGGGCGGCGGTTCGCCTAAGTAGTCATTTAACAGTATGCTCGTTTGTCCCTTGTAATACATAAAAAAAATACTTCAAGGCATCTCTAGTATTTTTAGAACTTAGACTTTCGTGAGCGGAATTCATACTAATTATAAAAACGGCTTTTAAACTCACGCTTATGTTATATCGGGATTGCCCGTGTAGTTTCGAATCCGTCCGGGGTCCTTCCTCATGAGCTCGCTACGAAGCGGTGTTTCCCGCCGCGACACTATCAATCCCGACACACAATCCCCGTTTTTATATTTAGTACCTCTAGTATTCTTTAAAAAATTATATATACTTAGTAAGAATGGAGGAGGTCGTGGCCTAATCAGTGGTCGGCATTTGAGTCGATCGCTAGGTTAAGTTGCTCTGGTTGCGACCGGGTGAGAACTATCGAGAATGTTCATATGTGAGGGCCCTCAGATAGGCAAAAATGGCTAACTGTTTAATTTTTTTGCGGACATGGTGTAAAGAATAGTATGGACATGAAAAGGAATAAGAAATTACAGAGAATTACTTTAATTCTATACGTTAAAGAGTGTTTTATATATATTTTACAAGATGCAAACGGGCAGGTGGTTTACATAAGTGACTACTAAAGCCTATGGACATCAGCACCACCAGGATGGTCGCAGACGTGTTGCCAGCCTTTAAGGTAAGGTTTAGGCTAGTGGGAAACAACAAACCAAACGAAATGTGACAACAATACCATCACTTGACGTGACAGCATTGCCGCCACTTCACGCCTATCTTATATAAGGTACCGGGACGCGCCGGCCCAATTCGGGTGCAGACCAAAATGACTGCAAGCGTGGCGCTACCCCTAATTAAAGAGACATGAATTACTTCAAAATAGTCATTCTATCAAATGTTCTTTACATACTAAAATAAAATTATTAAGCACCGCCTTAATAGCATATAAATATTTTAACGTTTGTAATATTAAAATATTTATACGCGAAGTTTATTAAATCGTGTTTTTTTTTTCATTATCTATGGATAAAAAACAAGGTCAGCATCGCTATATTAACTTAACCCTGATAATGGCATTTAAATTCGTAATACTTTATTATATGATGGCGATAAGATACGATAGATAAGGATTTATCTATTTCTAACAGTAATGCTTTGTGCAGACAGGAGGGTAATATCGTATTAGGGCTTGGTGTTTGATTTTGCTAAGTACAGACAAACTTGTAAGGTTGATACAGTGGAAAAATAAACAGTTTGTTTAAAAACCTATTTTTATGCGTATTTTTCGACGCGCCGTCATCCTATTCATATTGAACTTGTAAAAGCCCTTACACCTCCCTAATTTGGCCATACGAAAAAATCCGATCTCAACGGATGTCTACTAACTATAAATTACCTCTCTGACAAATTTCATCTCTGTATGTCCCGCGTTTTCCGAGATCTTGGGATAGGTGACTGTTTTTTTTTAATTTCTTGGGATTACCAACAGGTATAATACATTAAAAACACAGGCAATTTAGAGAACACACATAATATTGAGGCAAAATGTTAAGCTACTTAGAGGTAAACACATCATACACGATACAGCTAAGTAGGGGGAAAAAAAGAAATAAAAACAGACACACTTTAAGGATGCATCAGTTTTTTTTTCCTTTCAAAAATACCTTTCGCTTTTATATAAATAAACATCGTGTCGGTACGAAAACTAAATTGAACAAAGAGAGACTTTTCTTAGATAAATGCGTAGATCTAACGCATGAACAAAATTGAATAAACAAGCGCTTCCGTAGAGTTGCAGCTGAGAAAGACTCTTTTATTTGTGTGACCCTGAAGCAGCGCTACGTACTTTATTTGAACAAATCCTAAAGAGTATTTTATGCAGCAGTTCAAAAAAGGCGAGTGGCGTGAGTTGCGATGCGAGCCTCGGCGAGCATCGCAAAGAGAGAAACCACGAGACCTTTTTGACCTAGTTATACACCATTGCATACAATACTTTTTCTACGACTTGACTACGTGTTTGAAATAAAACAAAAAAAAAATGATGTCCTAAGCCTATGTATGTGACGAGATTTTGAAGGCAACAAATTTTCCATAACTTTTTGAACCGTGGTCAAAATTTCAGGTGTCTAGATAAATTCTTCGACATCCAATTTCATTCACTGAATTAAGTATAGAAACTACAAAAAAAAAAATAATTAAACATTTCTGAACATCCTTTTATATGTATGTATATAAAATAAAAAATTAAAAAAATAAAAATAGCTTTATTCAGTATCTTAACTTCATAACAACATGTAGCAAGAGCCCCTGCACTAGGCGCGAGGGGGAGTGTTTGGCCAGCAGTGGGACACAATACTCTAATTAAAAAAAAATACAAATCTGAAAAAAACCGCAAGAAGTACAGAGCTAAAATTTTAGAGTTATAAAGGAGAAAGGTCACCTAATATGAAATCTCGAAAACGACGTGACGCACAAAGATGTTTGACAAGGAGGCCATCTCTATTAAAAGCAACGATTTAACGAGCGGAACGAGATCGCAGCACTCCGTAAATATGGGTCGACCGATCGACTCTCGTGTACACGAACTTTGCCAGTAATGGTGAATCCCACTCCGCAGGGACGATCTATCAGTCGTGACGTCATCATGCCGTGTGCGTAACCGGAGCACACTAGCACCGATCCGAGGTCGTCCTGTGGAATTTATATATTAATACGTGAAGCGAAAGCTTTCGATACCATATTACGCAAATTAGGTGGACGGAGGAGTATGAAATTTGTCAATTTTTGTGATTTTTGGCCGAATGTAGGGCTAGCGGGCTAACTGTAGTAAATTTTAAACTTCATAAATTGCGTGAAAGAACGTGAATAAATCTATCTTGATACAGTACTCGTCGTACTAATGCCGGCGCCAGACATAGCTTCATTTGAATGATCATTTCAATGATCATGTAGTGTGGCCGGGGACTTTGTGTAGCTGCACAAACTTTTGTAGAACTTTGTAGTCTTCAAGGACAAGAATGTATAAACACTTTGAGTTATGTCTGGCGCCGGCATAATAAATATACATTTATGCTTTAAGCATATCTAACGATTAGTCTCTATATTGGTGTATTAATACATCCTGTGTCAAACAGTAGCTTACTTACAAGTACAAAATGGCCTACGCAGATGACGTTGCGGGCAGAAGTGTTTTATTTACCTTTCAACGTATGTTTTATTCCTACAAATCAATTTTGGAGGATATGTTTTAAACCGATTAAGTTAAAATGTTGCACACATATGTATATCGGATGAATGCAATATTATGATGACATGGAAAAAATAATAATTTCACAACGTAGTTTGCACAACAAATAAATACATAACATAACACGTTACAGGGAGGGAGGGTAGAACCGTAATTTGAGATCGTATGACAATGGGTAATGGGATCTCAGGGCATTTCATGTTAAAATTAGAAATATAAAAAAAAATTGCAAATGTTGTTTTCTTTTAATCAAAAAGGAAAAGGTTATTTCACATCTAGGGGGAGGGGGTATCGGAATTGTGACAACCAGTGGCAAGGACGGAGGATGGGGAATTAAAGAGTACACAAACGAAACTTACCGGACACAATGCTCCATGCTTATCAGACTGTAAACATATGTAAGCAATTATTTTATTTAGTCTTGTATACAAAAGTAAACATCAGTTTTATAATAAAACTTTTCTACATCATAATCTTTCATTTTAAACCTTTTTAGAGTGTCTTTTTTTTCGAGGTTGGACTAATATTTTATAATTTAGCCGGTCCGTGTGTCTGTGCCCACAAGGTGGTACCCCCTAAGATTTCCAAACTATTAGATATAGAGACTTGAAATTTTCAATCAAAAACTTTTGAAGTTATTTAACAAACACCTTTATCGCGTATCACATACGAAACCCTTCTATATAAGCATGTCTTGACACTTTCTTGGCCACTTATTTATGACATAATTTAAAAAATATATACTGCACAAAAATTACAATATGAAATATTAATTCTTTAATTTTCAATTTATTGCTTTTGGAAACAATGATTTCTACATAACGCTAAATCATGCCTTTTAAAATTCTACGTAGCAATAAATACTTTTGAAAATAAAAGAAAACATTTGCCTCCCTGTATAAAATATTTAGCCAACGATGTCGGCAAGTGATACTTTTAGTACGCCGGAGCCAGACATAGCTCAGTATGTCCTTCAAGAAAAGAGTCGGACTAAAGATAAAAATGTTAAAAGTACAGAAATACAAGGTTCTGATAGAATTCAGGTGCATGATTGATGATCACCATGATGAAAGCTTAAAGAAATATATCATTATAGGATAAGATCAGATTGAAACTGATTTTGCAGGGAAGAAAAAGGAGTATTAGTGGCACTTAAGAGAGTAAATGAAGAAATCAAGCCCCAGGCCTTGATTCCTTCATCATCAATGCAATGGATTTGATACCTGCAGGTTCCGTCTGAGTTAACCCGGATATAAAAGATGACTAACGAACCAATCCTATGGGTTTGAGAAATTCGGATTGATCCGTTTCACGTCAAAACAGTTGTGAGAATTGGCTGGGTATGGTTTGCGAGAGATAGGTGAGAGTTGCAGAAACAAAGGGAAGCCTATTTCCAGCAGCGATTAAGGGCTGATACTTAGATAGAACTGAACCCAACCATTATGATTGAAATACGGCCAATTTTGTTGTACCTTCATACCAGTGAAAAAAAAAAATACTTTTTAAATTGTAAAAGGAGACATGTCTACAGTTCCAGTAGTCAAACTTTGAGAAATTCTGATGTTGGCAGACTATGAACTGGCTTTATCTTAGCCGCGGTTCCGCTTTGCTGTTTAACAACGAAACATACGATTATGAAGTTTATTACGTATATGCCAGGATGTTTACGAACGCCAAATGCGTGCTTCCTGCTAAATGTTGGGTAAAGTTTTGCTAAAATGTATCCAAACTTTAACTCAATTTTGGTATATCGCAGATTTTTCTTTTTCATACCACTGCGCGATAACATATTTCACATATTCGTTATATCGTATACTAGCTCTGTCCCGAGACTACATTCGCGTAAAATTAAAATTGCGAGAACCTCGCCGAAAAATTCGTTCTTAGCGATACAATAAAGTACTTTCTTGCCTAATTTCATTATTGCATGTCCCGCGGCTCTTGAGATTTTGTGATAAGTGGCTTTTCTCTTTTAAATATAAAGATTTATATATACGAATGCAGGAAGCAAACACTTCGGTACCATTTCATAAAAATTGCGCGAACGGAGGAGTATAGGAGTAACAATTTACACACACATGTACACGTTTTATGATAGGATGGAGTCACAGCGTAGTCAACAGATATTTATTGAATTATAAAGTTTATAATAAAAATAATTAATTTTTATAACAAGCTACCGGAACCTGCAGATGTTATCCTGCTCAAAACTCGGGTTCCTTACTATTTTACTACATTCTATTTCCCTATAATATTATCCCCTTCCTGTTTCTGTCACTTTCCAATTTCCCGTTCCCTATAAATATTATGTGAAAAGCTATAAGGTTACATTTAAAAAGTTTAAACTCACAAAAGCGAATTTAATTTGGTGATTTTAAATTTTCTAATGTTCCGCTCAATTTTTCTTTCATATGAACCTTCTCCCGGCAGTAACAAACAGAAAAAGGAGAATTAGCGAAATCGGTCCATCTGTTTACGCGTGATGCCGCGTCTAAAGGAAATAGCGATTCATTATTATATATAGATATAACTATAAACAGTTTACAATAAAGGTAAATTGTAAAATAGTGTTGGTATAAAAAAAAACTTAAGCTATGGAATTATTTATTAACTTCCATTTTAAATTACAATTGAATACACTTTGAAAACATTTTGTCTCATGTCTTGTGGCTAACAGGGGTGCTTTGAGATATTGTATCATGTACGCAACTTAGCATCAAACGGGGAATATAAAATATAAATAAATAATGAATATGCAGATGGAAAATACAAGTCTTCTTCCTAGTGTTTTCCCGGTCTAGTACCAAGGTCTGCAGGGTATTAGGAGATCCTGATAATTTTATTCCTGCAAATCCTTTAGTAACTCCAATTCACATTCAACCTGAATGATATTTCTTTGTAGAGTCTATCTCCTGATGATGCTTCGGTGTCGAAGCGAAACGTGCGTTGAGGCACATCGGAAAGTCAGTGTGGTGCTGTGCTTTGGTGGCGGATTCGGTGGTGTAGCTTTCGGGTTGCAGCATGGCACCGAATTTCCCTCATATTCAATCGCGGATTTAAGTAAAGTAGTTTAGTATTTCATGCATGTCATGTATTTCCATAAAGTAACGCCTGATTCTATCAATCATATATCTCTTGTGTTTACCACAGTAAATCTCAGCGGGCAAAAAAAAAAACAAACGCCCAGTGCATACAAGCCTAAGTATAACTTCTGCTGTGTAAGACTTTGCGGTTGTTTCAACCTTTGTAACAATTTAGATCAAAGGTCTTTTTAGGGAAGTTAATTTTGTGGTCTGTATTTACAAACCTTTACTGCTAACAAAGCCATTTTGAGGGAAGGGTAGATTGATACCGTTAGGGTTTCATGTTGAAATTTGAAAACGTTAAAGATTCTAATTTTAAAAGCAATCTGTGAAGCTATACCCATTATACTCTTTGTGTATTAATATAAAGCATAGAGGAGACCGTCGGTCATTCAGGTTGGCAATTGAGTCGATCGCTTAGTTAAGCAATCTTACCGCGGCCGGATGATAGACGGGTGACCGATTCTATCACTGGTTTTCAAAAATCCGACCACCTCCGTGTTTCGGAAGGCATGTAAAATAGTGGGTCCCGAATAATGTCACTGTTCGATATTAGTCGTGAGTTTGTGGGGATTCCGGGGATGACGACAGACGGCAAACAGCGGACCCTAGTACAAGACCGGGATAACGCTAGGTAAAAGATAAGGTATCAAATAGACATACTAATAATCGGGAGGGGGGTATCCTAATTCATAAACGAGGGTATCAGTAGGAGGTATACTTTCAATTAATAGCCTCGTTTTCCACTTCTGTTAATCGTCTTCCTTAAAGACTATGTCGCGATGAAATAACATTTTTAAATAATGGCTCCCATTGAAAAAATATTTCGAAAATTATTCGAAATCAAGAGCCAAATATTCGTGGACGTCTGCACTAACACTTACTGGTCTTTTTTTATATATAACAAAAGTAATCGGTCAATAGAGTGACTTTGGACGCCCATGGATAACTGCAACACAAATACGTTGCCGGACTTTGAAGAATTAGCAAGCTCTTTTTTTTAAGGTCCCTAAGAATCCGTTCGGAAGTACCGGAACTAGTAACTGATTCCACAAAGGAATTATGGTAGGTATGAAGTTTCTAGAGAATCTGTAGCGGACTTTAGGACATCGAGGTGATGAGGGTGAAATCTGAAGTTGTAGCGAGATACCCTATGATGGAATACAAGTGAGAGCACTTGTATTGAGACCTGAGTTGGCTCTTAATACCTTTGCGCTATATAACCTCACTATTAAGCTGGTGTACGCTTCAAGCATAAGCTCTGTAGATAAATTGGTTCGGCAGTTAAAATAAAGACTCAGCTCGCAGAGTGTTTGCTTAGCGAAATTGAGTCTCTGTTTGCGCCGAGTGTGTATACAGCTTTGAGGATGCATTCAGTTTGTTTTTCTCTTAAATTATACTTCAGGCCACTCGTGTTAATCGTCCTTCTTGCGGATTATGCCTGGATGCAATTTTATTTTAAATGAAGGTGCTCGGAGAAAATTAATACGCTTCTGTTCTGAAAGGGGTCCATATTTAAATAGTTTAGAAAGTCCAAAGTGCGCGCCTCATAACTTTTAAATACGAAATATAGTTTTATAATTAATTATGAAGCTAATAAAAATAATAACGCTTTATGTTGACCTTACTGAACGTCATCGTGTCAGATCCACACACAGGAATTTTCTATTATCAAATAAAAATATATGTTTCCGAAGTATCAAAAGTGTTAAAACTGGACTTAATTGTTCGTTATCAGTCACTTTTTCTTCCAGATGCTGTGAAATTACTTTCACCATTTTCTCTTTCGCTGAATTACCAAAGTCAATAGCTTTGTGTTTATCTTGTCAGTCATCTCGGTAACGTATTTACTTATTATACCTACATAGATTTGTAGATATCGCTTCGGTAGCCATAACTGATCGCATCGGTAGATGTGCATCCTGTAAGATTTCATTGCATTGGAAAACACTGTTGGCATTCTGTAACGTACCTACGCGCCATGTCATTTAAAACTTCACTTATAGTTACATTTCATAATATATAATTGTATTTATGTATTTGTTTATTATTTAAGAACCTGTAGCATAAAGCATGACGCCACCCTCGGTAAGTTTTTATGTAGTCGCGTCTTTCAGTCGCCTGTATAGGTACTAAAAATATCCTTGACGCAATCGGACCAAGAAGCCGGATCCCACGGGCAGGCTCAGTGCGATCAGGCCTTAACATGAATAATATAAATATTTTTATTATAGGTACATATTTTGTCTAACGCTCCTCGACAGATCGCATCTGGACAGTATCAGCGCGGCGGCACCGAATCCTTTTAAATACGTATTCTCTTATCATAACCTATAATAGATACATACCTAGCAGATCTGGGAACTCAAAGGCATAATGCTATGGTCTTGTTTAATGTACCTTTAAGGAGCGTTGTTTAATAAACAAACTAATCTAATGTTCTATTTTTTATCTTTTTTGTATGGTATTTTGTAAGGCTTCATCTATTTTATTTTATTTATTTAATATTAATTTATACAGTCACTAAAAATACACCCTTCATATGCAAAACCTAATATGACTGCATAAAACGATGCAGTTGAGAATACCAGCACATCGCGGATTCGAATCCGTGCGTCCTTTTACTCGCTGAGCCATTGAGTCTATTATATATGAGCACCGTATGACACAATGCTCAGACATAAATACATAGCAGACGCAAGTTCGATCTGTTTCAGATTAAGCATGTGTATAATAAAAAAAAATTAACAAAGCTAGTTTGTACGTTGTACATATGCGGCTTCAAATATTTAAATTATTTTGGTACAAGTGAAGGGTTATTTAACTTTTGATGTATTTTGGGAATAATTACCAACCGCGGCAGTGACGATCCCAACGAGATATTTATAGGTTCATTATTCAATCCATATCTTAGAATTTCGGTTAAATTCGAATATGGTGCGTTGTCTTTGGAATCTTTAATGGATATAAATAATAGACTGCGGACCAGATGTGGGCTTTTGTTTAAGCTACTAATATCTAATCTTAATATATATAAAATACGCGTCACGTTGTTTGTCCGCGATGGACTCCTAAAATACTTAACCGATTTTAATCTAATTTGCATACCGTGTGCAATTTGATCCAACTTGAAAGATAGGATAGCTTACATCACAATTTATAGTCGCAAATAAAAATGAGTCGCTGAAATATATGCACGTGCATAACACCCGAACCACTTTTTTTTTTGTCGCTGGGAAATGCTTTTACGCACTGCCCCGTTCGCAAATAATCTCATGTTCTAGGAGTGACACCCGAACCACTGCACCAAATTGTATAATTTCTTTTTTGTTGTATTCGTTATTGTTAGGACAAGGTTTGTACCTATAAAATGGCAGGGCGAAAAGAAAATCGAACGAAAACGGAACGGGAACGGGGAATAATAATAGAGGAAAATAGAATATAGTAAATAGTAACGTTCGGACAGGACAAAGTCTGCCGGATCCGCTAGTTTAAACATATATGAAAATGTTAATATATATACTTGAGGAGGTCGTGGCCTAATCACTCGCATGTTAAGTTGCACTTGCTGTGACCGGGTGATAGATGGGTGACCCATTCTAGCACTGATTTATATTTCATATCCGATCCCTGCGTTCGACAAGGTCCTATGAAAAATGTCCCTTACCGGGAGAGTCCCTCTGCCCCCCTCCCCCAACTACCGGTGACGCTCTCGAGGCCGATAGGGCCAACAGCTGAAATCACATAAAAAAGCCCATAGACAACTTCAGTAATAGAAATCTCGCACTTAAAATAATATAGGTATCTAAAAATCTTAACATAGAATTATTCACAAAATAATATACCATTTGGCAGTTCATTGCAAGACTTTAACGTGTAAATTTCTGTTTTATATAATGAACACTGCATAACAGTGAAATTGACAGCGCACCTAAATAATTCAGAGAAGTTAAACTTCGCACTTTAAGAGCACCGTTTGCTTGCTCTCTCGTTTAGAAGTTTCGAACTTGAGAAAAACTGTAGAATAAATAACGCGGCAACTTATTGTTTGAAGGCGTTCTTTTTATTATTTATGGGCTGTAGAACTTGAGAGAAGATCCGATATACGCGAGGAATGTGGTATATATTTCCTACTTAAACTATTAATTAACGGTTGATGGAATTAATTCCTTAAGATACTCCATTAAAACCCCTCGCTGAGCTCTTGTCGTAGCCACTACTGACACGAACTTTTAAAAAGATCGACTGAAGTGCTTACGAGAATATTAGATATTTTTACGTGCTTAGTTTTTGTTAATTTTCTATGTTTCTTCTGTTGGGCAAAAGTCTCCCCTCTCTTAGACCACTCTCCTATATCCAGAGCTAAATCAATCTACTCTTTGCTCGCAAAGGCATCCAAGTCGTCGCGCCGCCTCTTCCTCGGCGTTCCTGGTGTTTAGCAGCCATTGGTGAGAGTCCATATAGTCGCAACATTGGCTCACCTTTGCGGGTCCATTCATGCCACGTGCCCAGCCAATTCCCATTAGAGCTTTGCTGACTTTTTCCGACATCCATTACTCCAGTGATGGAAAGGGGGTAGTGTTCCGAACTCGATCAATTCTTTTTACACCTATTGTACTACGTTCTATGGCTCTTTGGCAAACCTTCAGTTTGGTCTTCTGCTCTTCAGTTAATGACCAACATAATTAATAGTCAATCCAACATTTTTAAAATGATTTTTTTCGTCCCCTCTTGTTTCGTGCATCTATCGCATGCTGCATTTCAGTCGGCCGCTGACTAGGGCTAAAGACGAAAGATGCACGGCACAGCAGCCAAAGCCAAAATGGCGACACCAAAGTTTCACTTGCACTAACACCACGTAATCTTTTGTTTTTTTTAGGTTGCTCCTTCCTCGTAAAATAACTTAGACAACCCTAATTTCCAGTAGATACTCAACACTATACGAGTTGCTTCTCTTCTTTCTTCTTTGGGTTTTGTAGGATTAAGGGACAATGCCTCCACTTACTCAGTCAAACAGCTCATCGTACATCAGAATTTCATCTAGTACTTGCTCAGTGGAGTAGCGCCACTTTAGGAACCAGAAATTTCTTTACGCCATACCTTTCTTTAACGGACAAATGGGCAGAACTGCCGAAATTTGATACACAGCTGTGATGGGCTGTAAGATTGAGTTTAATGAGAAGTTTCCTTCAAGATTTATATGGATGGTCGTAAATTATTTGAACAGCGCCCGCGCTGTGGTTGGGAGAAATATGAAAGGCATTACGTCGAAAAGGCCTCTTGGAATTTATGAGTTCGCGCAATTTGATTACATTTGAACTTTGAGGGTGATTTTAAAATGCCCTCTGTTAGCGTGAAGGTGAATTAATTCGACCGAAGGCAAATCGCGCTCTTAACTTACACATAATTCACAAAAAAACCCAAATATTCCCTGACTTTTATCAACGTCGTGAGAAGGACTCCGAAAATGGGATGGGTAATAACTCCTCAAGGCCTAGATAGTGGGGAGGTATTGGGTTTTTGTGGGTATTGAGACTTGAGCAACTTAACTTAGCGATCGACTCAAATGCCGACCACTGATTAGGCCACGACCTCCTCGCACACCATCTTCTATATCAATTATAATTGTGCCAAATTTCACACACCTTCGCCCTCGCAATTTTCATAAAACGATATCGAAAGTGCTCGCTTCACATATTAATATATATCTTATATTATGTGTATTTCAATGAGAGATACTATATCTTCTATCAAGAGTTAAACGGGAGGTGTTTCTACTTAGTGACTATTGACTAACATAGATAACTGCACTAACAGAGGACTACAGATGCGTTGCCGGCCTTTATTCATTTGCATCATGCGAAAAATACACATGAACCCACTTCTGGGCGTAGAATAATAATTAAAGAAAATACAAACGTAACTATTGAGGTAAAAAATTTATCAATAAATAAAGTACAATGACGAGGTTTTATACCTTTAAGTTTGTATGCTCTTCAAGGTCCCTAAGTCATATCTATTATGAAATTTTTAAACAAACAATAAATCTATACCCATTGATAAAAGTGCAGCCGTTATTATTCAATTCGAATACAAATTAAAAAGGCGAATAAAACCAAGGCACCTCTGACAGACAGAATGAATCGACCGCACGACCTTGAATTTAGATAACAATCAAATGTACCACTGACCGCACGGTCATTAATAAGGCATCATTCACACCGGCATAATTGTAAAAAACTTTAGGCGTGCATAATATTTGTGAGGTGAAATTTTTTACAGACACGTTGGACATTTTTGAGATGGGACAAAGACATGAACCTCGCGACACTGTTAGCGTTACCGACAACTCTGTATACTCAAGTTTTCACTTCTGTTGACACCCCTGGAGTTCCGCTGTCCTTTTTTTTAGGAATATTAACAGTACCTTTTACATATATGTAATACTAGGTGTTCCTCGCGACTTCATCCACGTAAAATTATAAAATTAAGTGAAAAAGTTTAGCGTGATGGCATATATCTTACAGCCTTCCTCGATAAATGAG
The DNA here is from genome assembly GCA_024363005.1 of Charaxes varanes. Classification (NCBI taxonomy): domain Eukaryota; kingdom Metazoa; phylum Arthropoda; class Insecta; order Lepidoptera; family Nymphalidae; genus Charaxes; species Charaxes varanes. The sequence goes on along the minus strand of JANCMC010044785.1, from coordinate 170,685 downwards.
CTATCTAACACTGAAAGAATTTTTCAAATCGGATCAGTTGTTCCTTAGATTAGCGCCTTCAAATGTATACATATATACAGAACTACACTGACACACGGACGTCTGTTCCTAAGGTAGACAACTTAATGCCTGTGTTATAGGTAACAAACGTCTGTTATACACAAATATGTTTTTGTAGAAGTATATAAATACATACATACATACATATAGATAATACAACCAGACCCGAGGCGGGATTCGAACCCATGACCCCCGGAGCGGAAGGCAGGGTCACTGCCTCCTGCGCCAACGGACAGTCATAGAGTATATAATGAATGACATTTCAAGTACAGCTGTTACGAAAACCTCCTACGCATGTGACAAGATTGGAAGGCATTACGAAACTTTGTTACCGAAACTAACTTTTTAATTATAACTAACCCTTGGTCGCGACTTCGTTCAAATTAAAAGTTTGCATATTTTAACGGTTTTGTAATTTTTACTTCAAGTAAAGTTTAAGCAGTTCTTACCGCGGGCATTTGAAAGTGGTTGAACAAATTTTTTTTTAATTTCCGTTTAATGTAACTAAGTGATATTAGTCGTGAGATTGTGGAGGCTCAAGGGATGACGTCAGATGGCAGTCGGTCTTCTTAACTCACCCCACAGCCAGATCCTTTGCAATTTAAGTGGACTCTGGTACTAGACCGAGCTAACACTAGGATAGAAGACGTAATTTTTCTTGAAGAAATACAATATAAATAATAAATAAATATATACAGGACTATATGACACACGCACGTCTGTTCCTAAGGTAGACAACTTAGTGGCTGTGTTATCGGTAACAGCCCCTGTCAATACACAAATATTTTATTTTTTTCAGAAATATATAAATACATACATATGGATAATACACCCAGACTCGGATTCAGACATCTGACGACGACGATTGCTACGGTCGTGGAGAAAACGTGCAGTTGACGCTTAGAGGAACGCACTGTTAACATAAAGTGACGTCATGACAATTTCGAGTGTTTGGAGCGGATTTTAAACTTTAAATTTATAAGGTTTTTTTTTGTTATAAAAATGTTGATTTTCGCAGAAATGTTATATTTTTTGGCAAAACTAGTTACTTCAAAACATTATAAACCTATTTATCAAAATTTGTCGTCATGCCTGTTAACATAAAGTGACGTCCAGACAACTTCGAGTGTTTTGGACGAAATTTAAATCCTTTAATTTATAATTTTTATTTATTTACTTGAAAACTAGTTTACAGGAACAAATGTAACTTAAAATTAGAATAACGATGACAACTGAAAAATTTAAAACGGCGTTAATAATAATGTTTTTTTTTGTTATAAAAACTTTAATTTCCGCAGAAATTTTAAATTTTTTGGCAATAGTAGATACTTGAGAAACTATTTTAAAAAAAACTTTCGATTTGTCTATTATAATTTTAAATTTTTGGGAAGACTCTCAAACATATGAAGAGGGTATAATTTTTTTTAAAACCCCATCGTGTAAGTTATAATTGAATAGCTCTTTTAAATATCCCCACAAACTCATAAGAGGTTTTTGGATATGAAATTATATACGTAGAACTTGCTGTATAAATTAATTTTAAATAAATAAAAAAATAAAATAATAATAAAGTAGTAAGTATAATACCTTGCGTATTATACACAGCTTTTTATCATGGGTATTATTTTCGAGTGGTTAGGCTTGAAAGTGTTTCGCAAGATGGCCCTCTTCTAGGATTTCCACACTATTACATTTAGAGACCTGAAATTTTGAATGTTGTTAGAACATGTTAGGAACTTGTTAAGAAAATTATTTTGAGGGAAATCAGACAACAACTTTTGAAGTTTTTTAACAAATACTTTTATATCCTTCTATTTATAGAATTTGATTTCAAAGGAATGACAGACTTTGTTTAACTCTGACAGCCAAAATGCATTTTATTGTGCACTCACTAGTGACAACGGACAACGCTCTCCTGCCTGAATATTGGGTTACTTATTATTTACTACATTCGATTATACTATAATATTATAACACTTCCCGTTCCCGGTCCCGTTCCAGCCCATGTTCCCGTTACATAAGAACTATTTTAATACGGTGGTTAAACGAAACGATACAAAATTGTTTCGTATGGAGTACACCATTGTTTTTATTGTAATTTATTACATTTGATGTGTGAAGATTTTTAGATTTTAACTAGCTGTACCCGCGACTTCGTTAACGTAAAATAAGGTAAAAAAAAGACTTAATTTTAGCGTGATGATTATATAGCCTTTGCCTACCTCCATAAATGGAGAAAAACGGGTGTGACGGTAGTGGTCGAGCGTTCATTCATATAGCTTGGACATAAAATAAATAAAATAAATTAGTAAAACGTAATTTTTTTTAGTGACAAATTGGCTAGGCATCTAACACTGAAAAAATTTTGCAAATCGGACCAGTAGTTCCTGAGATTATCGCGTACAAGCAAACAAACAAGCTCTGCAGCTTTATATATTAGTATAGATAACAATGGAGTATATCGGCAAATAAGTACTTTTTGATTCAAAAAGATTACTTAGAATAAAATGGCCAGCAGTGTGTCAAGATACGCTTATATAGGAGGGTTCTGTATTTGATACGCGATAGTAGTTATTTGCGCAACTAGTGAGCAAAATCGTTTTTTACTGCGAGTGCTGATTTTGAATCCCGAGCAAGCGAGGGATGCTAAGATTAAATCACGAGCGCAGCGAATCATTCTAATTTAGAATCCTGAGCGTGGTCAGGGATTCGAATGCACGTGATGCAAATATTCTTGCTCTCGTGTGCAACAAAAATGAAGTCGCAAAGTTATGATATATTACGATACCTCCCACGTAAATTGTTGTAATCCCAAATTCTCAACTTCAAAGTAAAGCGTTACAAATATGTAAATTGGAATAAAATCGTGATTATATAACACATTTGTGTATACAATTATATATTCAATAGATGATTACATTATTGTATACAATAACACATTAAAAGTGACTGTTATATTAGAATTTAGTTGTTTGTAATGGTGTACTGTAAATCTGGGAATTTGGAGTTACAACAACTTACGTGGGAGGTGTCGATTTTATAGATATATCATTTGTAGGAATGCTCTATTTAGATCATAGTAAGCTAGTTCATACTCACATTGGGCCAAAAATTGCATGGCTGAGCCCACCACTTTTTTTGTGGATCCGCGCCTGACGTAAATATCAGTTTTTGTTTGTTTATAAATTTTTGCTTGTTTATAAACTTTTGGTATTTTATAATTATAATACTAATCTTTATCTGTTCATAACATATATTAGATACATCCGTTTGTTTGAGTTACGATAAAAATGGTAGAGTTCGTACAGTCTAAAAATGGCCGCCCCTGCAAATTCACCTCTACATGCAAAATAGCATGTAAGAGCAAACGAGCAAGGCGGTCAATTAATTCGGCAGTCAAAAAAAAATTTGAGCTTACAATAAAAACGCCAGCACACTCATATGCGAGCATTGCAATTAATTAGTGGAGGGACGTGCATTCTTAGACTGAAACATTATATCTAAATATTATATTATAATTAAAAATTGACATCACATACTTTACATTTATGTAATTTAATTCTTACCATGGGTATTCTCTAGGTTTGGCTAATCTCACGTAGGAACCCTAAAATTTACAGCCCTAGGTAATCCTATATCTATTCGAAAAGCATCTATCTATTCGAGTTGTTCTATAGATTTTTTCTGAACAAAAAACAGACAGACTAAATCAATATATAAATATGAATAAAATTGTGAACAGTCTCAATTCTACCAGGTAACAAAATTCACAAAAACCAATACAAATAAAGAAAACAAAAAATGACCCTTTTAAATAAATCTCCCGGACTTAATTACCCTCAAAATTAATTCGTGGGTCCTCCAATTTAATACCAGACCTTCGTAATTTTATTTTATTAAATACGTAACTTTGTTGTAGCGTTCCAAAATTATCTACACAAACATATATATAATTAAAGTGTCTCTATTTGCCATTTCAAAATAATTTGGTAATTTAATTTTTTTTAGCAGACTAGCTATCTCCCCTGACTTTGTCCGCGTAAACCCACAACCGCCCTAAATCTAGCACTTCCTTAACCTAGCACTATCGAATAATCCGTTTTTAGCGGATATCTACTAAAAAGTTTCATATTTGTACGTCTCGCGATTTTTGAAATTTCGTGTTGGTGACCTTATATAAGTAAATCCTTGACTGACCATCTGACGACAACTGGTGTAAAATCATACTTAATGCAAGCATAAATCTCTTAGAAAGAAATAGTTGAATAACCTATGATTCTATTAATTAAAACGGCGGAAATTTGACTTTGGGTAAAGGTTTAAAAATGATGTCAGCAAATAATGTTCGTATACATATGTATAAGACATTTCCTGAAAGTATATATTACACGAAATGTAAATCTTTTTCAGTAATTTCACTTAACGTTACAGCATTTAATAACAAAGAACGAATTATCATAAGAAACCCATTATTCTAAACATGACTAAAAACAGTCGTACAGACTTAAGAACTCATACACACTAGCAGCCAACAACCGCAAACATTATTATTATTAAATACGCAGTCACTCGTTTTTTTATACCGGAGCCAGACATAGCTCAAAGTGTTTGGACATTTGTGTCCTTGAAGTCCACAAAGTACTACAAAACTTTGTACAGTTACACAAACCCCGGCTACACTGCATGATCATTCAAATTAGGCTTATCTGGCTCCGGATTGGCTCCGGCATTATAATTTATTCGATCATTGCAGAATTAAAGGTAGATGATAGATATCTACCTTTGTTTCTTATGGCCGCTCGCCTCGAGCCCTCTCCACTTCGCTCGAGGTCCTGTACGTGGTGAGATCGTATCCACCACCATCACGAGAATCCCAGGATGGAAAGTTTCCATCCCTGTTCAAAGTCACTTATGGTCGCACGTAGCCGTGTTACGTAATAATATTTCATACATTCATTATACGTATAGACTCAAATTTATAAAAATGACCAGTAGCACCGTCATCAACTCTTTCCAGCTACATTATCGACTCGACACATTTGGGACAAATCTGATTTTATCTGAAAATCTGAAAATATTATTGTCTACTTTCCGATTTGGGCAGGATTGTCATATGTACATCTCAAATACAGTCCAAGCATTTTCATTTATTTTAGGTCATATAACCTACAGCCAAGCGACCACCGATGCACACCACGCAACGTTCGCACAAAGTTTTTGGTCTTCGAGCCGAATTTTTAAATTGTTTCAGCATCTGTTTTCGTATAATTTTACAGTCGGTATACATTTAGAATTTATGCATTATGTGATAGATAAAATTAAAGCAAAAATCTTTTCTAATATTTTACATATGCTAGGAAACAAGCGATGAGACTTCACGTGCAAAACTACACAGGCAGAACACTTGGCTCTCGTAGGCACATGTAAGAAATCTCGTCTTGATGATCTCTTACTCTTAGATGACTACCAATTTAAGTCTTGTATGGTCAAAAAGCTATAACACCAAACAGCAGCTTTTTGCTTTAAAGCAATTAAACCGCTGGTAAACAAACAAACCGAACGAAATACGACAAGAATAACAATGATTGACGTGACAGCATTGCCGCTACTTCATGTCGATCTTATGTTTGAAGAAAGTGAAGTGAAGAGAGTTTGAACGAGAGACACGATAAGATATATTTTATAGAATTGGCGTTTTAAACTAACCATATAAGCGGCTTACTGCTAGTGCATACATGCCCTAACAATTCTTTACAATGGAACAAAAAAAGAATTACGACAATTATATTTTTTATGAAAAGCCCTTGCCATTTGATAGTTAAAATATTTAATTAAAACCGGCTTTCCTGATAACGCCAGCGCCACTCCGAGATTCGGGGGGAGAGTTGTTATGGGGGTTTTAAAAAGCATTTTTAAATTAACCCACCGCAGTTTCCCTTATCTGTTTACGACGCATATTTACTGGATGCCGTTAAAAAAACACATAAAAGACTTTTACTTGTAAACGTAATATCTTGCTAAATGTTGTAACGAGGTTGGGAGAATTTCTTTGAATGTAAGCTTGGTGATTTGAATGATCACTTCAATGATAAAGTAGTGTAGCTGGGGACTTTTCGTAACTTCACAAAGTTTTGTAGAACTTTGTAGACTTCAAGGTCAAAAATGTACGAACACTGAGCTATGTCTGGCTTCGGTATAAAGGATATTATTAATCGAGCTTAAAATATAGTTCGACTCCGGGAAAAACAGGCGCTACTCATGAGTAGCAACCGACGCCCAAGGTCACCCGCACTACCAGAAGATGCGTTGATGCGTTGCCAATCTTAAAGTAATGATAATGCACTATTCTTTACCTACGTCATTTTGGTTTAGAAACACCACAGCTGGCAACTTATTCCTCAAAAATGTAATTCCTAGTAAATCACCGGAATTACTATGAATTTACTGCCTTTGATTTCCAAACGTCCATAACGACCTTTGGAAAGTGAGATACTGAGGGTACTCTTTCGAATTTTTCCGCGATATTCTGTGGTGAAATTAAGCGTTCCTTGTCAGCATACTAAATACAATCGAGCAAAATAACGGCACCCAGCACCAGAAATCACCAGAAGCCACCTTCAGCAGTGCAGTACAACATAAATCACGGAGAGCAGACGATAACCGCAAGACGCTCCAAACGGCCGCACTTAAAATAATTCAAACCCCGACTACAAAACTTAAGCCATAAAGGAGCGGAGACAAAGTCTTGGATATTTTTCATTAGCGAGCAGAACTTCTACAATATTCTCATAAACAATTATAAGGTGGTACGGTGGAGTTAATTGTAGAAATGTCTTACGTCGTAGCTACCAAAGGAGTGATATTATTAATTCAAATATATGAACTCAGTCACTGAATTGAAAACTACATAATGTGCTCTAATGACTTGTTGCGTTGAAGACCTACCTTCATCTTGTTGATAAAGCCGATCTCTTGCTCAAGCAATGAAATCACGTTGAAAAATTTCGGCGGCAAAGCTGCTATGTTGATCCCATCAAATTAATGGTCACTATTTGCACCATAGCAAGAATGGCTAGTAACAGGAGCCATTGGAAAAATATATCCACCTGAAGCTGGAATCGCGCCAGGACTACGATGAACTACTGTAGAGAGAGATTTGTAATGAACCTCCTAGTTTGCACAAGATCTGTGTAGAACCATTTTCTTCTACCTAGAGTTATCTCTGTATAATACCAGTGACCGCTTAGATTGCAGAGGATGTGGCTGTGGGGCGAGTTAAGATGACCGACTGCCGTATGACGTCATCCTCGTGATCCCCACAATCTCATGACTAATATCACTCTATGACCTAAAGCGGGACTAACTGTTTTATGTGCCTCTCGAAATACGGAGAAGGTCAAATATTTTGAAAATCAGTGTTAGAGTTGGTCACCCATCTATCATCCGGTAACAACAAGAGCTACTTAACGTAGCGAACGGCCCAAACGCCAAGTAATAATTAAGCTACGATTTCCTCAAACTGTAGCACCAGCTGCCACCAGCTATACATGCAAATACACACCAGACTTCACCATAACACTAAACTGTTAGTACAACAGTGTACAAGCTGTAATACGAAATCGTTCCTATGGATGCGATAAATTTCAATTCAGAACAACGGAGTAACTCAGACGCCGAAGTTACCTTCAACACAGCGCAGCATTAATCACAGAGGGTAGGCGATAACCGCAAGACGCTCTAGAATGGGCGCACTTAAAATAATTTAAGCCCCGACCACAAAACTTAAGCCATAAAGAAGCGGAGACAAAGTCTTGGACATTTTTCATTAGAGGCACGGAAACTCCAGCAATTTCCTCGTAAACAATTATAAGATGGTCCGGTGGAGCTAATTGCACGGCCATTCGTTTTCAGTTGCATTGTTCTTGAAATTTTATTTTAAAGAAACATTCAGAAATATCGTTTCAAACAACCGCCACTAGTTTAATGGACATTTCTACAAATATTAAATGTGCTCTCAATTTCTTAATTCCTTTTGCATGTTTGTTGTAACTAGGTACTTCTTCTTCCTAGCTTTATCTCGGTTAGTACCAGGGTCCGCTTAGATTGCTGAAGATGTAGTTGTTGGAACTAGTTAGTTAAGTTAATAAGTAATATGACCGACTGCCGTCTGACGTCTGACGTCATCCACGGAGGCCCCAAAATATCTACAATCTAACTCAGTAATCGGGACTCGTTTTTTTACGTGCCTTCCGAAACGTGAAGAAGGTCGGATATTTGATAACCAGTGCTAGAATTGATCACCAATCTATCAGTCGGCCGCTATAAAAACTACTTAATCAAGAGATCGACTCAAATGCCGGCCACTGATTAAGCTGCGACCTCCTCAACTCAATGTTGTAACTAAAAATTAGTTTAATATATGTAAGTAAAAGTAATGTCATATTTTTTGTTTCAACCTAAAAGTTTCTGCTAATTCGCAGCATTATAACGCAACGTTGCAATTTGCAAAGAATTTTCTGCCTAGTACAACATCTCGGGGGAACCAGCTGCCATCTCGGATGCTTCCAAACTCTATTCACCAGTACGAATACAACACTGCAAAGTGCATTGTGTGTGGTTTCCCGTAGGACGAAGGTTAGTCCCCAGGCAGTAGTCAGATAGCTATATTTTACGAAAGAGAAAATTCGCAACCAATAATAACTTACGCAAAGAGCACCGGATATCTGGAGGGAAGGGAAATTAATAAAGCGATTTACATCTTAATACGTCAAACTGAATCAAAAGCGTCAGACAAATTATACAAATGAAGACAATTCGCGGCAAAACGGTTCTTGAAACGCAATCTGTTACAATTATTTGTATGTAAATTGGAAGGCTTTATAGTGCTGTCAGTCCCTTTCATCTATTAGGACGTTTGTCGAAAGACAACGGGACTTGGCAAAGTGCGTTTCTTGAAGTACTACAACTTGGAGATAAGGGGTAATGTTTCATGAAAATACTAGTTATCTGGTGTAATAGCAGGCATGCGCTTGAATGCTGTTACACCTGATTTTAGGGTATTATTAAAATGTGACATTGTGTGACTAAGGGCAGGGGGTGAGTCAAAAGCTGTGTGACATCACATGTCAAAATTATTATTTTTGTGTTTTTCAATATACTACATAAAATAATTACAAGAAACTGGTGTTTCTGGATTATGTGATGTTACACCAAGGGAGAGAGTTAGGAAAATGTGACAACCTGTGACAAGGACGAGGGGAGGAGTTTACGAATGGAAATTATTGATGACCTTTTAGTTTGAATATTTACCCCAATACCTGCACGCAGAAGGACATAATGACCACCTCAGATCGGGCAATTAGTGTCGCCTCATTTTGGGCTTCGAAAATATAAGACCTAACCACATGGCCAAATATATCTACAGTTCTGGCATTCAATGACAAAGAAGAAGTTTAAATATTCGTTATTTTCATTCGAGCTAATTGCAGGAAATGCCTTTCGCTGTAACTTATTTAAAGATAAGTAATAACTTTGCAATGTGCTATGTTAGCGGAAAGCATACAGCCTACGCGGTACATAAGAGCAAACAAACGTCGGGTGAGTATTCCCCGTGCTCATTTGCTCCAGCTTTACGAAGTCGTTGTAACACATTCTTCAGAAAATTGTTCGTTTAAAAACACAAAAGGACCAATTAAAAATGAGTAGTAAGAATGTAAATAAAACCACACACAAAGTTTTTCATACAGTTCAAAATATGAACGAAAGTTACCAAAGACTATAGACTTAGAGCCCCTGAACAACCAGACTTACGTTATTTTGTAAAAGCTGAAAGTTTGTCAGCGCATGCTCTTAATACAGGTAAGAACAATGGCCCATTATGAAGTTTAAGTGATTGTGGCTTTGGTATACGGCACTAAAGTTGAGACAAATGTAAATTCACATTTTTTCACACCTTTAGTGTCCTATACCTACTTAAGCCACGACCACTGAAACTTCATAATGGCCCACTGCTCTTACCTGTACAGGGAGCATGATGAAAAATGTGAACTTACATTTTTCACACCTCTCGTGCCGTATACGCGCCAAAACCACGATCACTCAACTTCATAATGTGCCTTAACTGAATAGAAAGCATGCGCAAAGTTACTGAATTATTGTATTATATGTATATATTTTTCTAAATAAATATAATAGAATTATACAAGAAGTTGACAGAAATTACATAAAATAAAGAGTACTTACGTCAAACCAATATATTTCATTATTTCATAGTAATTCAATATGCATATCTGACTGTTACGATTTGTAACTGGGAAGGAACAATCATCAAATGGTTGGAACTAATCCGCGATTATAATATAATCTGGTGTACGTCAAACTGAACGATCCTCTATTGTTCTCTTACACAATCGAATTAACTTCAAAGGTGTTTGTTGTTGGGAGGGATGTATTTGGAGCGTTTGTTTTCTGTTTTACGTAGGGTTTGTAGGGTTCTGCACTTTGATCACTGACTACTGCCATCTAACAATCTAAGCGTATTTACATCGTGTCCATTTTTGTTTTAGTATTAAGATATCTAGAAGTCGTTAAAGGTAAGTATTACATTTTATATTACTATTACATCCTAACTTGAGTCTATCCGGAGGTAGAGCCACAATGGTCGGCCCTTGGCGTGCCTTCCAGTGGCTTACGTAGCTTATTTTGGTCTCTAACGCACGCCCATAAGGAACGCTCGTAAGTACACCAAATTAAGTATTGCAATTGTGAATTATGGCGTTTGATTTATCATTTTCAGCATTAAAAAAGTAAACCGTAAATCAGAATAGGTCTTCTTATGATCCAAAATTTCATCAAGAAGAAATATTAATAGGGGTTGGTAAATCAATCAATGATCCATTAATAATTTTAAAATCTTTCAGCAATTTCATCAAGGTCGTTTATTGGATTGCCTTTCTGATCCTCTATAACCCACGTCTTTGGTTTAAACTATCTGGACAAGAGTCGTACCTTCTTGAAGAGATCTGAAGTTTCAAATTTGGTTGAGTGAAGTTCAATTTCACAGCATATGCCTTCTATGAATTTGTTGTTATCCTCACGGCAGGCAGAAATATATAATTACATACAAATGTATATACACCCAGACTCGAGGTGGGAATCGAACCCACAACCCCCGGAGCGGAAGGCAGGGTCATTGCCCACTGCGCCAACGAGCCAGCCAAATATCATTAAGTATAAAAGAAGTTTTAGGGCAGTAGGGCATTCGTAATTCGGACACAACTTTGATTACCTTATATTTTGACTCTATCTATTACTCTATATATTGACTATTACTCTATATATTACTATACTCTATATCTACTATTACTCTATATATTGACTCAACAAACAATACCAATGGTCATAGTTTATAAGTAATCAAATTTTAAAATGTTTTCTAACGAACATCGATAGTTGAACATATAATTTAAGACCAGGTCTGTAAGTACCTAATAAGCTTAACCTCTATAGACTAGGCTTTTTTTTTTTAATTAAGGCCTAGTCTATCGATACAGAAAAGAATAAGCCTGTTTCTTAAAAGCCGGCAACGCATCAGTAAGCCTTTTGGTTAATGCAGTTGTTCATTTTTTTTATTTAACAACGAGAATCCGTAGTATAGATTAGTGTATCGCATATATAGCACATAACTTAACTAATACATCTATACTATACTATACATATATAAAGCTGAAGAGTCTGTTTGTTTGTTTACTGAAACGCACTAATCTCAGGAACTACTGGTCCGATTTGAATAATTACTTCAGTGTTAGATAGCCCATTTATCGAGGAAGGCTATAGGCTATATATCATCAGGATAAAATGTTTCGTTAAGTCGCGAGTAAAAACTAGTAAAATATAAGATGATAACATAAATTGCCACATAAAAAATGAAAATATTTAATAGCATTTAATTACTAATATTACTAAATGTATCTCAACTTATATATACAGTTTATACGCGTTAGAGATAGGAGCAAGGGGTATAACAAAAATATAGCAAAATCCCTGTACAACCTGCTAAAGGACCTTGGCTTGTCAAAAACTATCATATCCATATCAGATTTGGCTAGGCAGGGGAGGGAAAACTAGCTGTGAAGCTGACTGTTAGTGGCCACTAGAAAGAGCGCTCTTAAAACCACACCTGGGTCACAAGTCCCGGGCACTGTTATGTTTCCTTTGACTGCAACGCGTTGGACCCAACACCTGCACGGTGAATCCATGGAATGCTTATATATTTGTCTCAAGGAATTACGTAGGTATAGGGTTCGGTAGTCACTGTGTAATCAGACGAACCGCCCGCCTGTCTGCCCCTTTTCATATAAAGGATATCTATCTACGACCTTTTACACTTCGTATGCGAACGACGCGTTTCCTTAATACGGTCTCACAATGCTGCCACGGGCGAGCACTTACTGTTCCGCTCTAAAACCCGCGCGAATAACGATCACGATAAATAAGGCCTATATTGAAAAATAAATGTGTTTCTACAGCGGCGCACGTATTTGGTTGCTATAATACTAGAGTTTAATAAGGTTTTTTTTTTTCAATCATATTATATCCGGCAACAAATAGGTGGAGTTTTGACTTTGTATCTGTGTCTATATACTAGCTGTTTCCGCGATTTTGTTGACTTCCCGCGGGTCGTGGGTTCGATTCCCACCTCGAGTCTGTGTGTATTATCCATATGTATGTATATATATATTTCTAAAAAAAAAATATTTGTGTATAACAGGCGGCTGTTACCTATAACACAGGCATTAAGTTGTCTATGTTATGTTATGTTGTCGTATCGGTTCGGAAATACTGAAGTTGGTAATTCATTCAACAGCGGACTTATGCGAGGTAAGAACTTTCTTGAGAATCGCATGGTTGTGGATTTAAGGACATCAAGGTGGTGAACCCTCACCAATTCACATATCTCCGCAATGCCAGAGGATCGAGCTGATTAAAAAGAATTAGGTTGTCGACGATTAGAGCCGCTCCACGTCGGTCAAATGGAATCAGCTGATATTGAGGGGCCCCCGCCAAAAGGTGAAAGCAGTACTCCATGTGAGACCGAACTTGCGCCTTGTACAGTTGGAAGCGATGGGCCGGTATGAAGTATTGTTTTGCCCTATTGAGTACATCAAGCTTTTTAGAGGCTAATTTAGCCTTCTCATCTTTTGTGAACGCGGAACTGAACGTCACTCGATATGTCCACTTCTAGTATTCCGATGCAGGCTGAGGTGACTAGGGGACTGTTCTAAAATCGAGAAGATACGACAAAGGGAGACTTTTCAGCGGTGAAAGAGCAAACTTGTATTTTAGTAGGGTTGAATTGGTCCCATACCGAGACGTGAGATAGAAGTTTTACGATCTATAGATCGCAAAATTTCCCAGGAAACCCGTAGGAGGGTAGCTTCGATATAAGCGCTTTATGCCAAAGCCGATCGATGGCCTTCGCTATATACAAATTAACGGTCAACGCCTCCCCCTGGCTTTTAATGTGTCGTGTCCGTTTATCGATGTGTCAGGTAAGTTAGAAAAGCACCAGCTGAGCTTGAAGCCGTACTGGCTGTCACTAATTACTAATCCCTAAGTATCGATTGAGTTGGTCGTTTTTCATTTTTTCAATTTTATGCATGTGTGTTCATAATTATAGGAGCTAGACATAGGCGAACAGACTGACGGATCGAACGAAACTTTAAATGTACCTTGTAGGTAAGTAGTTCCTCCTAGGAGTACGGAACCCTAAAGATGAATCAAATCCTATTAAACTTATTTCTTTGGTGTGTTGGAATAGCATATTTACTGGCGTAATTTTCTTCAATCAGGTAGATTGGTTGATTCAGGTCATGATCATGACTTCCCATGCAAATGAGGGCTCCACAATACGGCTTGTTAGTGCAAACGTGGACAGTACGGTGTAATTTAAAAATTTGCATGTTGGGGTGTTGGGGTGATATAACACATTACATTGTATTCATGCTTTGAACGCAAGGGTCGAATTAGAATAAAAACGCGCAGATAATTATTCATATGCATATTGTTTCCTCGGAATAGGCAGCAAGTTAGATATTTTCGTTTTAAAATTTTGTCGCTGTTAGCTCGCCATATTCTTGGAGGATGAAACAATCTACTACTGCTATCTTGACTTTCTACTCTTGCACCCCGTTAAATACTGTCTAGTAAATTATACTTTGTAATATAAGTATATGATTTTTATATGACTGATACTGATAAGGGATACCCTCTTTTTAACGCTGTTTTTTTCATAATTTTATTTACAGAGCAAAGACATAATTCTCATGCAAAATGGAGAAATAAAAATCATTGTCATAGATAGTTCGACGTATTGGGAATTTAGGAGATGATAGGGGTGACTACTTGCGATAATTTTAACCTTCATATGCAATACACAAAAATCAACCATTTTAGTAGTCAGGTCTTTTTAAAAAAATAAGTCAGAAATGGAACCTCAAAACTTTATTTTAAAAAAGTGTCAATTTAAATGTTTTTTTTTTGGTTTCTAATAAAGATAAACACTGTTTTTTTTAAAATATAAAACGATTATCGGTTCAAATTTAAAAATGCCAGACAGAAAGATATTATTTCAATATTTTCTTATTTTTAGGCTTCCGTACCTCAAAAGGAAAAAAGGAACCCTTATAGGATCACTTCGTTGTCCGTCTGTCTGTCTGTCAAGACCCTTTAAGTGTGAATTCCTCGTCCCTTTTCTAGCGTCATCCCAATCTAGTACCAGGTTCCGCTTAGATTGTAGAGGAAGTGGTTGGGGAGCAAGTTAAGGTGATTGATTGCCATCTGACGTCATCCCCGGTAACCCCACGATCTCTGTAATCTCACGTCCAATAGCACTCACTGACATTAATCGGGTCCCACTATTTTACGTGCCTTCCGAAACAGAGAGGAGATCGTATATTGAATATAACCAGGTTGCAACAAGAGCTATTTAACCTAGCGACCGATTCAAATGCCGACCTCTGATGAGGCCACAACCTCCACAAGAAGGAATCTTCGATATTGAAAATTGTTGTGGATTAACCCAAGGTGCCTTTTTATGTCCTAAATCTTAATTGGCCGATGAAATGTACACAACAGTAGTTGCGTACTCGTTAATATAAATATAAAATAAATAATAAGTAAATACAAAGACAATAAACACGCTGTCGTATATACCTAAACTATGTACCGGTGTTATAGATAACAGCCGACTGATATGGATATATTTTTTACGTATAAATACATACTTATATAGATATACAAAGAGATTAGAGGTGGGAGTTGAACCACATCTCCCCGAGCAGAAGTGTCACTGCTAACTGCGGCAACGGACCAATCAAAGTATATTATAGAAAGACTTGTTTAAAGATTTGGCATATACTGAAGGATACGAAACCCTGAATTTTATTACCAGCAGAAGAAATTAAAAAAAAGACAAAACCGAACAAATGTTTAGTTTTAATATTTATTAACAACAAACTGTAGAAGCAGTTACAGTAAATAATTTAAAAAAATTAATACCAACGCATGCAGCATTGGTATCAAATTTTATTGACGCCAGTAAATTATTAAAATAATGAAAATGAATATTAAGTAAAAAATTAAAATGTCAACTGCATGCATTGGTATCAAGTTTTATTAATGCCAATAAGTAATAAAAATAAAAAAAATAAAAATTGAAATTAAGTAAAAAATTACAATGCCGACCGACTGCATGCATTGGTATCAAGTTTTATTACTGGCAGTAATGAATTAAAAAAAAATGAAAATTGAAATGAACTAAAAATTAAAATGCCCACTGTATGGATTAGTACGCCAGTAATTAAAAAAAACTTTAACAATTAACAGATATATACTATTTTAAGTAGATTCTCGCACTGGACTAATCTTTAACACTGGAAATAAATTATATATATTTTCTATGTCTACTCGTTTTTACCTGGAAAATTAAAAAAAGAGAAAGAGTAAGAATTAGACATAGGTAAGAAAGTACCTTTTCATTGTACCTAATTATAAATATATTGTCCTCTGACACTAGACGTTGATAAAATCTCCATTGAAATTAAAAACGTAGATTCTTTGAATGGAGAAAGTATTGACCTACTTTTATTTCTACAGTAAAACAACAGTACAAAAACTCTGACCTCTGCATGCTTTGCGGTAAGACAACCGTAAGACAATCAAAACTGTGACTCGAAAGTATCTGTCCTAAGTAATGTCCTAAATGAAGTTTGAAAATGGAATTCTTTCAAATATCCATCTGACTGGATATTTCAAAGAATGTTTTCAAATATCCAGTCATATGAACATGACACTAACAATTTAGATAAAGTTACGTTAAAGAAATTACTAATTTAAAATTGTGACTCGAAAGTATCTGTACCGGACATATCTCAGAATAGATAGATAGATGTCACTCTTGTCCCGACAATTGTATGTGCCATGCTAATAGAACGCAAATGCGCGATGCGAGCACACTTAGTTCGTACGGACGTGCGATCAAACATATTGATGTCTGAAGTGTCGGCTCTGTCTGGCGTAGGCACATTGACCAGCTCCTAGCTGCTTCCTTGGTCCAAAGCTAGGGGGGAGAAACTGTGGTTCACTCCTTGTCTTGAAGCTTTGCTCTGCTATATTGAACCTTATGAAAGCAATAAAGTGGCCAAGAGCTTGTCGAGACACGTTTATATAGAAGAGTTCCGTATCTCATACGTGATAAATGAAATGAAAGATTCTTATTTGTGACATCACAGTACAAAAAATAAACAAAAGTAGTAATCTTACATTAAACAAACTAAATGAAACTTAACAAACTAACTATGTTAAACTTAAACTATTAGTGTGGTGTCCCAAAAAGGGACGTCTTCTCAGTATATTGTTGGAAGTGAGTTACTTCCAACATTGATTTTCAGAAGACCCCTATCTCTAATACCTACGTTAGGTGCGTTTCTAATATTTATTTGAGATGTATATTTTACTTGCAAGTTTCAATTTATATATAATTTCATGTTAGTTATTTTAACTATAAGTTATATCAGAAGAGAATTTGGAGACAATAACTGCTGTTTTTGCGACTCATACACTTTCTGCCGGAGAAACTACCAAAGTCACCTCACAATCGAGGCAGTACAGAAAGGTATTTGTAAATCATTATTTCATAGTATAAAATGAAGCCGGCTCCCAGGGTTGTATGCGCAGGTCTTTCAAACTGCGCAACGGATTTTAATGCGGTTTTTACCAATAAACAGAGCAATTCAAGGAAAAGATGTTTATCTATAATACATTTATGTTATAGGAGATAAAAGCCGATAATTTTAATGATTTCTAAAGAGATGTAACAAACGTATTTATGTGAGATTACGTGACGTGCGCTTGCAATACCTTACGACATAGACTAAAATAATGTACTACGTAATTGTACATGTTAAAAAGATCTGTTTAAAGTCCACGATAACATATGTCTATCTCCTAAGTATAACTCACAGGAACCATTTTTATCTTTTACATATTACAAATTAATAATGAACTGTTTACGAAGCTATTTTAAAGAATACCGATTTAATCTTTAACCATTTTAGTAGCTAGATACTTAGCACATTTTATGCAGATCAAAATTTCCCTTTACACCATATCAATAAAATGAATATCATAAACCATATGAGAGATTTAAAATACGGTGGCGGAGCGGGCCGATCGCGACAGCGGGCGCTCGGTGGCGTAAGCGACCAATAGATGGCGTTATAATTTGATATAAAAATAAGTGGACGTTCGGACAGGACAACGTTTGCCGGGTCCACTAGTAACTTATAAAATAATTTACGTAATGAGTTTTAAATACAGGCGATAGAATCTTTTAGAAGCTTCGATAATGTAAATTGTACGAGGCGGGCTAGTAGTAAATAAACCGCCATCTGTTGGTAATCAGATCAATCCATGTTTAACATAAAACCGTGTTTAATTTTAAGTAAGCATTTAAGAACTTGAGCCGTTATTACTTGAAGTGCATCCATTGTTTTCACTTAGCTATAAACACAGCAACGCCAACTCATCGCGCATCTTAGTCGGTAAATATTCAGACGAAAATAAACTCAAAATGACACGTATATCCAACAATATAAGGTGTAAAGTTCCGTGCAGTTGTGGTGTAAAAGTGAGCAAATATCTGGCGCTGTAGGTAAAGCATGAGACTTAATGTGAAGACCGTATAGAAAATTTGCACCGACGTTCAGGTATATGGCTGTGATAACACTGTCAGTTGGGAGATAATATGAAATTGTAAGGGAAAAAGAAAATTCTTCACGAATATTTATCAAAGTTTTTCGAAGAATTGTTCCGATTAATAGCGACAGACAAGTGTATATATAAAAGCGAAAGGTCCTACAACAAAATCTCGAAAACCGCCGGTCGTACAAAGATGAAATTTGGCAAGGAGGTATATAATTGATAGAATCAGGCGTTACTTTGCGGAAATCCATGACATGCATGAGAAGCTAAACTACTTTGCTTTAATCTCGCGTCTCGGCTGCGCGGTCTGCCAGTGCTTGTAACCGATTTGTTCACTTTCCGCAGGGCAAACCAACCTGTTGGATCTTAAGAAGTACCCGAGCTGCGTAAGCGCCGGTGGCGGCTTCGGGCCTGTGGCCGACGACGGATACGGTGTGTCGTACATCATCGCGGGCGAGGACACGCTCTTCTTCCACGTGTCCAGCAAGGTCGGGTGCCCCGTCACGGTGAGTACGGAGGATTACGTCGTGCGGAACGTATTTGTTTGTTGGGCAAGTCGTAAACGCGTAGTACTGTTTTCTTTATTTCCAATTTTCGACTCTTCTACCCTGCCCTGCCACTATATTTTACAAACGGCTGAGAATCAGCGCGGCATCTATTAAGAGTACGCGTAGGACCGTACCGCGTTGCGCCCTTCGGCTCGATGCATTCGCCGGTTATTGATTTGTTTTTATATTTCTGCGTCCGGGGGGCCGGTGTAGGACCGCTCGTCCGACTGCGTCCCAATTCGATATCCGTTTCAGAGCTCGACGAGGATGGTGCAACAGATAGAGAGGTCCCTCCGTGACGTGCGCGACCTGTTCGCGGAGCTCCGCAAGGTGGATAACGGCGCCCAGTAGAGGCGCGCGGGGCGGCGGGTGCGCGCACCGCTTCCGACGATAATCTACGATCGCATCACAAATTTACCGCGAGAAGCGGCCGTCGCCGCTCGAGTCGCGTCCGACGCGACCGCAGCCGGCCGACCAGCCGCCAGTATTACATAAAACGCGTACAAAAACCGCCAACGGTGGCCCTAACGTTAAACGTAAGCCGCCGCCGATATCGGTCGGTTTTATTCAAATTTTGTAACGATTTATTGTAAATATGAATCAATAATAAAATAATAAGGCTTTCTAATTTCTCCCTTGACTTTTTATTTTGCAACTCCTGATCTCGTACCTAACGTCCGGCGCCCGTTTAGCTCGAAGCGTCACAACGGTTCCGTCTCAAGCTTCGACATCGCGTCCAGACTCACCGACGAGTACAATATAATATATCACGTTAGCAAAACAAATAACAGGAGGATAACCTCTAATGTAGGCGCCAAATAAGTATTTCACCTCAAAATCTAACGGAATAAGCCGAATTTTGGTATAGACCTTTAAATATTATGCTTAACCAGCATTATATGAAAATGGAACTAGATTTTTCGTGACAGTGTATAATGCAAAATAAAAAATAATCTGAGGGCAACATCGATTACCTCAACACGTACAGTTTAATAAATCAACCAAATTTAATAAACCTGTGCAACTATCACTCCTATCACCAATTAGTGCAGCAGTCTATCAAAACAAAATGTGTCAAGCGAACGTTATTTGTTTGTTCCCATCGTTTTAAAAGGATACTAATCTCCCGGGCAAACTGATGATAGAAGAGCCCGCTGAGTGAATTTCTGTGATCTTTGGAGCGTTGAACGAGACGGCCCACGAACTCCGCACTCCATTCAATTATCATCAATCGACATAAATCGATCGTAGAGTAGAATTCGCAGTGACTAAAATCGAACTCTACGAAAACGAAGAATCGTTGGGAGAGGTAGTAGAATCAGAGCGAGGGGAACAAAAAAAACGACGAGCAGTTTTGGAAAAATATTCCTTATATAAAATTACAGTAATTTATGTCTGTATAGTCGAGCAACACCGGCGGACGAGATCCTTGATTATCGGTGCCGGGGGCTCCGTCACCCGTCCCCGCTGCGACGCGCGCCTTCTCGGTCGGGTTCCGCCTCGACCGCGCGGTTCTGTCGCCGGGCCGGATAGGCGTAGCTGGACAGACACAAATATTTGTATTAGAGGTAGGGCCGTAATCTATTGTAAAGACCGGTACGGGCCAGACGTGCCGTGCAATACTTACTCGGGTTATACGGTGTGCACGAGAATAATGTCGAGTATTTTAGCTGGCTATTGTTATTGGTATAAAGAAAGTTAATAAAAATAAAAATGCCAAGAGCGTGTCAAGACACGCTTATGTAGAAGGGTTCCGTATGTGATACGCTTATAAACGTATTTGTTAAATAACTTCAAAAGTTGTCCAATTTCATTCAAAACAATTTTCCTAATGAGTTTTTAGCATATTCTATCAACATGGAAAATTTCAAGTCTCTATGTCTAATACAGAAATGGATTCAGGTAGGTCAGGAAAGGAAAGTGTGGTTGGAAAAGGGGGAGGCCTTTGCCCTTTGGGACAGTATAGGCTAATTAAAAAAAAATGTCTAATAATTTGGAAATGCTAGGAGGGGGACCTGCCTTACTTGAACCTTATTGACTTGGCAAATATTTAGGGTGAATCAAATAAAATTAACGCTTATGTTATAACATAAGCGTTAATTTTATAGTCGGTTAAAATCGATTTTAACCGATTGTAAAGCCAATTTTAACCGACTTCAAAAAAAAGAGGATGTTCTCAATTCGAGTGTATGCTTTTTTGCTCCGCCATTTATGAACAGCTTTTGATGATTCTTTTTTTAGTTGGATAGACCATACTTCAGAGGTGGTCCCATATAAATTTTATCAAAATCTGTCAAGCAATTTTTTTATTTGATATATTACGCGATTAATCCGCCTTTTATGATCCAATTTTGACGATTTTTTTTGTTGGGTAGATCACACTTTGGAGGTGGTCCCATATAAATTTTATCAAAATCGGTCCAGCGATTTTTGGGCAATTAACAAAATTCTAAAAATATAAATATACATATACATTGATGTTCTCGTTTATTCTGAAACCTCAGCTGTCATTGAAAACCGTGCGTTTAGTTGGCCTAACCATATCATATATCATATAAAATATTACTAAAATATACTTTCCACCTCTTCCGTGTTTCGGAATGCGCGTAAAACAGTGGGTACAGGTTAAGGTCACTGAGTGATATTAGTCGCATGAGATCGTAGCGATTTTGGGGATTCAGGGGATGACGTCAGACCGAAGTCGGTCATCTTAACTCGCCTCACAGCTACATGCTCTGCAATTTAAGCGGACAGTGGTACTAGACCGGGATTAAACTAGGAATATTATATCCTTGTATATACTGTAATGGTTAGGGAAATACGGTTTTAAACTTCCTAAATAAATAAGGAAATTTAACAATATATTCAAGAACTTTAACCTCCCCTAAGGCTAAAACCTCGTAAACCACAATCATCTACACATTTACCACATTAACTGGACCCTTAACAGCCTTTCTGTATTATAACAGTATGGTGGGATGTTGTAGAGAGTGGTGGGGAGTGGAGGGGAGGAGTTCAACCAATAATCCTATAATCATAAAAGTTAAGACGCCACAAGCCAAACCAAGCAATATTGTAAGAGCCATAATGTAATCGCTGGCGTAGTTTTGTTGAACACACTGCCTTCAAAATTGTTCAACATAATCTATAAAATGGTCATGAAGACGTGACAAATGCTAGTATATACAAACAGCTTCTTATGGAGTGAAGAAGAAAAAGTTGAATGTCATAAATCATTGTTATCATATCTAAGTTCTTTAACATCGCTGATAAAATGGAGGTAAAAACCCTAAATAGGATATGTATTACCAGGTGTTACACGCGATTTCATCCGCGTAATATTAGGTGAAACTTTGTAGCGTGATGATATATAGCCTATAGCCTTCCTCGACAAATGGACTATCTAACACTGAAAGATTTTCCAATCAGACCAGTAGTTTCTGAGATTAAGGCGTTCAAGCAAACAAACTAACAAACTCTACATTAAGTAAAAACTTAAAACAAAAATTGCTTATTATTTTCAGTTGATGAAAACTTTAACTTCGTTTTTAAATGTCTATCTTGCTACCGTTGAGATATAAAGGCGTATTTATACATAACTTTTAAGATTTAAACGATATTCCTATCGAGTAAGTAACCCGAGTAGTTTAAGGATTCCTGGCTATCTTGCTACCGTTGAGATATAAAGGCGTATTTATACATAACTTTTAAGATTTAAACGATATTCCTATCGAGTAACTAACCCAAGTACTAAGGATTCCTGGCTATCTTGCTACCGTTTGGATACATAGGCGTATTTATACATCATTTATAAAAGTAACACGATATTTATGAAAGAATAAAAACTAGAAACAATATATTTCTTTGCTACACGTAAAATACACAAAACATTGAGCTTTACTGAGGCGCCAAATGAAAAATCGGTGTACCTTTACGTGCCTCCAGAGGCTTAAGTAAATTTGTTTAGGCTTAGCGACAATATTTCGGGGGTTGCCAAAATATGTTACCTCCATACTTTATTATTGCAAACGCTTTCCATTTTGCTTTCACGTGATAACTTACAGTTAAAATATCGTGTGTACCCGCGGAAGCGATTTAATGCCGGCTCATACATTGTATGGGAGCTATTTCTTAATGGAATGCTTGACTTCCAGGCTTGATTCCAAATTTTATTAAGATAAAAATTTCTCGTATAGTGAAATTTTACTCTACTCTAAATGCAAGACTGCATTCAAATTTTCACATAATATGGAAAATTCAAAACCTTTCATGACTAAACATAAAAATGCTAAGAACTTAATTAATTTTTTATCAAATATGTCAAATTCCAAAAAGATGTATGGGTCAATCGGGACCCACTGCTGTAAGTGTCCTCTGAAACACGAATGAATTTGGATATTTGTTTTTTTTTTAAATTGGTCACCCATCTACCACCTGGCCACAGTAATACCTACTTAACGTAACGATTAACCCAAAGGCCGGCCACTGATTAAGTTAACGATCTCCTTTAGTTAATGTACATTATTATTTATACCACAAAGCAGAATATCGCTCGAGAATAAACATCTACGTCTCCGTGGGAAGAAATTATGGCCGCAGAGTCCTTTACGTGGCAAATAAATCCAGCAATTTGGGCAGACTCGTGCACGCCACATTCTCTCTAATAAAACATCTGGAATGATACGAATACAAACGACGCGTAGAAATAAACAATATTTGTGATAAAATTCTAGAAAGATTAATATATCTTTCTTTACATAGTATTGACAAAGTCACTTCCCATTGCTGTACGCCTATAATGCAATTCCAGATATATTGCATATTTGTATTGCAGCCGTGCGAAGCCGTGGCGGATCGCTATTATGTAATAAATGAAAAAAAAAAACAATTAAAAAAAAAGATTCGCGTCGGCTCCAATCCGAATGGAGTTCACTCTTTATATAACGCGTAAAGTTTGATTTCACTCACCATAAAATTAATTAAAGCCTGTTAAATGTGAAAATATTATTCTCCATAAATTTGAAAATCAGTCTTAAATTTGAAAATGGATTCTAAAGGATTAACTTCAAAAAATAAATCAGTTATATAGTAATAACTACGCGGTAGTCTATTTCTAAAATCAACTTATTTATTAGGTAACAGCTGACATATACACATAATCATATATTTAATATGGAAATTTTCGAAAAAATAAAAATATTGAAGAGAAGGTCGTTGCGTATTCAATGGCCGACATTTGTGTCGAACGCTACGTTAAGCAGTTACTGCGACACGGATAGGTGGGTGAACCATTCTAACAGTGGTTTTTCAAATATACGAATTGCTCCTTTTTTCAAACGGCACGTAAAACAGTGGGTGCCGATATATTAGTCGTGAGATTGTTGAAATTTTGGAGGTTACGGGGATGACGTCAGAAGGCAGTTGATGGAGATGGATAGGCTTATATCCCCCAACGTGAACAGCTTATGCATTTACAAACTAACTTTCTCGAACAGCAAATTAACCACAGAGCGTATGATGTCCATGGGCGCCGGTAGGCACTTCGGTGCCTGCTGCCTGCTCGTCTCCCTCCTTGTAACATAAAAAAAAAACGTAATGTGATAAACTATTAAAAAGTGACACAACACTTAACGCCAATCTTACGTGAGAAAGAGATACTGATACCCGGACGCGCCGACCCAATTCGGTTGTAGACCAAAAGAACGACAAGCGCTACCTCTTAATAAAATACATATAATAGCAGACGAGCCAAAATTTCGGCAAGACAACGTCTGCCGGGTACGATCATCATCATCATTTCAGCCTGGGGACGCCCACGGTTGGACAAAGGCCTTCTCCATCAATCCCCACGAATAGCAATGTTGTACCGCTTGGATCCATCGCTTTCCTGTGTCCCGGACTAGAGCTTCAGTCCACCTGGTAGGAGGACAATTTCTAGTAATTCAAAAAAGTCATATAGCCAATCGTATGTCAGTTCGGACGACTGACAGTTTCTGCGTTGTATACAGAGTACAGACATGTAAATGCAAACGGCTGGTCGAAGCGGGGACACCAACCTTCCGAGTGGAAGCTGCTAATCAATCAATTAACCAATTGCGTGTAGTTAAACAATGCATGACCGCTACGAGAGACGGACAGATTGACACTGACTATAATTATGTGACTGTTATATATGTCATGTGTTGTCATTCTTGGAGTAAACCAGTGCGTTTCTAATCGTGTCTTAGTTCACTTCTCCGATCTTCGACTTAATATTGGCGACGAGGTTATATATGCATGTGATATGTCAGTCATGTCGATCATGGCTAATTTCGGAATTTTATCAAATTTTGACCACAATTTACAATCGTGGATTACATATAAGAGTCGTATTAACCAATGGTTTATTGCAAACGATTTGGAGCAATTATTAATATAGAATTAAGGCAATAATACAATAGTGTACATCTAAAAATGTCTGCTTTTGATTTTACTGAGCTGTTTTTACTCACACAACTGTCATAAGCTTCTTGGTTAGAATGAATATGTCAACGTATCTAACTTAGACAGTATGCCTTTAAAAAAAAGTGGCCAAGAGTGTGTCAGGACACGCTTATATAGAAGGGTTCCGTATCTGATATGCGATAAAGGTATTATATAACTTCAAAAGTTGTATCATTTCGGTCAATATCATCTTCCTAATGAGTTTTTAGCATGTCTTATCAACCTGGAAAACTTTAATTCTCTACGTCTAGTAGTTAGATACTCCCTTCCGGGAGAGACAGACGGACAGACTGAAACTATTAGGGTTCCTTGTAGGACTAAGGACCCCTAAAAATTACACCAACCAATCAGCATTCAGCCGCCAGTTACATTCGCAAATTAAAGTGTTGCAAATAGTTAATAGAATAATAGCGTACATTTAAAACTAATGGCATATATGTTCCTTGAATCCTAAATGAGTCACATGTCTTAAATAAGAAAATTCTCAACCATAGCCCACAATAGGTGACTCATAGAATTTTGCGACATTATATTTATAACAAACTAGCTACGCCCCACGACTACGTCCGCGTGGGCAACCCTTATCACTTAGAAGTATGAAATATACCTAGTAGCCGTTTCTCAGACCTAGTGAAAACGTATATAAAATTTCATTAAAATCGGTCTAGCCGTTTCGGAGGAGTACGGTAAATAACATTGTGACACGAGAATTTTATATATAAGATAAATGTATATTGCGTAGGTAAATAGCAATTCGAACTTTAAGCTTTCTCAAAATTCCAATGAAAAAATATTTTTCACTCATTCTTCTACCTATGAGGAGGTCGTGGCCTAATCAGTGGTCGGCATTTGAGTCGATCGCTAAGTTAAGTTGCTCTGGCTGCGACCGGGTTCAGCTTTATATAATAGTATAGATAATTGCTATGCATCTATAATATGCTACAAATGCAATCATTGTGCTATATATGGTAACAAATTACGGAGAACCGCATAAGCCACTGTCGCATCTAACAAATAGTTTTGTTGACCTTGAAATGTCTGAACAAATTTTAATAAACTACACGTAAGAACCATCTTGATCACTTTAGGTTTAAAATAAAAAACCGCATCAAAATCGGTCCGTTCCTTCAGAAGCTACAATACCACAGATACGTCAAACTTATGCAACCCTCCTTTTTCGTCAGGAGTTAAAAAACAGGACTGTCACAATGACAGAAATATGAAATTAATAAAGGCATTATAATATATGATTAAACGAACTTATCAAGTGAGGTTCAATCAATATTAAATGTGTCGCTTCATTCAAAGATATAATATAAATAGTAGTACCTTTACTCTACAAGGTAAGCTCGCACGTTTAAGATAATTACTAAAAATCGATATACTATCGAGTTTTATCGATTCTGTCACACACACATCACTCATTTCCATCTCTTTCCTTCCGATGTCATTCATTATTCGTGTCGTGGCCAGATACAGCGTCATTTGAATGATCATTTCGATGATCATGTAGTGTGGCCGGGGGCTTTGTGTAAGTGTACAAAGTTTTATAGCACTTTGTGGACTTCAAGGTCAAAAATGTACAAAGACTTTGATCTATGCCTGGCTCCGGTATAATAGACATTTCTAATTTTGTTGAATATAATTTTAATAATTTATTAAAAACGTATTTTCATGAATATACACCCCGGGAAGAGTTTGTAACCTTTAGTCGCAAAAATAAAGATTTTCCTTTGTCATGGAAACTCGTTTTGTAAAGCTCGTTAGAGAAGAACATGGCTGGCAGCATCTATACGGCATTTCACTTGATATCGTGTGAGAATCGTCAACCTTTAGTATTATTTTTCAAACTGTAAATAAATAAAACTCTTTGCAATAACGTCTGATATTCGAATTAAAACCTATTGCTTGCGAGGTTGCTCTCGGGTTCCAGGATCTGTGTGGAATCAGTTGCCAGCTTCGGTATTTCCAAACGGATACGACTTGGGGACCGTCAAGAAAAGAGCATACTCTTTTCTCAAAGGCCGGTAATGCAACTGCGAGTCCTCTGTTATTGCAGTCGTCCATGGGCGTCGGTAGACACTTTTTTATCCTTACAAATGTTATAAATATGTTTATTTTTTTTTCTTAATCTAATTTATTTAGGGATCTTAAGTCTATTTATGACTATGCCAGAACCATTCAGAAAAAACATATACACTTCTTACATAACAATGTATGTACATCGCGGCAAATGAAATGCTCTACATTTTACACACTTGTAAATCAATTCAAAAAAGTTATAGCTACCTAGGACGTCTACCTGGATAAAATAGATTGCATCGTGCCAAAATCCCTTACATTAAAGTTTTATTTCTCAATTATAACACTTTGTAGAGCTTTGTACAGGTTCGCACATATTCCTTCAAAGGAAGCACGTTTTCACGCCTAAACTGTAAATCAATTTTGATGATTTTTACTACAGCTATAGATTGGTTCTTAGAGAAGGGCATAAGCTACTTTTGTGGCAAAAATAAAATTCCAAAATGATGAAATACGAGTAGAAAGTATGTATTGAAAGTCAAAAAAACAATGCAGGCGAAGTCCCGGGTGGACGCTGGTCTTTTAATAAACTTTATAATAATGTGTTTTAACCCTTAAGGGGTTATAAATGTCAGTAATTCTAATGCTATTAACAATGTAACCTGCTCAATTGTAAGGAATTTGCTAGAAAATAAATGCTTAAAGATTGATATTCTTTATATGCAAAATAAATATTTCTCTCGTATTATAAAAACTCCATTTCAAAAACTCGTTATAATGTTGGCTACACTTTTGTGGTAGTTGGTTCCAGCATATTGGGCCTAATTAACGCCTAATCGATAGTCGCTTTGCTTTAATTAATATTGGCGTTAGTTATTATACGACGATGTAGTTGTAGAAGTAACGTCTAATTGTTAAAATATAATCACAGACACGAGTCGTGAGCAGAGAGAAAAGTTCTAGCAACATTAAATTATTTATCAAAGATGAAATACTTCTTGAAAAATTGTCCTATTTATGCATTTGTACATGTCAATACCAAACGAAAGGAGCGAAAATATATGCTCACGACTCGTGCCAGTGCAAATAAAAAGGTCAAATGAAAATAAAACATCAGGACGCAACAGCTCTACTGAACCCTAGAAAATTTCTAGTGTATTACAATTATCTTATGTCTCATCATTGTTATCGCCATTCATGCATATTTTCAAGACAATGCCAACTCTTTATATTATCGCATGAATTCAAATAACTCCACTTGACAATGGACGAGAAAAAGTTTCATCATATGAGCTCGTATATTGCTTTACTTAATTACCCGACTGCCTAAAAAATAGGGTTATGTTTTTGCCATCTTTTTCTGGTTTATGGTACGTTTTATAACCTAATTCAGTCAGGACAAATGGTAAATGAGCAAAATTCTATGGAAGTCAAATTGATTGTTACTTACAATATTTCTTTATATTGATCGTTCGCTGTATGTTAATTATGAATACTATATATATAGATATTAGATATTGTCAAACATCATTAAAATATCAAATTGAGACACTGCGAGATATGGAAGTAAATTAAAGGTATCACAAAGAATACTGCGTTATATGACAAAAACAGCCATTTAATGGCAGTTCAAATTTTTGATAATTTACAGGCAGAAATAATGAATGAAAAAAGAATACATTTTAAATACTCAAAAAGGTTTTAACAGATGGCTCCTTAGTTATATTCTGTTGACGAATACTTAAAAAATGATTTAAATTCATTGTATTTTATCAATAAATTAAGATTTCATTAACTTTATAATCGTAATTTTATTCTATATTATAAACTTTAGCACACCATCTTATGGCAGATTATTAAGTACTTTAATAATTAAGACCCTTTATGTGAACACAAACTGACAAATAAATGGTTTAATTTCATTTGATAAATGAGGCTATAACTTTTCAACAAATTGTTGGAAGTGAGAACACACTGCTACTTTTAAAACTACATTATTTCCTAGCAGATTTTAAAAACATCCAATAATATAGTCTTAGAAAAGTCATCGACATCTGCCGGTATGAATTCATCGGTCAGAAATGTCCATACGATACCCAAAAACCTATCTCGTCCGATCACTTTCCGTTCGCGCTCGGTCAGAACGAGTTTTTGATTAAGAATCCGACAGACGGGGCGACGACAATACACTTTCACTAAAAAAAACTGGCCCTTGTGATTACATACCCGTATGAGTCATAGCGAGTTACCTTACAACTCATTAGCAGACAAACGTTTCCTGCCAGAAGATTTTTTACGTGTAAAAAGGCCCAAACGGGCAGGCAGTTTTGAGGCAAGGGGACTACCATAATAATCTTTCTTATTTAAAAAAAAACTGACTTCAAATTGTCAAAACTAGACCGAATTAAAATGAGACCATACGAGAAACACCATCTTTCAAATAAAAAAAGAATCATCAAAATCGGTTCACCCATTCGAAAGTGCTGAAGTAAGAAAGACAAAAAATACAGTCAAATTGAGAACCTCCCATCCCATCACCTTCTTCGTCGGTTGGAAAGGCTCCTAGTAGAGTCTTCCTTTAAACCGGTCAAATCCTTTGACAGACATGAGCAAGTTCTATTCTTGAAGACTTTTGAGTCGTATTGGTTAAGAGTAATTAGTTAAGAGCAATGGAACTGGCAACTAATTTAGCGGAGATGTTGTGTGAGGCAAGCGAATTCTAGCAAATCGCCCAGTTGGTCATTGAGGTGATATTTCGGCACTTTATTATATACTCGGCGTTTTATTATAAGTTATTTAATAGACAACACACACGGAAACATTCAAAACGTTTTCTCACCACGTCAAACACTCTTTTAAATATCAACATCTTCAATTGTGAAAATGACATGTTATGCAGAAACTTATGTCTACTTAGCCGAGTAAAGAGCAAAGTTTTTTCAACTCTTTCGCTATTAAACATATAAAGGTGTACAAATTACTTCATTCCGTTTTTAATAACGGCTCTAAAAAATTAAATCTTTAATAATAGTGGACACGGAACGGATTTCTGCCAACAACATATAGTTTCAGTTTGCAAATTGAGTATTTTTGAAAATTTTTGAAAATGTCCGATTTTGATACGAAAACAGCATGTGCGGGAAGTCATATTTTTTTATTTTAATTGGTATAAAAATGCAACTGAAGCTCATTTTATGCCACGTTGTGTACAGTGCGATTTCCATGCTTCAAAAGTGGTGATTTCAGCGTCAATGGTAGACCCCATTATTAGGAAAACAACGACTGAAGCATACGGACAGTTCTTCTTCTTCTTCGTCGCGGGCTGCGTTTGTGTGTGATGGGTATTTACTCCATCCAGTCCAGCTGCTCCTGCCAGAAGTTGAGCATCCGCTGGGGCTTCTTCAAAACTTCTTGCAGGGACCTCAGTAACTCGAGTATTTTTGCCCTATGAGTTTCTACCTCTTTGCAGTCCAGTAGGACATGAGATGGTGATGGTAGTTATGACAATGTTATTGTCTTACGTGACGACGCACGACGACTTGCCTCACGACGCACAAGTTGTCAAAAAATATTTAGGAATGATCAAATGGGATATATTTTTTTTTTGGAGAAATCCCAAATTGGATTCAAAATTGGGCTACCTCAAAACACGAAAAGTTTTTTTCGAAACATGATTCGAAAATTGCCTGAGAGGTGTAAAAAAGTTACCAGCAGTGATGGACAATGTTGTGATTAATTTGCTAAGCCATTATTTCTTACTGGCATATTTTAGCTGCAATAACGGATTGAATTAATTTGTACTTCCAATAGTTGAGACGAAGGTATATAGTGAACACTATATAGTTGCAGTTAACACATACAAATTAAAATAATTACATTATATATGAAAGTACATAAAAACCAAGGCACATACTGGTATGATTATTTGTAACAAACCTGATGCACTTCAAAACCCTAGTATGACCACAAAAGGATTTATAAACATCAGATGATATGCTCTTCAAAGGTTCGTAATCACACTCGGCACTATCACGTAATATATACAGAAAAACAAATTTAAGCACCTCTTCCTGCTTTGAATGTCAGTTAAACAACACCTGTCACACACACGCAATGCATCAACCACGTAACAATCTGCAATGAGTTCGTCTAAATTACATCAATTATTAGTAAACACCCACGCGAGCGCAGAGCTCAGCTTTGTGACTCATAACATCTGTTTGACATCGGATTTTTTATTAGTAGGGTCAAACTTAACGTCTTCAAAATAATTGATAGAATCAGGCGTTACTTTGTGGAATTCCATGTGGCTGTGACATCTCCGGAAACCCCACAATCTCTACTACCACACGATTAATAACACTCAGTGAGATTACGCGGGATCCACTATTTTAAGTGCCTTCCGAAAGACTTAGTAGTTTAGAGGTTTTGAAAACTAGTGTTAGAATGGATCATCCATCTATCACCCAGCCGCGGTAAGAATTGCTCAATCTAGTTATCCACTCAAATTCCAGCTACAGATTAAGCTACGATATATGTGTAGTTAACCAAAACGCCCAAATCTAGTTTTACACGTATCTCTACATTTGAGCATATTTTATTAACACCATATATAAATTTCTTTAGATTGCGAAAGTTGACTCGCAACCGGTCCAGGAGTACTTTCATCATATCCTACCATTAATGCGGCACTGATTAACACACAAAAATGAACCTTGATAGAGTTTATGTAGAGTTTAAATCTACTCATGTGTATAAATCTGTAATATGTGTACCAATATAAAAAATGCGGTTGGATGCGATCTTATTACCACATGTTACAGTTCAAAATTGGTATATTCATGATAAATATATGTAATTTGATTTATTTGCTATCTAAGAATGTTTCCTGGGTGAGCTACCTACTCTATTAATTCCAAAGAATTTCCGATCTCTAATACTGTCATTTTCAATATTACATTTTATTAAGAGATAGCGCAGACGCGTGACAAGTAGCTCAGAATAGTGCCACGCCTCTTGAAAGCATCTGAATTACTATTAATAAAAGTACCGCGACCACTTGCGTTTCATGAATGGAGCAATGGATGTGGATAAGAAGTCAGCAAATCTGAAGTGGGAATAGGTTGGGCATGTGGCTCGAATTGACCCGCAAATGTGGGCCAATATCGCGACTTTCTGGAAGCCAAACTAAAGGCCGCCGCCAACTAGGTAGGCCGATGAAGAGGTGGTATGACGATTCAGAAGCCTTTGAGGTGCAGTTGTGGATGACATTGGCCCAGGAAAGTGGAAGTGGACCAAGAAGGGGGTCCTTGTCCAGCTGTGGGACACAATAGGGTTATGAATAATAATAATAGCGACAGATCGACGGCTGATCGAAATTCGCCCGCAAACCTTTTTGCTTACAACTACATATATTGTTCTATTAACAGAAAAATAAAATTTGACAGTAATTGAAACGTACGATTGTCACAGTTACGCTTTGACGTCGTCCAATAAAGGTGTGTTTAAATGGTGCAAACCGTCTGACATTGGTGTGCGTGTGGTTTAATTTCAATAATTGAATACATTAGTATTGCATATTATAAAAAAATATAAGTATTCGCGCACCTTCCTCTATATGAATTAAAATTGTGCTAAATTTCAAACGCGGACTCCTATGTCCGCGCAATTTTGGACCTATTACTTGGTACCTAAAGTTTTCGCTTCACGTATTTATATATAAATAATAATAATAATAAATAACATCTGCAGAATTATAGGAAAGCTTATACTTTATGATAACCATTCCTCTCAATTCACACTTCCTACTAAATCAATCCATTTTCACATTAGGGTAAAAAACTACATTCTACATTTACTTGGTTTCCACCTGTAACGAGCCTATGCGCTGCGAGAAGCAAGAGTATAATATTAAAAGTACACCAAAAATTTATTAATCTCGCGAAGGGAGTAGCAATTTTCATCCTGACATAAATAAATAAGGAAACGAAACACGAAAACTCTTCTCACTCGCAACCCATTTTATAAATCATGTTTTATAACGGCATAAATCTTTAATAAGCATTTCTAACTCGATAATGTGCCAGATGAAGCGATGTCGATGCATCAGCATGAGAATGCTGTACGGATATCTATAAAAAAAAGTATCGCACGCGTACATTAGCGGTGAAAATCGACTTCTGATGAGGTTAATGACTTCAGTCGTCGTGGAATCTTTGGATTGGAAACGTTCCCTGGTCGTGATTGATCATGATCATATGTTGATTATGTAACAATGAACCAATGTGATTGGCCCCTTGATAGCTCCAGCTGTGTATGTGTATATATAAAAATGAATCCCAAAATTCCACAGTTCCGGCATCAAACCTAGACCGATTTCGCTAATTCTTTCTTTGTTATACAACAAATTGTCAGGAGACGGTTTTTATGAAAGAAAAAATTAAGAAATTTGTGCGGAAAATTATAAAATTTAAGAATACTTTAACAAAATATTCAGTTCGGACACGAAAACGTCTGCCAGGTTCGTTAGTATTCATGTAAATTTAAAAGATATGTCCATATGTATGTCTCAGATATCTGACACCATTAGCACTGGTATTAAGTTGTCTACCCCAGAAACGACTGCGTGATAATAACTACATATATTTAATCCAACTAGAGACCACATGCTGGTCAGAATTCGACCAGAATCTTAGATTTTCATACCATTCTTATTTAAAGGTATATACAAAATTTCAACTCTTTATAGAACGATATTTTAATATTCGACAAATATTATTTCTACACTCGCCATGATTCCACTTTGACACAATCCATTCTAACATGTAAAGTTGAATAGTTCGTTTCTTTGATTGCTTAAACGCGCTAATCGCAGGTACTATTGGACTGATTTGAAAAATTCTTCCAGTGTTAGATAGCCCATATATCTTGGCTGGCCCGTTGGCGCAGTGGACAGTGACCCTGCCTTCTGCTCCGGGGGTCGTGGGTTCGATTCCCACCTCGAGTCTGGGTGTATTATCCATATGTATGTCACTTTGTGATATTAGTCGTAAGGTTGTAGAAATCGTGGGGTTCCGAGGATGACGTCAGATGGCAATCGGTCATCTAAACTCGCTCCACAGCTACATCCTCTACAATCTAAGCGGACCCTGGTATTTAACCGCGATATCGCTAGGAAGAAGAAGAAGAAATGAGGCAGCGTCAAATCTTTTCGTGTTTTATTTCAACTCATACACAAATGTTTTAATACCATGTTTCTGGAATACACAGTTAAAAGTGAGAATTCAGAAATATGTATGCTTAATATAAATGTTAATGAAAATTCGGCGCA
The DNA here is from genome assembly GCA_024363005.1 of Charaxes varanes. Taxonomy (NCBI): domain Eukaryota; kingdom Metazoa; phylum Arthropoda; class Insecta; order Lepidoptera; family Nymphalidae; genus Charaxes; species Charaxes varanes. The sequence goes on along the minus strand of JANCMC010044785.1, from coordinate 135,981 downwards.
CCGAGGCATGTTATCAAATATGCCACCTTATCAAATATGTTCTCAGTTAAATAACTCAGCGGGCATATAAATAGTCATACGAAAGCATATGACGATCTTTTGATGCTATTTTTATAATTAACAAATGTATGTGTTTCCGAGAAAATTAATCTGTACAGTACCCTTTTTAGGGTTCCGTAGTTCTACAAGGAACTCTTATAGTTTCGCTCAATCCTTGCGTCCATAAGGATTTCCGAACTATTCGATAAAGAGACTTGAAATTTTCCATGTTGATATGACATGCTAAAATCTCATTAGGATATTTATTTACAGCGAAATCGTACAACTTTTGAAGTTATTTAACTAATACCTTTAAAGCGTATCAGATACGGAACCCTTCTACATAAACGTGTCTTGGCCACTTTGTTCTTGTAGTTTTTTTTCTCATTTTCTAGGCCTTACAATCCTTATAAATTTTTAGTTTAAGCTTAATTAGTATGAACTGATACGACTTAAGGATTCTAGAGGAAATATACATGTACATAAAGCACGCTCATTTATCAAAGGCCAACCACTGCAGCTGGACTTCTGATAGTAGACTCTTCCATGGACGTCTGTGAACCGCTTGCCTGCTTGCCTCTTGTTAAATATATTATACTAGCCGTTTCCAGCTACTTAGTTCGCGTAAAACTAATTTGCTTAAACCTTCATTAATCTGGCCCTATCAAAAAAATTCGTTATTAGCGGATGACTGCTAACTGTGAACTACCTCCTTAACGAATTTCATCTTTGTACGAACCATGGTTATTAAGAATTCGCGTTAACTGAGGTCGATTTTATATCTAAAATGCCGGAGCCAGACATAGCTCAAAGTGTTTGTACATATTTGTCCTTGAAGACTACAAAGTTCTAAAAAATTTGCGCAGCTACACAAAATCCCCGGCCACACTACTTGATCATTGAAATGATCATTCAAATGAAGCTATGTCTGGTTCCGGCAAGAGATACATAAAAGCAAAAGCATATTTTTTACGTTTACCTAAAAAAAAACACTAAGAAAAAGATCAAAAGATTTCTGTAGAAGCCGCAAAAGTAGGAATTTAGGGAGAAATGTGTTTGATTTAGAACCTAATGAAATTCCTAGGCCTGAATTCTGTGTACTTAACCAGGAATTATTTAAGCGACTCTGTTTATTGAGTAAGCGGCTGACAACATGATAAAACGATTCTCATCTGTATTTATATACTAGCTTATAATCTCTCTATTTTACAGATAATACCTCTGCATATATGTTAAATTTACTTATATTCATTTAACAACCACATTTATGGATTGGATGTTAGTGTAGTGACAAATATATATTCAGAACTTAACAGTTGTTTTAATATGGTCCTTCCAGCCGGATAAGAACCAGCGACCTATGGATATAATATATTATCTAATTAGAGATAGCATCACGCTTGCAGTTCTTTTGGTCGGTAGCCGAATTGGGCCAGTACCTCATTTCCACATAACATCGGCGTGAAGTGGCGGCAATGCTGTCACGTCAAGGAAGTAAAAGGTCCATAGCATATCTGATTTGAAGTCATTCATTCTCATCAAGAAATGCCTTCACGCCGCAGTGAATTCGGTGGCCTTGGTGGAGGAGGTAAGGGTCGATCTTTCATTTTGCTCACAACTGCACCAGATTGCAAATCTTTGTGCACTTCTTCAAATTGTGGTTCATCTATTTCCACGTATTGAGTAATATCTCCATTTAACGAATCCTTTCTAAAGCTATTAAGTGTCATAAGACTTGTTGAAGATTTTTTTCTTGCTGGACGACTCGGTAAAACAGGTTTCGACGATGTTACTGTGTAGTATTTGCGTTCAGAGCTATTGCTCTTACGTCTTGCAGGTGGAGTTTTACTTTTTGGCCGTCTAGATGTTTTACCAGGGATAAATCCTTTATCAACAGTAGCATATCCAGGGCTTTCTTGACGCGTATCGGTTTCTAATTTAATTTCATCCACATTTGGTATATGTGTATCAAGAATAAGTGATTCCGCACCATGTGATGTGCGGTCATCGTCGCATATAGATGCTGTTCTGGAGCTTCTTGATCGATTCCGTCTTGGAGGCAAAGGGCTGTGCTCAATTGTCGCGGTTTCCGCTTGAGGAACAATGTATTCATGTTCAGTTCTATAGACAATGATCTGCAAATTATAAATAGAGTCATTAAAACGGGTTACGTTCTAATAAAATCATATTAGTAGGTCAAGTTATAATAGTATTCGGCTGTAATACTAGTCGGCCATGACCCTGACAGGAGTATTTAGTATAAATGTTTATCCTAATTGATATTAAGTATAAATACGAACGTGTTTTGTTGTTCGTAATGCTTTAAAGGTCATCATACAGAAAATAAAAAAGCGCAATTTTCATCATCGCTACGTAGTTATAATTGTTTTTTGTTCATAATTCCTTTATGTGTACCCACATAAAAAAATTACTTATCTCTCGGTCTACAAGTAAAATTTTCCTGCTTTGGAACGGTTTTTCGGAATTTGATAATATTTTAAACAAATTGTCATTAAAAGTTAGAAGTAGCGAAAGCTTATACACATAGAGTATTATTTACACATTGAATATTGTAGGACATGCAAATAAATAATTGAATTTTCGTCATATACGAGTGTGTTAAAATGTTAGAAAAAAATAACTAAACATGTCTTTGAAACGGCGCGAAGTTTGGGCTAGCACTTATATACGTAATAAATATTATAGATAGTAATAATACATTATCTTTATGTGTTTTATATTCTGCAAAATTATATTCCTGACATACGTGTGACCTTATTCTATTGAATGGTTATTTAGATTTTCTTTTAAACTGGGTCAACAATCAGATGACGGTGAGCTTCTAAAAATACAACTCATGTTTCGTCCAAAAGCATATCTATCCACTGGACTTCTGCCAGTATCAATTGGCTGCACCGAATTCAAATTTCCATGAATATTATCTGAGCGGTGGATACTTTTTATATTTACTTAAGATCATTTGATAAATTTAGAGGACTCCAGCACCCCTTCAGATCATATGCGATTGAAAAAAAGTATTTTTTCTTAGATAACACGTAAGAAACAGATGTTATAAATCAAATATTATATATTTTTTTACTAACTGTAATCTATTTTACAAAGAGAAGAAAGTACGTATTGCATTCTATCATTTTCAAAATTATTATTTGTATTGATTCAGTACGAAATAAGAAATTAAACATTATGAAAAATAATTTACCTATGTACTTGCGGCGACGATTGTAAGCTGGATCATTTGAGTATTTGACAATTAGAAGTACTCAACGATGGCATTCCACTCTTTTCGTGGTCAACTTTAAAGAGTCACAAGTCAGTTTGGGCTATTTACAAACAGATGGTAGTTGAGTACTACATACGTATGTTAGAACTACCCCTTCCAACTCTCTGTGCGATTAACCATTTGTCGAGAAGGCACATATCAAGGTAAACATACTTTATTGGTATCAAATGGTTTACGATACGTTTCAAGCGCCGATAATTCACTGAGTGACTCACAAGAACATTTGAGATTCAAAGGACGGCTAGCTAAAGGTTCCATCAATCGAACCTATTCCAGAAAGCCATAAAAGAGTCTAATGTAAATATGAACTCAATATACATCAGTATTCTACGTAAGCTATAGTTTCTGTGTAAATCAGTAACATCCAATAAAAAGTGCAATCCAATTAATACTGGTGTTGAAGAATTTTAATCGCTGTAACGCGTAAATTAAATTATATGATTTTTATGCCGAGTATTATATACTAAGAGCCCCTGAACAACCACACTACGGTATTTTATAAAAGCTGAAAGTGTGCTCCTTCCAAACCTATCGAAACTATAATGCACAGCATTCACAACTCCTTCATTACCCATGGAAACTTTAAAGCACAACATTCCTAACTGCTTTAATACCTATGGAAACTGTGATGCACAGCATTTCTAACTCCTTCATTACCAATGGAAACTCTAATGCACAACATTCCTAACACCTTTATTACCTATGGAAACTTTAATGCACAGCATTCCAAACTCCTTCATTACCTATGGAAACTCTAATGCACAGAATTGCTAACTCCTTCATTACCTATGGAAACTCTAATGCACAACATTTTTAATCCCTTTAATACCTATGGAAATTCCAATGTACAGCATTTTTAACTCCTGTAATACCTATGGCAACTCTAATGCACAGCAATCCTAACTCCTTCAATACCTATGAAATGTCTAATGCAGAACATTCCTAACTCCCTTAATACCCATGGAAACTCTTTTCTAATACAGCTTTTCTAACTCTTATAAATTATTCGCGTACGTAAAACATTTAATTCGATTAGAGCCCATGTCGGCCATTACTCAAGTTTGCACGCAAACGTTGAAAATTTCACCCAACCTATTGAGCAAACTCGCTAATTGAGTTAGCCGGTTGATAGATGATGACGGACTGGCAAAATGTTAAATGAAATTGATCACAAGGTTTTTTCACAGTCATTACCATGCGTGGATGTATTGCTTTGCGTGAATCCGCTATTTAGATAAAAAAAATTGTAACGAAGGGCTATTTACATCAGAGGTAGCGCCACGCATGTTATTTTTTGGTCTGCAGCTGAATTGGGTCGGCGTGTTCAGGGTACCGGTACCTCTTTCTCACATAAGATCGGCGTGAAGTGGCGGCAGTGCGGCCGAACGAAACGCGACAACTCATTGTTGTCGCGTTTCGTTCGGTTTGTGAGAGCTCCCGGTGGTCTAATACCCTATTTAAAGGCGCGCAACGCATCGGGTGGTGCAGATGTCCATGGGCGTCGGTAGCCTGCTCATTTGCCCCTTGTAATATTAAAATCAGACGAGCGAATGCTCATTCTACCCGTTCTCTATCAAATTCCGTAATTGTTCAAATATACAGGGTGACAGGTGAGACACTTAGAATACTTATGGAGGGTACTTGGTACTCGATTCTCGTTATAATTATGTTATAAAAATAGGTACTTAAGTTTTAACCAAATTCCTTAAAATTAGTTACAGTGTGGCCTAACGTCCTGTGGTTAATTTGCTGTTCAAAAAATTTAGTTCGTAAATGCAATTTCGAACGTAAAAATACTAGTGAGTTATAAAAAAGATTTAATGTCGGCTTTCAGTCAGTGAAAATATATAAAATTAATATTTCAGTGTATTTTTTGGGTATACCTTTGAAACAAATAAGTGAACAAGTGATGAGTGAAATAGGTATTAATGCCTGTCCCAAGCCAGGACTAAAGTGTGAATGGAAAACGGACCATCGTCGTGCATCCACGCTAGTATGTCCATGCATCCATCAATTAGAGGTAGCGCCATGCTTGTAGCCGAATTGGGCCGGCGCGTCCGGGTACCAGTACCTCTTTCTCACATGATTAAAGCAAAGTAGTTTAGCTTCTCATGCATGTCATGGATTTCCGCAAAGTAACGCCTGATTCTATCAATTATTTGTCTTCAAGTGTTAAATTTTTTGAAAAAATCGTAAACATTATTAAAAAAAAAAACTTATTTTACATCACTAGATCCATAAAAATACGTTTTTTTTTTAAATGATGTGTATAAACATAACATGCGTACATAAGAACAGACTTATCCCAGTGTATTTAGTGCCAATGATAACTCTACTTTAAATAATTGCCAGGGACACAATAGTGATGGTGACAGCCAGCGAACTGTACTTGACGGAAGATCAAGCGCGGTCGCTGAAAGATTCGTGCCGTTCGCGATCTCCCACCACCCCCACCACCCCACGTCGAAGACACAACAGGGAGTTGGACCTCGATAATATAATACAGGTAGGTTGCTTAATAATGTGAGAAAACGTCTGTATTTCTATATTTTCGTGTTTTTTTTTTTAAATGTTAGAAGGGGCAAACGAGCATGCAGCAGGCATCTTAGTGCCTACCGACTCCCATGGATATCTGCACGATCAGAAGCCTAGCACTAGCAGATGCGTTGCCGGCTTTTAATGACGAGCTTAGACCACCGGGAAGTCTCACAAACCGAACGAAACGCGACAACAATAACGTCACTTGACGTGACAGCATTGCCGCCACTTCACGCCGATCTCATGTGAGGAAGAGGTACTGACGGACGCGCCAGCCCAATTCGGCTACAAGCATGGCGCTACCTTTAATTCTCTACCCCCAATACCTCTTCTTCCTACTACACCATAATGCTATTTTTAATCTATACTAATATATAAAGCTGAAGATTTTGTTTGTATATTTGCTTGAACGCGCTAATCTTAGGAACTACTGGTCCGATTGGAAAAATTCTTTCAGTGTTAGATAGCCCATTTGTCGAAGAAGGCTATAGGCTATATATCATCACGCTAAAATTGAATCTATTTTTTTTACCTAATTTTGCGCGGACGAAGTGGCGGGCACAGCTAGTCACTACATAACCAATCAGAAAAGACGACTTTTCTGCTTAGAACCAAAACAGTGCGGTAATGTTGTATGAAATTTCATTACTGCACTATTTTTCACTAATGCACTGTTTTTTTTTTATTTTCATATTTTACCTCAGACCCACTCGTACGGCTATAGGCTATATGTTATTACGCTAATGTTTGTCACCTAACTTAACGCGGGCGAATTCGCGGGGCACAACTAGTTTCGTATAAATATGCCTAGCCTTTATTTTGATGATAATTTTTGTAGTATCCATATTATTCTTTTTGCAAAAAATAGTGAATTCGCCTCCAAGTCATAAGTTAAATCACGTTTAGTTTATAGTTAATAATAAATAATTTGTTTACAACCTTTGGCTTCGTGCCACTAACTTGTTAGGAAGCTAGGGCGTGCTATGTGATCTGACATTTCAACAGGAATACCAAATTTATATTCTTACATTGATAGTTGTTATCCAATATATCTATATTAATACATAAAGCTGAAGTTTGTTTGCTTGAACCCGCTAATCTCAGGACAGACATAACTTCATTTGAATGATCGTTTCAATGATCATATAGTGTGGCCGGGGATTTAGCGTAGCTGCGCAAAGTTTTGTAGAACTTTGTAGTCTTCAAGGACAAAAGTGTACAAAAACACTGAGCTATGTCTGGCGCCGGCATTACAGCGTGAAAGTCATTTTGTGTTTAGTTACGCTCTGTGCATACATTTTGTCATATCTTATGAAGTCACAAATAATATTTTCAAATCAGTTCTGGCTTCAAACTTATTTTATAGATTGTAATAGTTCAGAGGAGGTCGTGGCCTAATCAGTGGTCGGCATTTGAGTCGATCGTTAAGTTAAGTTGCTCTGGCTGCGACCGGGTGAAACATTTTCATAAATCATTGTGCTCGTTGTTATTTCGGACAGAAATATTAAAATATAGGATATTACATCATTTATAGTTTTATACCATATTTTAATTATGACATATAAATATTTTAACTGTAAATAGTAGCTAAATTTAAGAACTTCTATATGTAATGTTGCCAGTGCTGTAGTTAATGAGTATAATATATTATGATTAAATGTGAGTAATTTCTGTACCAACGTAGGGGACGTTAAAAACACGAACTATATCTTCCTCTGTCCTGATTTGATACACCTGTTTGCCCTCTCCTTGGCGAGCAAAAATTCGTCCGCGTCTCGTCCAAGTGAATCTCCAATGCAACTTCCGTGCTATTTCTCGTACTTGATAGAAAATCTGACGGTTTTTCTTAGTTAATCTTTCATTAACGTAAAACCGTCTAGCCATCCCACTACCTAAATCCTGTGTGGTGGCTCCTCGACGTATACGCGCATTCTTAAGAAATTCATCCCGAACTTGACGTGTACTCAATCTTGCCACTATGCGCCGCCCTCTATCGGAAATGACCTTGTTGCTTTCGTTAGGTCTGCCTATCCTTTCGGCGTATATGATATCCTTTTCATCAACACTCATGCCTAGTTTGCTCGCCAAGACTTTCACTGTGTGTACAGGGTTTTCTCCCTGGACCTCGGGTACATTGGAGATCTCAATGTCGCTAAGAAGCAATTCTTGGTCTCGCTCATTGAGGTCATACTTTAACGCGTCTATGGTCTTTTCTAATAAGGTTTTTTCGGTGGACTTACATATGCTTGATGACTGCATTTCCTGTTCCAGGTTAACCATCCTGCTTTCGAGGCCATCGATGCGCTTGCCACAGTCGCCAATAGCATTGCGGATATCAGCCAGGTCCAGACGAAACACCTTGAGCTCCTTTCTTAGCTCTCTGAGTTCCTCCCGAAACAGCCGAAACTCCAGACCCAGATTCGTCTGTTGAGGAGATATTTGGGTGAATTCTTCCCGCGATGAATCTCCATGGCCGATAAATCCGGGTAATAAATCCGTAGTGTTGCTTTCTGACAAGCATCTTGAACGCTCCAAAAGATCTGAAGTCTTCTCGCCGAGCTCCTGACTTATAGATTGAACTAGAGCAGCAGAGTCCGTTCTTTTACGGCATTTTGCTTTGCACTCCGGGCATTTCCATGCATACGAAATTTCCTTGCCCTCTTCCATACCAATACAGGCTTTGTGGTACAGAAGAGGACACATGCAACAGGTGGCAGCACCTATTGCCGACAGAAATTTTCCGCAGGCGCCGCACTTAAGCATGATTTTAATTTGATGTACTCGGATTGTTGATTGAAAGAAGCTTCACTTTTAAAGATTATCACTTGGAACTCAGCACTAGCTGGACGATTCAGGTACCTAGTGTGCTGGATATTGATATTAGGACGGAGGGTAAGAAACAATTCACACAACCACCAACAGTAAAAGTAAATAGTTAAGTTATTAAGTTTAACTTTAACTTCCGATTTAACTGTCGCACTGTTTTGCAAACACTTACACAGCTTAATTGTTCTTAGAACTTTATTTTAATAACAAATTTAGTAACAATTTTAGGATAAATTAATTGATTTTTAATTTTTTACTTGAGAACTAAGAATGATACAACGTTCCGTAACAGGTCCGTGGCGCCACCTCAAATCAAATCAAATCAAAATATGTTTTATTCAAGTAGACTTTACGAATAACCTTTGTACAGTCTATCTCCTGATGATGCTTCGGTGTCGAAGCGAAACGTGCTTTGAGGCACATCGGAAAGTCAGTGTAGTGCTCTGCTTTGGTGGCGGATTCAGTGGTGTAGCTTTCGGGTTGCAGCATTACACCGATTTTCCCTCGTATTCATTCGCGGATTAAAGCAAAGTAGTTTAGACACAAATATTTTTTTTGTAGGAATATATAAATACATCCATATAAGTAATAGACCCAGACTCGAGGGGGGAATCGAACCCACGACCCCCGGAGCGGAAAGCTGGGTCACTGCCCACTGCGCCAACGGGCCAGCCAAATCTTTTTATTAGATAATTAGACAATCATCACTTAACTAATATAATCCTTTATAGAACTTATCTGTAGGGATGTTCTATTTTAAGTGCCTGTAAAAGAAAATCAGCATAGTGCCTGATGGCGGCGATGTAAAAACTGCAGGCTAATAGCAAATCAAGATTAAGTTTACAGATAAATTCAATCTTTCCCTACTTATTATAAACTTCCACAAATTAACATGTAATAAAGGTAATTTCCAGGCTTTAATTTTTAACCGACTTCAAAAAAAGGTTATCAGTTAGACCCGTATGTAACTTTATCATACTTAAAAAAAAATATATATTTTATATACTTTGCTTACATCCGCGAATATCTTTTACCACTAATTATTCACCGATTTAAGCAAAGTAACGCCTGATTCTATCAGCCAAATTTTGCTTCGAACAGCTCAAAATTAGTATGAAATAGATTCGCGCTAGGCTCAACACGTCAAACAAACAATGAGGGGTATTGTTTTTTCACCAAAACGTGCCTAACGTAGCAAATATTTGTATAGGATCAAATAAGCATTATGTATTATCCTTTGTCGCTTCAGGCTGATAGGTGCTTATAGGATTTCATGATATTTATTATTTAGTATAAGGCAACGACTCCAGCTTTGTCTACGTTGTATTACAACATGTATACTACACTAGTTATTACCCGCAACTTTGTCCGCGTAAAATTAGCTGAAAGAGTTAAGCGTGAGAATATATAGCCTATAGCCTTCCTCGATAAATGGGATACTTAACACTAAAAGAATTTTTCAATTCGGGTCAGTAATTCTTGAAATTAGCGCGTTCAAGTAAACAAATAAACAAACTCTTCATCTTTATATATTAGTGTAGGAGAGTGGAAAGATTTGATTGTTTGTTTGAATTGAATTTTTTTTTTTGAATTTACAGAACCAATTTAAAGACTTTTTCACTATAAGAATAGCGAAAGAGTTTTTTAAATTGGTTCTCCACATAGATCATACATTATCACTGAAGAACAAAGGCGTTGGTTTCAAAAAAGTTGGGGATCCGTATGAAAACTTCGATAAAGTAAATACACGTCAGGGCGGACCGCCAGTTTAGGTAGAATGAAGATAGGGTAGGAATTCTTGTTGATACAAATAAACTCGTGAGCTTGCTATAAGTGCATGTTAATTCATTCCAGGAGTATCAATAAAATCGGTTGACTGATTAAATCCCATAATAAGAACGCCTAATGAATTAATTGATTTAGTTATCGACGATAAAATGCAGCCATTTCCTCAGCCAGGAATAAGCCAAACTAAATTATGTTATACTCGCAGATTGGAGCGTATCAAAGGGACCCCAATCGATCTAAATATTATATTACGTCAAACGTATAGACAGTTGTTAATGTCTTTACTGGATTAATAAAGGTATCTATTCGCATTATGATTAAATTAAATCAATTTGTCTGCCGCTTCATGACTCAATAGAATAGAATAGAAAATATGTAACTTAGTAAAAATTCGAAAGTAAGAATTTTTTTATATAGTGTCAATCGCGAAATGACACAAAATATTTACATAATATCTAACTTAACTTTGAGGAGGTCGCGGCCTAATCAGTGGTCGGCATTCGAGTCGATCGCTAAGTTATGTTGCTCTGGCTGCGACCGGGTGATAGATGGGTGACCCATTCTAACATTGGATTATATTTGACATCCGACCTCCTCCGTGTTTCGGAAGGCAGGTAAAACAGTGGGACCCGATTAATGTCACTTTGTGATATTAATCGTAACTCGATAAAGGTATTTGTTAATTAACTGCAAAAGTTTTAGACCGATTTCGCTCCGCATAATTATTCTAATGAATTTTTAATCGCAGAGCGAAGTTATAAGGACTTCTTGTACCCTAAAAATGAGGAACCTTGCTACATTAAGTTTTAGATGCTGCATTTGCATTAACATAAATGTCAATTTATCTGCGATACTTTCGCACAATTAATATACTTTTTTTATTACAGCCTTAATATTAACTTAAATCATTAGTTCCTTTGTATATAGGTTTAGATAGGCATATAGTTAGTAAATCTTATTACGTTTTGTGGTCGTATTACAACCACCAGGCAACCTCTAGTAATCTATAAAATTTCAGGATCTGTTTAACACATTTTTGTTGGTTCGTCTGTCTGTTCCCGATAATCTCCGAAACAGCTGTACCGATTTAGAGGGAACTTCCTCAGGTACATAGCTTATCTTAAAAGGAAAAAACATAAGCTACTTTGCTTTCTGCTAAATAATTAGAATTCCGCACAAAAAAAAACCTCAAAATTTAACAAAATCACTAAATTTACGGGCAAAGTAGCAGGTTACAGCTAGTAAGAAATAAGAATTATATTTACCTTTCTCAGTGCAATTATCAGTATTATACTCGTTATGAGAACTACCACTGAGCCAACCCATGAGAACAGCGAGAATACTATAAGGACATTGCGCACTGAAATAAAACAATACAGAAATTAATATAATCTACACATGTAAACAGACCTTTCCTGAGGGCACATAGGGGCACGTAGTGCCCCCAAGGGAATTCCAAAAATATGGAAAAATGCTGTAAAAAAGAAAATTTAATGGGTGCGTAGAACCTTGTCCACTTGGTAGTTATTCTTCTTTTTAAGTTACTTATACTTTATTTACACCATTATCAATACTAAAACGTTTCAAATGACTTAATTGGCCAGAGAAATTGATGTTTTGTATTCGCAGAATGCATCTATTGCTCAAAACACATATTTCTTAGTATTTTTTAAATATTCTTTTGACTTTTCCTGTTTTTCTTTTTTTAGACCTTTCCAAAAGTAATGCAATACAAACAAAACAGACAGGAGAAATTGTCTCTGTATCTATCTCGTATCTCCATATCTGTTTTGTTTTAATGACCAAAACCAAACCATTTTTGAGTTATAGTGAGAAACATAACTAATTTAAGTTACAAAACGACAACAAATTCCTTGGAATATATACAAAAAATTTTGTCTATATTAGTCCAGTGGTTTAGGAGGAGTAGGGTGACATAGGCTGGAATGATAAATTTACATATACAAAGATAAGTTGACCATGTAGAAGGTTACATTAAAACCAATACACACATGAAATACTTGTCAAGAAGTCTATTTCCTTTTTAATTCCAATTTCCAATTGATTATCATACTGATTACATATCATAATCTGTTACTTACAAGAAACTTTGCATCAACAACAGTTATTTTATTATTTTACATAAGTGCATATGTTGAATCAATCAAACCTATAGAAAAATCTGATTTAGTTAACATACCAGGAGGACTGCCAACATAAACAAACTGGAAACTAGTGACATAGTAGCCATAATGTACAGATCCAGGTGTTGCCATTCCCAAGCAGTATAAATCAAAGATGCTCTGTGCAAATGTAAACAGAGCTATAAACTGAAAAATAAAAAAGAAGCGATTATATTAGCTGATATTGGGTCTAGTTGGATAGGCATGGCGAGTCGAGCCCCAAACTGGGAACCTATATCAAAAAACTTATTTTTTATAATACAGCATGATGTCAAAACACAATTTATCTATATATTTCAAGACCAGCTTTTGCTTTGACTTTGAGATATGGATTAAAATAACTGTACACTTAACTATTCTTCAAAGTAATATATCTTGAAAACTAAAAGTGCTCGTTTTGTGTGCTTAATAGTTAACACCACATAAAAATAAGAACAAGGTTGATACTATAAGCAAGGGATCACATGTTTTGTTTTTTTTTAATGTATAAATGTATTATGGTCTAAAACATCATCACCACATCCTTTACAATCTGGTATTAAATCGGAATAACACAAGGAAGTAGAAGATTATGGGCTAAATGTCGTTGCCATTTTTAAGTATTCTTTCATGTAATATTTCACGTGATGTGTTAACCGTATTCATAATAAGCATAGTATTACTATTAATTACTTCTTTACAAAACTAATAGCCATGAAAAAATTATCTATACTGATGCAATTTTAAAGGAGTTTGAAGATTTGCTTGAACGGGAAAAGAGGTTTTCCCCTGTTTTACTATCACATAATGCGACAAATATAAATAACAATATAAACAGAAGCCGAATATATATACTCTAAACCATATTCTTAACTTGGTAACCAGTTTTATGATTCGTCTCACAATCTAGCTTTTGCAAAGCGTAAGCATTAGCAGTAAAGTATGGAGAGGATTTCCCGCTCACAACGGAAGCCCATCATTCAATTCAACCATAAAGCTCACACTTTCCAACATACAATATATATTTATCGTAATGGAATATAATTTCCATGATATTAAAATAATTAAACGGTTAAACATTTAGAATTCTAACCACATTTAAAATAAATACGCAAAATTTCGTAATCGCGTCTCTGGTTTGCAAACCGCAACTACTTTCTCAAATCCACATTTAAAGTCACATATATTTCAATTTATATAACTCGCACGGTTTACTCGAACAATATTCTTTTGTTTTATGTCAATTATCTTCTTATGTTTTCTTCCTTTGTACTAATCACCCGGGTTCCTCTTGCTAGGCTTGCCTGCTGGGTTGTCGGCGGTCATTGGTAGGCATCCAGGAAGTCGCCATACTAACCCACCTTTGCGGGTCCATACGAGGTGACCAAGTGGTGACGCGACGATTTGAATACCTTTGCGGGGAAGTTATGGATGAGATTGGCCCATTGAAAGAAGAAGGTGGATCAAGAAGGCAGAGGCCTTTGCCAAGCAGTGGGACACAACAGGCTAATGAAAAAACCGAACACATTAAAAAATCAGCTGTATTTACAAACAAACGTTGTCATTTATAATTTTGTTTCTTTTTACAATTGCTTTCCTAAACTTTTTAACCCATGAATTCGATTAATTGCGTTGCTTTCAACATTGGAATTGATATTAAGAAGCGTTTTCATGAGTGATAATGATGTATATATAAAGTTAGCAAATATAGAATTTAAATTTGTTTATGGTATATAATTATATCTAATTCCGTGATCCTTCAAGTATGAGCTTAAGGACCCTCGGCTACGGGAAGTGTGTGATGCAATTCCGTCATTTCCGGTCGGCATTGACTCTTTACTTCATTTATAGCGAGGTCGACCAGGCAAGTTGTCACTTTGGACGTTCACCGTGGAATGGACCTTAAAGCACGAGGAAAATAATGACGTTCAATTAATAATACATCCGTTTATTTTAATTTATAATGTGACTTAGTTTTCGAAATGAGGAAAAACATAGTATCTTTTTTGGTTATTAAACTCACAATCTTACATTAAATAAAACAGGACAACCATACAAGAGCTAAACACACGTTTTATTATAACGATTGATCAGTTGTTAAGAAGAATTTGTAAAGAACATGTTGAGATAAAATTTATTGAACCTACTAAAATAAATTTCTGCAAGAATGTCGTGATTTAATTTAAATTTGAACGGCGTAGTAAACAGGATACTGCTTTTAAGACGAGGAAATGGGTTTGTGTAAGTCGCGCGTTGCGGTACAATTGCATCCCCCGCTGCATAGAATATTAATAAAGCATTTCTTGTCACGACTGTTCGTACATATACGGTTATGGGGAAATAAGATCACATTCTTGTCGTCGTAGGATGGTTAGTTTAGTATGCAGGAACCCCTCCCCAAATTGCGTTACGTAATACTTGAACGACCCCTAACTAGCGGTCCGCCCCAGCTTCATACGGGTATCATCGGTCCATTATCGATGGTTTCATACTTGAAAAGAAAATATTCTATTAGCTATGTTCATCAGGGATAATGTGGGATTCTAATGGTGTAAGATTTTTATCAAATCGGTCCAGTAGTTTCAAAGCCAACGCAAACAGACAATGAAATGTCTAATCTTTATAATATTGGTATTGAAAGAATGATACATTCATGAGGGATATTGATAATTAACATAAATATTTAATTGAAATTGAAAAAAAATTAATTGTCATTGATCTAAGTAGTAATAATCTAAAGAGTTAAAAAAAATATTTAAGTAAAAAAAAAACTGATTAAACAACTGAAACGGAAAAGAAACTGGCCTTTTTTAAATAGGTATTTATGAGGAGTCTGTGCTTAGCAACACTTCCTTAGAATTAGACGTTTATTTAGAAATATCTAGTATTTTTGTCATTCTTCAAAACGACTTCGTTTTAAGTTTTTCTCAAACCTATCTTCAATATTATTATTTATAGAAAGTACAAGAATAAGCATATTTTTCAATTTTAAATAAAATCAATGCAAAATATTGAATTTTGAAATAACTTATAAGTCCATTTATAGTTTTCGTCTCATGCGGAAACTAGGTATGATAGTACAATAGCTCGTTTTGCACTGAGACAGTTTTTTGCATGGTTTCATACATTTTATTATATATAAATAAAATTGCGGCGTTTGACTGTGAATTATTTATAGAAGATAGACCGCCGGCTGGTCGATATTTGGTTATCAATCTATATTTGCGTACTATATGCTTATTTAAAGATAAATACAAATTTTTAATTATTTCTACAACACATTGTCATATTTGACAGTTAATACACATACGGGGTCGACATGACCACGTGTTGACGCAATATAAAATGTATCCATGTGTGTGTAAATCGTTCGGCATTTGTGTGCGTGTGGTCTTATTGTAATAATTTAATATATTTCTTATGCATATTTTATAAAAATATTAACATTCGCACACCCTCCTCTATTATAAATTATAAATGTGTCAAATTACATACTCCTAAATTTTCACTAAAAGGCTATATAGAAGATAGATAGAAGGCTAGAAGTACTTAGGTAGAGAACTTAAGTACTTAGGCTAGTTTATCCTATTTTTGGAGTGACAACGTCTATAGGTAGGTTTGGATAGGGGAGGGGGGGAGTAAATTCATATAAGTTCTCGTAATAACGTAACGTTTATTGTACGATACCAGAAATAAAGAAAAGAAAATAGCAGTTTCAATGGTTTTTTTTTTCGATTCTTTTAATATTTTTAATTTTGACACGTGACGTCAAAACCTTCTAAGCCTATTGCCTAAACGAAAGGGTGATCTACATCGTCTGAAACGCCTCTGTAGATATCTTCTAGTTTACTCCTTCTGTTAAGAAACAGAAAAAAAAAAGAAAAAAGATTTAAAGCCACGTGAACGAAGTCGCAGGAATCGACTAGTCTAAAATAATTGTATTTACACAGCTTTCGCCCGCGCGCGATCTATTGACACCTGCTTTTTTTCCCCCTTTTTGTCGCGTCGAACGAAACATATTTTCATGTTGGGCAACCGGTGCAATCAAGTGCCGTTGCTTTTTACGTTACTCATAGTCCAATAAACCTTTGTTACACTCCGCCAGTGACAAACTGTGAAACATGCAGTCTTTTGTCGAACATCAAGTATGCCATGCTTGTAGCCGAATTGGGCCGGCGCGTCCGGGTACCAGTACCTCTTTCTCACATGAGATCGGCGTGAAGTGGCACAGCCACATCCTCTACAATCTAAGCGGACCCTGGTACTACTACACCGGGATAACGCTAGGACGAAGAAGAAGATACTATATGTTATTTTAATATATTATTCATTTGTCTATATATATCTACTATATACTATAGAGCCTTATTAACTAAAGTTAGTAGGGACACATTGAAATTAGCAAGGCACCCGGCTCGAAAACCGGCCTGCCACGCCATTAGGATATTGTCAACGGAAAACGGGAATATTAAACACTTCAAAAGCATTGATAATATTATTTAAAAGAAAAAATGTGCTAAATTGTAATTTCTTTATTGTAATTTAAAGTACCTAGAGAAATTCGCCATGCTGAATCTCTCAACATATTTAGAGGCTGTTTTAAACAATTTGTTTAATTTAAATTCGTATCAAAATTAAATGAGTATATATTTAACAATATCGTATATATAGATTTATATATGTATACACATTTAAGTATATATTAAGTAGTATGTACAGTCGAAGTATTTTTTTTTTAATTTTTGCACTATCCGGTTTTCGTTCTCGTCTATTCCTATTCCGTAAGGTTGTCTGTCAGAGATTGCTTTTAGCAATAAGGCCGCCTTTACACTGTCATATTTTTATAGGTTAAGCAAATCATGTATAATTTCTTAAGATATCCTTTTTTTGTGCAATAAAGTTTTATCTATCTCTATGTATCTTCTTTGTTACAGTCTATCGCCAATGTAGTCTCTCAACAGAGTTTCTTTACGCGCTTCGGTCTAAACAATATGATTACCTTGACGAAAAGTCAACCGCTAGTTAAGATGACGGCTAGAGAATTCATGATGGGATACAAGTCAGAGCTGATGACTCTGGGCAACACTTTCTTACCTGGGTGGATCTACTTCGACAAACTTGGACTCATCGATCGAGTAAGTAATTTAAGAGATTTAAAAGTAACTTACCAAAAATGATAGTAAAAATATATTGTAAACAGTATTTTTCTTTTCATATAACAAGTTGGCAATCAGGCAGACGGTTCACGTTCAAGCCCATGGACATCTGCACCATCATTAGCGAAATGAATGAAACAGTGAGCAAAATATATTCTCTTTTACAGATGTACGATTTTGTTGGTGACTACGAAACGATCTTCACCGGCGAAACAGACATATCGCTGTCTGGTCTCATCGATACTTATAGGGGTTCCACCGATCTACCGCAGTGGGATGGCAAGCACTGTTCCAACGTTCAAAATGCTTCCGACGGTACCAAGTTCAAAGGAGCTGTTGGCAGAAACGAATCTGTATTGTTCTATAGGAAGAGTTTATGTAGAGCTGCACCTCTGGTGAGTCAGCAATGGTTTAAAGATAATGATTTCTACTAATCATGTAATGTTTTATTACTAAGATGATGCGAATGTACTTCTATCCTACTGGATCTTTTGTAACCGCCCCTTCTCTTTATACTCGCAGCTACAAGACTCCAAAAATCCACATGGTCAGATCTAGAATTGCCCACAAAATCAAGGAATCGCAGTCTTCTGACCTTGAATGGAAAAGATTCATTCTCATTCACGCACGACATTTGCTCCATCGTTTTCGTCTCTTTATAGCGGGCCCTGCAAGGTGCAGTGCTACTTAATGCCATTCGATACAAAGTCGTTCTTGTTCCGTAGTGGCCCGTAAAAACCGGCTATACTTATCTTAACTGTTTCTTAGTCAAACCTAAAAGGCTCTTGTAAAAAATTAAAGTATGGATTTTGATAGAAGACCATAACAATTCGTAATATTAACTAAAGATCGCCGGCTGGTCAAAATTTGGCTAGAAATCTTTAGATATGCGTAGAATACGCTTGTTTAAAACTATGTGCAAATTTTTTATACTTAGTGCAACAATATCTATTTGACAAGTCAATGTCATATTAACAAGATACATTTTTAATTTGTCATTCTGGTCATGACTACGCTTTGACACAATCGTAAAGTAACATCATACACGTGTGTGTTAATCGTTTGGCATTTGTATGTGTGTAGTTTTATTTTCATAATTTTACATTTATAATGCATATTTTATAAAAAATATTAGCATTCGCACACCTTTCTCGAAATAAAGTATAATTATGCCGAATTTCATACTTTTCTGTCCGCGCAATTTTCTCATAGTGATATCGAAAGTTTTTGCTTCACGTATCAATAGCTCATATAGATAAATAAAATAGACATAAAATGAAAATTATCTACTTCTATAGCTCACGTACTATAGATTTTATAACTTGGCCCTAGATCTAAACTAAAATCGGATTTTTTAAAATTATTTTTAGATCCCAGTGGAAGAAGGAATAAGGAATGGCATGAACGCATACAAATATGTCTTTCCGGAACATATGTTGGACAACGGAAAATATGTCGAAGAAAATAAGTGTTTTTGTAGACACGGTAAGTTCCATTATTAAACAAATAGTAAGACTATTTTTTTATTCATTTAACATTTTAACGAGACATATTACAATCAATTCTGATCAAATAGCACAGTGAAACCACCGAGGTTTGTCTGTTTGTTTTGTGTTTGATTAGGTCATTAAAAAATTCTTCTTTTAATATATATTTTTTTTATGTTACAAGGGTAACATAAAAAAAAAATATAATAAAATAAGGTGCATTTTAATTGTACATCTACCGGTAATTTGTTACAGTGTCTAAATAAACCTGTATCATTATCTTTATATAAATTCTTTATGTGATTTGATACAGGAGTTTTTTTTAATTCTTCCTTATATTTTATGGATTGTAATTAAATAAGAGTTATTTTATTTATATAAGAATTATTATTACTGTACAAATTGCCTATGATGTATTTTAAATAGTGCACATTTTGCCATTATTTGCGAGACTAGAGAGTTATTGGGGACTTTTAAGACAGATTTCTAATTCACTTCATACTTGTTTTCCCTTAATTATAACTAGATTTATTATTGATCATATATACGTCTCGTAACGAACGCTTTCTACAAGAATATGACTAATTCCGTTTCAGGTAAATGTCTTCCGGAGGGATTAATAGATGTCACAGATTGTTACTACGGTTTTCCAATTGCATTATCTTACCCTCATTTCTACAAGGGAGATGATATTCTCTTCAGCAAAGTTGAAGGATTGACTCCGAATAAAGAACAACACGAAACTAGGTAAGAATAGTTAAATTCTGAAATTATCCTCATAATTTATCACTTCCAATGGTTATTTTAAAATCTCACATTATATTTACAAATATTAAGGAAAAAATGGTAGAAAATGTGAAAAATATGATTCCTTGCCGCAGAACTCAATTGTTCGTCTTCGTTAACATATCTATTCATTATAATTTCCTATTAGCTACAACTATTAAGAAGAAACAATACGTGTTGATTTCTTTTAATCTATGTGCCTTTAGAACAGCATTTATTAAAGCTATTTCAACTTTCAGATTTTGGATACAGCCTGATACAGGATTACCCCTGGATATTAGTTCAAAGTTCCAAATTAATATGGCGCTTGGAGATATCAGAAATATCAAGGACGTGGAGAGGTTCGCAGATATGTACCTGCCACTATTGTGGTTTGATATTGTAAGTAGTATCAAAGTAAATTTAACAATTAGATGAATTATATTTCATGTCTTAATAATTCGATAGCTCATCGTTACAAGGACGGGCTGAAAATCATTAGGTGCTTGGTTCAAACTCTAATCCCATTGGGTTATCGTCATGGCCACTTGTAATCCTTAAAAAAATATAGCAGTTTTTATAAACGAGGTTTCGTTATATGTATGCAATAGCCACTGTAATGCGACTATCATTTTCTTCGCAGAGAATGGATTCCCTTCCACCAGCGATGGAAACCAGATTTAAGATGTATATTAATATATTACCAGTTGCTGAACAGGTACTGATGTATCTCAGTTTTATTGCTGGTACCATTTTAATTCTTGTAACAACATATATCCTCACATTCAAGATCATGTTCAAGTCATACACTAAAAACAGCCAATGCAATATAAACTTCAGACCCAATATTTGGGTAGATCGAGAGAAAAAAGACAACAAGAAAACAAACAACACTAATTCAATATATGCACCATGTGAAATTCCTTTATCTGATACTGACGCAGATAGCGATCAAAAATTAGAAGACAATAGACCTACATACATAGGTTCCCATGGCAACAGAATAAAAGAATTGAGCCAAAAGTTGAGCGATAAAGTGTATGATAATGTTAAGTGTAGATTTGAATCGAAACAATCTAAGCATAACGATAGAAAGAATTCCCTTATAAATCCTAAAGATTTACAAGATGAAGTCAACGAAGCGTACAAAAGTGATTCCGGTGAAAGTGAAGTCAATTGCGGTAGATATCGAGAAGTGAAACAAATGGATAGTGATGATGATTGCAAATATCTTGAAGTTTTGGATGACGGCAGTGAATTTGATGAAGTCGATTTCAACAAACAAAGGGAACAAAGTGAATTACACATAAATATTGAGTAGAAATTCTAAATACATTAATATTAAAAAGCTTTAAGCAAAGTCACAAATTGTTAAACCAGTTTCTTTTAACTAACCAGCTATTCGATTCATTTTACTAGGAGTCCTTTTGAAAAGACTAAAATATATATTATATATATATCTATTAATAAAAGACTGAAAAAAGTTATAAGTAGTTCAGAAACTAATTTAATGAGCATAGCTCTAAAACAAAGCAAAAATTTCATTGTTGTACATTATAAACATAATTTGAAACATTATTGTGTGAATTAC